>BTHU01000022.1:24263514-24796014 GCA_036184795.1 Tokudaia tokunoshimensis
ACTTAGAGATACTGATCCACTGTCTTTTATCGTGTCTTTTCTTTGTCTGCTTTTGGTGTTAAGGTTATAGTAGCTACATAAAATGAGTGAGTGAATGTGTTTCCCTCAACTTTCCAAAACAGATTGTGTAGTTTAAGTATTAAGTGTCCATCACTGGTTCACGTGTTGACTGTTTAGTCATCAGTTGGTGACACCATGGGCAAGCAGCAGAAACTTAGGAGCTAGGCCATAGATGGGGGTGACACTTTGCAGTAAGCATGCCTTGTACCTTTGAAGGTGATTCCTGCTCTGGTTTTATCTCTGCTTCCACGTGAGTAAGGAGGTGAAGATGCTCCTCTGCTATACAGTCTGTCTGCCATGATTCTTTCAGAATCCATGGTGCCAAATGACTAAGCGCCAAAACCTCAGGAACCGTGAGCTAAGGTGAACCCTCTACATCTAAGTCATTTAGGCCAGCTTTGTCACAGAGCCACTAAAACGGACTGACATTTGTGAGATTCAGGATATGTAGGATTTCAAGAGAATCAAAGGAGCCTGAAGTTTTACAATACTAATTAAACTTTTTAAAATGGTGGCAGGACCGTTCAAAATATTCATTTATTCTAGGCCTGCTTGATCTACATAGCAAGTCCCAGGACAGCCAAAACTACATAGAGATATGTAACTTCAAAAAAACCCAGCCAAACAAATATCTGTCATCTACAAATGCTGCTATGTGTAATACATGGGAATTGCTCCATTTTTCATTAGTCATTGAAGATATGGGCATGCCACTGTTAGAGAGGTCTCTAATTTCTTTTCAATGGATTTCTCTACTTCCTGGTATTGGGTACCTGTAACTTCTCTCATCTTCCTTGTTAGTCTTCCTAGTTTATCAACTTTATTGTTTTTAAAGAACCAGCTTCTGTTCTATTGTTTATGAATTTCCCTTGATTTCACATTCATTGATTTATACTCACATTACAATCGTGTTCTTCCTTCTCCTTGCTTTGGATTTTCAGTTGCTGCTCATCGTGTGAGACCTTAGATGACTGATTTTTCTTTTTTCCAATGTAAGTATTTAATGCTATAAAATTTCTTCTCAGCATAGGTTCATCTCATCACATTAATGTGAATTTTTTTTCTTGAATTTTCATTAAAACTTTAAACGGAAGGTTATTTAGAATCATGCTGCTTAGCTGCTAGCTATTCACATTATTCTTCTTACCTTTCTGTTTTTGATCACTAGTTCAGCTTCACTATCACCATGGAACATGCTCTGTATGATTTCAGTTCTTCTAAATGTGATGAGGTCCAAGGTGGACTTGTGAATTATCCATGGGCACTTGGTAGGGACTGATTAACATATGTGTATACGTGCATAGATTCTGTTTATTGGCTATGTTTGTCATATCAACTATATCTTTCTTGTAGTTTGATTATTCTGTAATTCTATCATCTGGAGGAGGGGAGTGTTGAATTCCTTAACTATAGTTGAAAATTCATTCTCTCTTCAGCCCGATTTTTGCATAGTGATTGTAGAAGGCCGACTATTTGTCCGTAAATTCTTGAGACTGTAATATCTTATTGTTACACTGATAATTGGGTTATTATATAATATTCTTCATGTGTAATGATCTTTTTGTGCTCTGAATTCTTTTTTATCTCATATTAATATAGTCAATTATGACTTTTTAATATTAGTGATTAAATGATTTTCTTTCAATTTTTTTTACTTTGATTTATTCTACTGAATAATTACAGTTATATAATAATAACTATTATATAATCAGGGCATTTTTCAAAAGCTCATTTTGTCAACATCTATCTTTTAATTGAAGTAGTCAGAGCCTACATTTATGATAATATTAGTGTTATACAAGTTTGTCATTTTAAATTTTTGTTTCTTCTTGCTTCTTCTGATGTTGTTCTCTTCCACTGGCTTCTCTCTATGTAGACTATTGACCACTAGCTAGGATTCCTTCCTGGTTTGCTTATAGTTTTGAGGTGTGTCTCTTTGTTTGTTCTTCCTGTTGGTTGCCCTGGGGGTAGAGATTCACTCATGTGCTGTGTAACAATACGTCTGTCAACAGTAGATTGCGTATTGGGCAGTGGTCCTACAAGACTGTATCCACTAATGTCTTCTACCTTAACTTAGTTCCTGCAACCATATTCTATGGTGCTTGTATAATATTTGTATGAGCCATTGCCTGTCATCTGCATGCACATGATGGTGTGCATATGTGATATCATTTTTGCCTGTCTGTATTTCACCATTTTGAATCAGTTGTGTATGCCTTTCTTCCACTCCAGGTCTCATACTCTTCCTCTCTGAAATTATCATTTTCTTGAGTAACGTGTGAATTATAAATTTTGTTTTGATCAACAAATACAATTTCTGAAGCTCATAAAGAGAAAGCTAGTACATTGTGTATATGTTAATGCCTGAGTCTTTTCTGTTTTTCTCTTTTCCCTTTCCAGGTACCTCATGGTTCTATCACCTCACTTTTCTTTGTTGTAATCACTCTTTAAGGGTAGATGTTCTAGTGACATTTGTCCTTCAATTTTTCTATAATACTCAATACATACTTCAATATATGTAGACCTTGCTGAATTGGAGTATCAGTCTAAGACATCATCTAGTCCTATCTCAGATTTTCTTGTATTAATGGTAACTTAAGTAGGTAAATTATTTCAAATAGCTTTGGCTTCTCTAAGTTCCATGAAAGTATTAATTGATTATTAAAAGCTCACAAACAGCACGTTGAAATTTCTGGATTCTCTCGTCTGTTAAATAGAGAGCTTAATATTTTTAAAACTCAGGAGAAAAAAAGAAACTGATTTTCATAAAAGGGTAGAATCTTCTTATATATAACAGAATTGAGAAACGTTTAAAAGCTATTTTTAGAGAGAAAAGCAAAGTATATCCATTTCTTATATTATGGAAATATTTTATCAGGCAATGCATGCAAGTATAAATATTGTGTAGTCTTATGGATGAAAATGATTCAAATATTAGTAACGTGTTGGTACACATTCTCTGCTGGCTAGGAAGTTCATTCACAACTTGAGGTAAGTAAATAATATATGCAAATGTCTTCACAAATGGAAATCCATTGGGTAGGCGTGTGTTCTTCTTAACTGACTGGCTGCAGGTGTTTATGAGTGTCACCCAAGTATGCTTTAGTATGCTCATCCACATGAGATGGATGTGGGCTTGCTGGTCTAGACAGGATGAACTTAAGGATGACTTCATTGTATTCTTGATTCTGGTTACATTAAAACATCCATAAATATTAAATTATTGAGCTTTTTCACATTTCTAGGAAAACAAAATATTAGATACATTCTATCATTCATTAAATATTTTGAGTGTTAGGGAGAATAATATAGGTTAAACACTCAATACTTTTGTCAACAGTAACATTTAAATTTAGTTTTATTTTGACAATTTAGGGTGTGTGTGTGTGTGTGTGTGTGTGTGTGTGTGTGTGTGTGCATGTTGGAGGGTGTGCCCACCTAAGTGTTTGGAAATTAGCAGAGGCCAGAAGAGGGCATTGAATTACCTGGAACTCAAGTTATAATTAGTTGAAAGCCACCTGACAGTGGGTGCTGGAAATTGAAACTTGGTTCTCTGCAAGGGGAGCAATTTCTCTTAATTCCTGAATCACCTGTCCAGCTCCAACTGTTAATCCTATTTTCTTCCTGAAAAAAACAAGAGAAGAAGAAGCTTGTTGTTTGTTTCCTAACATAGTGGCACATGCTGACATACTGATATTTGAAGCATCTTGGTGGTTCCCTATCGTATTAGATCGAATTGTGCTAATAGCACAGAATGCTGTCAAGTTTTATTTGTGTTTATATAAACCCTAATTTGCTTGCTGTGCAAAATTAGTTAGATGTTTGACTGTAGTTTTGAGTTGGGTTAAACAGGTTTGTTGTCTTAACCAGCACCCAGAATTTGGAGTCAGTACTTTGGAAGCCAATAAACACATTAGTACTAGGATTTGGGCCTGTGACTGCAGTCATGGTCATTGCAGCACACTGCTAAGAATTTGTAGTTTGTTGCTTATTTTTGGCCTTTAAACTGTTCATTTGTCCTGTGAACTAGATTATGTGCTTCTGACTGTCAGTTAGCGGAATGCATTTCAAGTCAATTTACTAAAATAGTCACTGTTAAGCGGTATATTTGGACAGAGTTGACACCTTTGACATTTTCTAAAATGGCAAAAATGGCTGTATTTAAGGCTATGATTTATGAATGTTGTGTGCCTCCCAAACCTCCATCTCATTCTGGACTTTAGCTTAGCTACGGTAACTCCTTCCACATGCTGCTGAAAGGGTAATTAATTAGTGCTGCATAGTCAGATAGTTCATGATGCATGGACAGACAGACATTCATACAGACACAAAACCATAGTATTGATTCCAAAACAGTGACCTTATAGCTCCTTACAACTGTCTTGTCTCACAAGAGTAGAACCGGGGTAACACAGAGGAACCAGAGAGTGTGAAGGAGGAGGAGATCAATGGGGTGTCTTCGCCTCTATGAAGGATGCATCGCTTGGCATAAATAGGAGGACTCAACTTGCTATGATTGAAAAAAAAAAAGAACGTTTCGAACCTTCAGTTGTCTTCTAGATTGCTGGCCTCTATTAAAAACTTCTTAAAATAATAGATAGGTTTAATTCTTCAAGCAAAAGAAAAATTATGTCATCGTAAGGATTTCCCTTATTTATTATATAGATGAGGCTTGACTGTGGCCAGAAAGGGAGGCAGATCTCATGTATTGCAAGTTTTAAATGTACCCGGCTAAGGTTTACTTAATTGGAACCTCCAGGCAATAAAGGAGCCCTTTTTAAAATTCTGTGATTCTTAATATGCTAAATAATGCAAAGCTTCCCTCTTGAAGCATGGGACACACATCTGGCAGCTTAACATTTAAATTACAGGGGGAAACCCGCCTCACTTCAGCCGAAATTTTCTCTAAGAAAAGAATAGGAAATGGAATACAACTGAGTTTAATTTCTGCTTAGATTTCCATCTTGTCTAATCTCAGGCATTTTTTTTCTTGGTTCTTTGTATTTATATTTTTATACGCACTTTCTGGACGTTTTATTAATCTTTAATTTGAGATGCTTCTCGGCTTCAGAGTGCTTGGGAAAGCGTGGTGCGTTTTACTTAGCGAATTGTTTTGAAAAATCTGTCAGATTTCAAGCAATAAAAACAATAGGATAGAAAATAAAGGGGAAATGGAATTTCAGAGACCCATAAAAATGTTTCTGACAAGAAGCAAGTGTTTTTCAGTGGGCTTCCCTTTCAAGGTTTAATTTTTTTTTTCTCCAGTATTAATGTTTCCTCTGTTTTGTCATTCTTGGGCTGTTTTTCATACAAAAGTTATTATGAGAGGCATTCTTTCTTTGTATTTCTCCAAAGGACAGTGTCAGATCCTTGATTAATTTTGCAAAGGTCATTTGGAAAAACCATTAGAAAACATGCCATGTAAAAAAGATTAGCATACAGGGAGAAAATACACTTTCATAAACATACGCATTTATATACAGAGAGAGTACTATAATATTATACAATTTTGACAAGTGTTTTCCTTGTGTTTCTCATGTATTATTAAAAATATGACTGTTCCATTTATTTTGTCTGGGTGATACCAGCTGACATACTCCAAAGGCATCTGCGGGTTAGTGTGACTTGTAAACATTTTATCTTTTGCTCAACGTAAGAGGACATGATCATTAAATAGAATGTCTTTCCATAAAATAAAGGGGACTTTCAAAATAATTAACCTACATTTGTATTATTAACACATAAAATGGACCATAGGTAGCCCAGACAAGGACATGTATTCATTTCCATCTTTTAATTAAGATATTAAACAATTTTTCCATTTCTGGTTTTAATTATCATAGGGTAGCTAGTACTATCCTGGATTCTCTAATATAATTCACCAACAAACTAGAGAGAAAAACTGAAGCTACTGCCAAGGGTTCTGGTATCAAGGAACATGACCATGACACTTGAGAGCAGAGATATTTGTATGTGAGTGCTCACAGGTGATCTGGGTCCCTCTACCCAGACAGGCATTCCAGCTGTCAAACACTGACATGCTGTCACAGCAGAGGCATTCTCCTGAGTTGCAGAGACAGAGCTCATCTTTTGGAGAAGCTCACAAAACAGAAGCCTGCTGAGCAGAGCTGGCAGTCAGGAAGTGTCAGTACCTAGTGCTTCCTGGTCGGGGACCAGGACACAGGACTAATGTGGGCATTGCTGAGGGGCTGCCTCCTGTGTCCTGTAGACCTGAAGTGGAACAGAAGCAATTCTAGAGTAGGAACAGGGGGCAGTCAAGCCCAGTGGGGGAAGTTATACTAAGAATTCATTGTGAATTTGATAGCAATTTCAAGTCAAGGTACCCAAAGTTTTCATGTGTGAATAAAGGCTCACATCCTGGAGAGCTTTCTTCAAATGGTCCCTAGAACACCGTATCATTACCTAGACTTCCTGTGGACCATTAGCAGCGACAGACATGTTACTCTCTGAGACTGGTTTCAAACAAGTTAAATAGGACGAAGTAGGCTCATGATTTTGTTCACAGACCACTATAATAGATATAAATTAGAGACTAAAAGTTTAAACATAAAAGCAAGTAAATGAATTGCTTACTACAAAAAATGCTAAAATCTTTCAGAGGAAGATAACAGAACCCAGCATTTTTTTTTGCACTATCTATAATAGAAATTGTAGTTAACACACATGTAAAGAAATGGAAAAAATATAAACTATACTTATAAGAAAGGGAACTGTAAATAAAAAATAACTGTAACATGACTCTCTTGATAATTGATTAGAGAAAATTATTTAAGAAAGCAATATAGATATACTCACAAATTTAAAGAAAAAGCAAAGGGAAATTTGGGATATTTTTCCAGAGACAGGAAATCATCAAACAAAACAAAACAAAACTAAACAAAAGCAAAGTAATCAAATGTAAAACTGAGATTCCAAGGTTACAATAATAAAGTTTAAGAGTGGATCAGAATGGCAAAAGGAAGAGACTGTGAACTTGGATACAGAGCGATAGAAACCAACCCATCTAAGATGGAGGAGAAAGTGGGGGTAAATGGACAGACTAACAGTACCTCAGGCAAAGTCCTCAGATTGCTATCTGAGTAGCAGAGACTTAGGAGGAAAAGAACAGTAAAAAGGGAAACATATACTTCAAATTAGCTTCAAACTGGACCCTATGATATTAGCTAAAAAGAAGAGAGGTGTGGAGAAGGGTTTGGATTTGAGAGGAATTGGGGGAAAGGGTGGGAAGTGAATATAATAAAAACACACGGTATGAAATTATCAAAGATTTGATGATTAAAAATTTAAAAGCAATTACTGAAAATATCTTCGAAATTGAAAAAAAAAGGCAACTCACAGGATTGAACATCCTCCGTTAAGCTGAATGCCAAAAAAAATGCAAAATAGAGCAATGTATTAGAAACCTCATAACTGCCATGCTGAATCTCTGGGGTGAGGGTAAAAATTCTGACAGTAAGACACAGAGAAAACCAACATATCCCACAATACAAACAATGCTATCGACCACCAAATGGCTGACACGAGCTCACAGAGGTTGGGAAAGTATGTACTAAACCTGTTCATGCCCCAGGCAGAACAAGCCCCAATTCCAGCTGTAGCCACAGGGTCAGTTGTCAGCTACTGGGAGGTAGAGACACTTTTCCCTAAGAGTATGTAGCCCCTCCTAACTACACTCTAGTGAAAGACTACACACCCAAGAATATTTAGACAACCCAAGTTGAAGGATTAATTTAAAAAAAAGATACAAATTTGGGTGGGTAGAGAATGAGGTGGGGTGGGGGGTGGAGTCAAACCTAAATGGGATATCTTCATCAAATCCTCCCCTCAGGGTTCAGGATACTCTGGGAAAGAGGAGGCAGAAAGTTTGAAAGAGCCAGAGAATGACAGGAAACAGTGCTTCCCAGCCATCTGCAGGACGACACATAGGAACTCACAGAGACTGTAGACGCATGCACAGAGTTCTCGCACAGGTTCACAGCACATGGAGTCTCTGTGCTGAGTGGGGAAAATGGATACAGGCCGCCATCCCTAACCCAGACGCCCTCTCCAGTAGCTTGCAAATAACATGCTAAGGAAAAATTGGTTTTCCCCAATGGAGTCTCACTGGAAGTACACTTAAGGGCAGGCCCTGTGCCCAGCAGTAGATGGCCAACACCAAATGAACTCAATGGCATTTCTGCAGACTTTTGTTCATATCACTTTGTTTGGGATTTTTTTTTAGGGGGGGGGGTCATCTTACCAGTCTTTTGTATGTTTCTGATTTTGTAGTTATATTGGTGTGTGTGTGTGTGTGTGTGTGTGTGTGAGAGAGAGAGAGAGAGAGAGAGAGAGAGAGAGAGAGAGACAGAGAGACAGAGAGACAAAGAGAGAGACAGAGACAGAGACAGAGACAGAGACAGAGAGACAGAGACAAAGAGAAAGAGTCAGGAAGAGAGAAAGAAAGAGAGTCAGAGATAGACAGAGCCAGAAGGTTTCTTGTACATTCTCTCTCTCTCTCTCTCTCTCTCTCTCTCTCTCTCTCTCTCTCTCTCTGTTTTCTCTTTCTGTTTGTCTATTTGTTTGGTATTTTTTAAGAAATAAGTTGTAGATTTTGATGGGCATAGCTGTTGAAAGGATCTGGGAAGAGTTGAAGAAGGTGAAACTAATTAGAACATATTGTCTGAAAAAATTGTTTTCAATAAAAAAGTAGTATAGCTACATTAATACCTACTATCAGGGATCTATATGTAAACTTTAAGCTAAAGAAAAAAAAATTCAACAGACAGCAGAGATTGAAGACTCATACAATAAAAAATCAAATAAATAAACTTTAAGTCTGAACAAAAATAAAGAAAAGGAAACATGGTTTGGTGAAAATGTTCATAAATCAATGTTAGGACTATAACATGTGATAAACATTTTGCAAGGCTTGAAGGGTTTCTTAGTTAAGTGAACATTTATCAAACAATGAAAACAATGTTACTCTTTTTTATATTTCCTTAACGTTATACATATTTTTGTCTACAAGAAGACATAAGCATGTCTTGTCCTATCAACTTTCTGAGTGGAAGGAGCCAGAGCTAGAAACAAATAATATATCATTTCATAGATGTAAACACTTGTGACTGATTTCTAACTTACAGTGATAGAAATCAGATCAGTTTTTGTTATAAGACTCTGTGTGTGTGTGTGTGTGTGTGTGTGTGTGTGTGTGTGTGTGTGTGTGTGCTTGTGCACGAGTGTGCAGGATTCAATAGTGTATGCAGGATCTAACAGCATCTTTGTGTGTGTGCATGATAAAGAAATGTTTTATGTTTGACTTGTAGGGTGGATGGATACATACGGGGTCTACATTTTTCAAACCCTCTGAGCTAAACATATAAAATATATGCAGCTTACAGTATTTAAATCATAAGTCCGTAATTTGAACTTCAAAGTACTAATTAGATTGAAGTGCTCTGAGGTTAGCAAGGCATAATTCAGACACAAAGTTGCCTGTGCCTCTCATTCAAATTGCCAAATTTGAAAGGAAAGAGATAACCTGGTCCTTGCCTTTCACTCTAAACACATAGCATAGGGCTAGAGAATAGAGGTGTGTGTATAAATGGGGGAGTTTGTTATGAATCATAGCACCCACCTCAGATCTTAAACTATCCATTTATGTTTGTTCCACACTAGCAATGATGAGAGACATTTTCAACAGAACTAGGGCCCTTGTCCTGCCCACACTTTTCTTTAAGCTGTTCCCAAAATGTGTGAATAGACTATAGTTCTTAGATACAGTGTATTTTTATTTTTGACTCTTATTATGTCTTTTCTGTATATTAAAAGTTATCATCACTAATGCCCTCATGGGCTGCAATGTGCAAGGATTGGAAGAACACTACTGTGTCTTGCGTCAGTGTGGTCACTAAAGCTGTTGGGCTTTGTCAAGCTGACTCCTCTCCAGTAGGAACAATTGTAAACTCTAAAACACATTGCCTTCCATATCCTTTAACTTCCCAGGACCTTGGCCTCTCTCAACACTCCTTTTCTAGAGCCAGGCACCCACCAGTCCACATCCAACTTTGGTCCTTATGTATATGACTCTACATGGTAAAAGAAAATACCAGAGTTGAATTGCGAAATACAGCAGAACACCAACCTTAAGAAGGAGAGTTCAAAAAAAGAAATGATATCAACTCAGCAATACAGAGAATTGGAATAAATGAAGTAGAAAAGCAAGCTAAATAAAAAAATAAGTAAATTGTGTTTTATAAACATTGGAATATTTCTCAAGTATAAAATACACTGTCAAAAGGAGTTAGTAAGAAAATTCTGATAATACAGACTATACGGTACATAAGAGAGAATGATAAATAAAAGTTGCATACCTGTGGATTAATCAAGAAATAACAGGCCAGTAGAATTAAAACTAAATCTGAAGAAGCAGTTCCAGCAGCCAGAAACCTAACACTTAAGATTTTAGAAGGTTTAACTCTTTTAAGAAGTGCATTTGAATAATAAAGTATATACTTTATCACAGATATGAAGTAGCATTACGACCTACATGTAGCAAATGACAGATATTTTGTACCACAATAAAAAAACTTGACAAGGATTCTATATGCAAAAGGACAAGAAGGCTCTATAAAAGTTCAGTAGTGAATGTTACAGTCTCAGACTATAACACAAATTAGTAATTCAGAAACGGTCTATTTGTAGCAGGGATTTGGGAAAATGGATTTTATTATATAGAACTTTGTGTGTGTGTGTGTGTGTGTGTGTGTGTGTGTTTGTGTTTGTGTGTGTGTGTGTGTGTATTACAGATGGATGGATGCATGTTGGCATTATATGACTGCATTTGTGTGTGTGTGTGTGTGTGTACACGCCCAGGTATGCATTGACTATGGAGGTCCAAGAGTTAATGTGGGGACACTTTCTTGATGGTTCCCTCATCCTATTTTGTCAGGTGGAGTCTCTCAATTGAACCAAAATCTCTCCAATGTAGCTAGTCTACCTAGTCAGTTTGCTCCTAATAGTCCCTTGTCTCTGTTGCAATGACAGTAGGCAACGAAGCCCACCTGCCATTTATACAATTCGGGGCATCTAAAATGCAGCATTCTCACTAGCATGGTGAGTGGTTTGACCATCTCCTGGGGCCCAATATATACTTTGAAAAATCAACTTACTGATGGTTATTGTAGTTTCTACCTGTAGTTCCAATAGTTGAAGCCCAGCTTAGGCAGGAGGATCATGAACAAAAATGCATGCTGAAATGCACAGTGAGGCTGTTATAAATGACAAGAAGAGATCCTTACCATCATCTATTAATATTTAAGACACACACTATTTTCTTTCCAGCTGTTCTTCCAAATAAACACCACTGAGATGATTTTGTTGTCTTGATCTCTTGGGTAGAATTAAATAAAAATAAATAGGGAATAAATAAGTGAAGGCTCACTGGAAGAGAATAGTTCAATAAGTTATTTTTCCATGGTGCTATGATGCTATGCTACATGACAAATACAATGGGCTTCAATTTCTGATTTAAAAGGAATTCAATCAGATATCACTGAGTGAGAAAGAATATAGGAAGAGTCATACAATATTTTTATCTTTAATGTCTTTTATCAATAACTATGTGAATACCTTCATATATATATATGTGTGTGTGTGTGTGTGTGTGTGTGTTTGTAGCTGGAGTATGAAATACAGGATGGCAAGCATAACATGGCTTACATGAGCAGGTGCAGTTAGGAATTTCTTGGCTATGGTATAAACTTGACTGCAAAATGACAGAGATTAAGGGAAAAGAATTCAGCTTAAGAAAATTGATAAATTCATGTCTTAGAAAGATGACTAATTTCTTGGTGAATTAAAAATATAAGTTTATGTGAAAGAATATGCTGTGATTGTATTTAAGCAAAAGTATCTCTCTATTAACATTTATCTACCTTTTCTAGCTATTATCTATCATCTATCTCTATCTATCTTTTATATCTTTTCTAAGTTTTGTATAAGCTCTTATATGACAATGTTACAAGATTACATTGCCGGTAAAGTGAAAATTTCTATAATCTATTTTTGTCACCTTTTTGTTTTTAATTTTAGGGAATATTTCTAATAAAACTGACCCCTGCCCTAGTGGCTGTGATCTGTGTCTCTTCAAAGAAGCCCATGACTTACATACTAAGGTAAGAGGAAGGCTAGTCCTAGAAAGACCATGAAAATAGTAATTACTGGTTATTAGCTCTGATTTCTTAAAATGTACTTCCAGGTTGATGGTAATTTGTTCTTCAAAGCAGGTTTTGAAGTGTGGGATATACTGAAGTGGCTACTGTCTGACAGAGCCAGTAAAGTTTTATTACAATCCATTCAGACTTCTTTATGCTATTGGGAAGTTTAGTTTAAATTAATCTGTCTGGGTGACTTTCCATCTTGAGAGGACAATTAGAGAATGTGTTAATCATGCAGTGTTTCTAGAACAATAGACGATATTTAAACCGGTCTAGAACCGGTTTATACGGATTTTTCAATTATGCTTAGGAAAAATTATGCAGATGCATATTTTCTCCTCCCCAGCTTTGAGTTATCTTAACAAGGAGCAATTGTCAGGGAGAAAAATATCTATGAACCTGCTAGGGCATCAGCCTTTTAAAGGCTTCCTCGGGATTCTAATGCCTACTGTCAACAACAAACTTTGCCAACTAGGAGAAAGTAGGAAAGATGAACATGAATAAAATGATTATAAGAAACCAAAAATAGATCCTTCACAGGACCAATGACCTGTCCTCTCATCGATGTCTGAAAAGGCCATCCTTTGCTACATATGTAGCTGGAGCCATGGGTCTCTCCATGTATACTCTTTGGTTGGTGGTTTAGTCCCTGGGAGATCTGGGGGTACTGGTTGGTACATATTATTGTTCCTCCTATGGAACTGCAAACCTCTTCAGCTCCTTGGGTCCTTTCTCTGGCTCCTCCATTGGGAGCCTTATGCTCAGTCTATTGATTTGCTGTGTAGGGGAATGCCAGATCAGGAAAGTGGGAGGGGAGGTGGTAAGCAGGGGGAGGGGGAATGGGGTTTTTGGAGGGGTAACAAGGAAAGGGGATGATATTTAGAATGTAAATAAAGCAAATATCTAATAAAATGCTTATAAAAAAGCATTTTAAAAAAAAAGAAACCAAAAATATCCCTGTTTTATGAGTTTGCAGATTTGATTAAGCAGTTTCCTTTCTCCTTTTCTTCCTTCTTTTTCCTCCCTTCCTCCTTCCCTCCCTTCCTTCTTTCCTTCCTTCCTTTTTTCTTCCTTCCATTCCTTTCCTCTTTTCTTTCTCCTCTCTCCCCCTCCCTTGTTCCTTCCTTCTTTTCATGGTAAGAATGTGGCTAAGGCCTTGCTCTCGGCATGTGCATGCTGTGGCATTCCTCTCTCTACTGTTCATCTTTACGTCCAGTCCTGTCTTAACACTTTGTTTTGAGACAAGGTCTCACCAAGTTACCCAGATAGGCTACAAATTTTCAGTCCTCCTGCCTCAGCCCTCTTCACAATGAACTGCCATTCTGACACACCAGACTCCTAAGTAGGCCAGCATTTTCACATGACATCTGAAACCACAATTGATATTCACTGAGCAGCTAGAGGAATAAGGTTTATCTTGAACTTTGGAAGAGAGGCATTGGTTCTTCAAATATCAAAAGAGAACCATTTGAATGTGTGGTTCTGAAAAGGCAGGGGTGCTGGCTATCCTACGCTAAGCAGAAAGAGAAGCCTAATGGGATTGTTCGCTGGGTGGAGTCAATAAGTTTAACCCTGAACTATGAAGCCCGAGATACTTTATCTCTCCTATAACAGTCTTTGGTGTGGATTTCAAAAGGAGAAGCAGTGCTCATGTTGTATGGTTTTAAATTTAGGCTGACAATTTGACGCTGATTTTATATATATAATATGTATATATATACATATATATGTGTGTATATATATATTATATATACACACATATATATTCATTCGTGTGTGTATACATATATGGATGGTATTAGTAGCAACAACAGAAACAAGGACATGTCATGTTAATTTGCTTTGATTTCTGTGTGCACCTGGCATTTGTTGTTGTCCATGGCTTGCAATTCTGTGATCTTATTAACACAGGCCTCAGCCTCAAATCTTCCTCTCCTGCCTGCTGTCAAAAAAAAAAATAAAAAAATAAAATAAAAAAAACACTGCTGAGCTGAGCTGAGCTGAGCTGAGCTGAGCATGGCACTGTGGTTTCCCTAGCTCTCTTCTGATCCTCCCAGGCCAGTTCAAAAGCAGCTGTAATCCTCAGGATTCAGTCTTCAGACGGTTTCCTCTTTCCGGGGCCTCCTCCTTTGATGAGAACAATCCCTTGCTCATCATCTGGCCAGATGAGCAGGTGAACATCTTCCCTACAGATCACACTCAAAGCCCCTGCAAGGTGTCCGGGACGTAGGACTGCTGCTGACTGGGGCCTCATTGTGCCTACACAGTAAGGCTTCTCTACAGAGCTGTGTCCCTGGCCTCGGAAATGGCAGCTCTCTCTCCACTGGGATCCCCTGGTCCTCGCCCCTAGCCTTGAGCCCAGGGTTTTAGGGAAGGAACTATGGTGAGAAGACAAAAACATCAGAATAAAAATCCGGAAACTCTGAACTTCGTTTTTTTACTGGAGATGCAAATAGACCTAGAGGTCATGAGCTCAGATGATCTTCCTCTATTCTACGTAGCTTCCTAAATGCCTGCTGGAGATGCACCAGAGAGGGGGTTACGCACCCACTTGATCACCTGGGCCACGCCGTGCTGTGGAGATTTGCCTATCTATTAATATTCTAAGACATCCAAGGGCTGGAGAAGCGGATGTATTCCTCTTGGGAAAGAGAGTTCCATTCCAGCACCTGTATCAGGTGGTTTACATCTGTCTGTAACTCAGGCTTCAGGGAATCCAACAACTCTGTCCTTCATGCACACCTGCATTTAAATGTGCACCTACTCATACTCAGACACACACTTTCAGACAGAATTAAAAATAGAATGAAATTTAAAAAAAAACATTTGAGGGCTAGACCCTCACTCCTAAGAAGAATTACATAAATATAAAATTATATTATAAATATATTATAATATTATATACAATAAATATATGATATGATATTTTAAATGTAAGTATACATTAAATATTGTATTATGTACAATATTTAAAATATATTTATCATTTTTATATGCACATGTCCATTATTTCTGTTTATAAAGAAAATCATAATAGATTATAATATAATTAGAAGTATATGTTAGTCTGAGTTGATTTTCATTAAATCGAGATTTGATCTGTATAAGACAACAAGTGTCTCTATTTCTATGACTAAGGCTTTGATCCACAGGCCATGTCCACCTGTACTCAGTAAGCATGGGGTGGACGTGCATCTATGTTTTCTGTTGGTAGTCTGTTTAGCTTCTCACTACAGCATGGCTACTATGCATTTAGGTTTCCAAAACCTCTCAAGACACATTTTTGAAGTATATTTAGTGTATAGATTCAAAAATTTATTCTTTAAAGAAAATATAAAGGTTTAGGGAAAATCCTTGAATTTCAGAATTTGTCCATATTTTTCTTTATGACTTAACAGCTGGAGGTGAAATTCCTTATTGCTAGTTGTAATGTGGGTGAAGTGACCTAGTAACTCCTTCTTAGAGCATCTAGCGTCGTCTTATTATCATGCTAGGTGATGTAAAAGACCTAATGAGATATACTGAATCCCACCTTTGTCAGGTTTAGTTGAGAAACAGGATAGATATTCATAGACTAACCAAATAGCAAGCAATACCTATGGTCTCTAGCATAAACTGCCTGCATTTTCATGGGTCAAGGTGGTCAGTATATAAACCTAATCAATACAATAGGTATTGGCATCCATTTCAGTTTTTGTTTATTTTTATTTATTACATTTATGAACATGAGTGCTTCCTGCATGTGTGTCTTTGCACTTTGTGCATGCCTGGTACCCTTAGGATCCCTTAGGACTAGGCTCACATACAGATGCTTGTCAGCTGCCAAGAGGCTACTGGGAATCAAACCCAGGTCTTCCGGATGAGCGGCTAGTGCTCTTAGCCACTGAGTTATCTCTCCAGGTCCTGTTTCAGCTTTCTGTCAAGGAAGATAGACAAAAACAAGAAACCCATAAAGAAATGGAATCAACTTATAATTTAAATGACTACAAAGACATATGGGGCGATTCAAAGATCTCATATTTTCCCCAACAACTTTGACACTCTTCACCTCCCGTAGCAATGAGGTAATTAAGAACACCAGTGTGAATAATCTGATCAGAATGATTTTCATTGTTTGAAGAGCTCTACAGGCTAAGAAAGATAAAAAGGACCACAATAAAAAGTATTTCAAATTCACGGCTGTCATAACCGGATTTTGTTCTTAAAGTAATCAAACCAATCAATTCCATACAAAAGAAATAAGCCATGTGGGGTTCACTGGGGATTTGATGACATATTGGCTCCACCTGGGTTTCTATGGTCTTCCTGGTTACTGCAACCTGCCGACTCAAAGCTGAACTTGGCAATTGCAAAATAAACTCTGAGCTATGCTGAAACTTGGATCAGTATAGATCAAGGAATTTCAAACAACTAGCCCCTAACAAATGACAACAGAAAGCGTGAGGAAGAGAAAAGGTCTTAATAAATTCAACACCCAGTGTTCGACTCTTCTGCGCTCGTGTCCTTCAAACTACTTTTTCTAGTTAATCTTTGTACTAAAATCTTCCGGGAGACACCCATGTATGATACAGGTAAAACTTGAGGTGTTTCAGTGGAAGCAGAAGAGAGGGCCCTGCAGGGTTAAACACTTTCCCTCCCCTGCTCTCCACCGTAGTAGGGTTCCCAAATATCATAGGTTGGATGACAGGTCTCTCTGTACAGCATCATGTTGCATGATTCTTTCAAATGCTAATACATTAGCTCCACAGACACTGTGCAAGTGCTGAGCTTAAGGTTATGCTGATGGAAGTCCTAGGTTAGGGACCCAGGTTAATGGTGGCAAAGTTAGTATGCAATGGCCTGCTATAGCATGGAGCAGAAATGGACAGTCTTAAGATCTCATCAAATCCTTCTGTCCTGTTTTTGAAACCCAACTACCTCTCTATAGCTTAGTTGTTTAAGTCTCCTTTCAAAGGTCATTTGCTAAGAATTGATATAAGTTACATTTTGTCACTGGGAGCCAAAATCCTGATTGGATGACATCATGGTTACATTTAAGCTTTAATTGCAAGAACAGTTTTAGACATCATTTAGTGTGCTTTAACACCGTGAACACCCCATGCTCTTGCCCTTGTGCAGAGAAGAGTTTATGAGAGTCGGAAGCAATGCAAGAAATATCACTAACTTATTTTGTAATTGGTGATTCCACCAGTCATCTGAGAGAAATGTAGGTGAACATTGCATCTGCTATTAATATAAGACTTTATTTTTTTCATTGATTAATTCTCCTAACAAGGGTAATAGTTTGGCTGCTCACTCTGTGAAGGAAAGATCTACTGTGTGGAGACCTGGAGATCCTGAAGATTATTCGGGGAATATCTCTTACTTAGAGGAACTGGAAAAACATCGTTTTTCAGTTTGGTGAGTGACTGTGTCCTACATTTTAAAATTTTAATTTAAGTTCCTTGACTCCAACAAGTCTTTGTGGTATTCTCTTTATTTATTTAGTCCACAAAAAAAAAATAATTGCATACTCATTGTGCACTCTACTACACCTATCCTGTCCTGGAGATGTCCACAGTTCATGATAGATGTGGATGTGTACATTAGTATGTTATGGATGGTTTAAAAATATTTTCACAAAGCACCACATAGAAAAGACAATGATCAAATTGACTAGAGAACAAAGACAAGGTCTCTGGGAAGGTTGGAGCCAAGTCTTAAAGAGGAACCTGTGATACGGAAATAGTTGCGGTACGGTGGAGGCAGAATCAGTATGGTGGAGGCAGAAACTGAAGACTAACCTGGATGTAGCTGAGTGCTCAGGCTGAAAGCTTGCGTTTTCATATCATCCGGGAAGACCTTAACTCTCGTTATTTATCACTCGCCTCATGTTTGTGGTTGTATTTGTACCAACACATGTCATGAAACAAGGTGGAGGGGGAGTTTTAGGAGTGGAGGCTCTCCAAGGGAGGAAACACATCACATTCTGGTTCGTCTAAGAATCACTGCGGCCGGCCGTGTGACAGAGGCAGAAAGCTTTCGAAGAAGGAGACAACAGAGACAGCTCAGGTCGTTTGTTTCCATCACTGCTTCTCTGCTCTCCCCAAGCAAGGTCTTTCCCTTGAACTGCTTCCCGTTGGGCAATTTATCCGCCTGTGGTTTATTTATCAAGGTTTACACTCATGCTTTCAGGCAGAGCTACTGGATTGTGGTTGTAACATCAACTCTAATTGCGTCATTGAATCACATGTCCTGTAACACCTGCTTGCATTCACTTGACTTTCGAGCCCTAAACACATTTACCCATGCTCTCTAAAAGCGGCAGGACTCTGATCTCCAGACTTTCGAGTACGTTGTTTTCTCTATAAAGGTGCTAATTCCCATTTTAGTATCTGTGCTGCAGAAGAGAAACCTGGGTTTCACCTCTGTGGATTCACCTTCACAGACACCTCTCCAAGCAGCTCCATTCAGGCAATCCTCCCCCCCCAGTCCCCCAGGTACTCATTTCCTGCTTTCATAGTCTTTTATTTTTCCTTCCTGCAGCCTTTGTACCAGCCTTTGTCTCCATATAACCTACATTTGGCATGCCTGAAAAAAATCTAGCATCCAGTTCTCATCAGAACAGGCAAAAAAGGAACTAGACACCCTGGGTTCTAGCTACAGAAGTACCCAAATGAATAACTGAACTCGGAAAATTGCTTTTCTTAAGTGACCCCGTTTGAATAGTGCACCTCCACAGCAGCTATGTCTTCTCTTACTCTGCTTTTTAAAAGGAAAGCTTTTAAGTGAGGTTGGTCCTCCCCACCCCCCACGGGAGCCTTGGGTGAGCATTGTGTTGGTTTTGAATTATCTTGGCTGTGGTCCCACTATAAAGCACCCAGCTTCTGCTTGATGATTCCAGTTTCTAGTAGGCACAGAAGTGATGCCTGCGTTTGAGTTTTGTATTTCACTTTCACTCCTTCCTTATCTGAACGACTCGATTTTCACATGTTTGGGAACTACTTTCTGCTCACTGTAAATGTGGCTGAAAGCAAAGGGAAATAACCCTGCCGCACTCTGAATGGCACGTTCCTTTGAGATTTCCTCTGGCCTATACATTAGCCTATTAGTTTTTAGTTCAGCCTTACTCAAATGTCCAGAACTAGGGCAGACCCTAGCTAGAGTCTTTGCCAGATTGTAATATTAATGGCCTGAAATCTAAATTCTGGTAGAGACCTATCTGAGACCCTGTGAGTACAATCTTTATCGCCAGCTTTACTACAAGCATTCCCGTCGTCCAGACTTTCACCAGAATAGTTCATTAAGCTCAGCTTTCCAAGTCCTGTCGTTTCCCTAGACCAGAGCTGTCAACTCTTCTATATTCTTCCTCCAAGCCAGTTCCAAATGCTTACAAAGAACACGGTCAGATGTGCCCCAGCAGTAATCCCACGTCGCTGCACCAGTTTTCAGCATTTAGGTCTTTTCTTTTTGCTGTGACAAAATATCTGATTGAAGAGACTTAGGGGCGAAGGGTTTGTTTTGCTTCGTGCGCCATGATGGGGGAGGTATGGCAAAGAGGAGTCTCTGTCTGTCTCTGCTGTGGACAGACGATGTATGCTGTGTTTCCTCCCTTGGCAACTCTATCAAGTAGCATCAAACTCAGACCAGAAGCAGTTGTGACCTTCAAGGATCACCCCCAGGGATACACAGCTGCCAGTGAGTCACATATCCTAAAGATTTCACAGCCCCCCCCTAAACCATGCAATCAAGTATTCATATGTGAGCCTAGGGAGAACATTTTTACCCAGACCTAAGGATCTAAGTGGTCTGGTTCTAAGCTGTAACTCTAAGGTAGGATTGGGGAGTGGTGCCATGGTTACCAAGGGGAGTCCTGTTATTTCTCTGTTTGTTGATAGAGCGTTAATTTTAGGACACTTTGCATTTGCCTCTTACCAACTAGCCATCTTACAGACTTTCATTATGAGTGCTGTGTTCTGATTTGCAGAAGACTTAATAACTTGTAACCCCCATTTTATTTACTCACAGTTTTTGAGAGCTGCGGATTCAGGGAGGACATGCCATTAAAAATGCTACCTAAGGGTTCAAAATAAGTCCCAGGGCCAACCAGAGGGTAAGGATTATATCTCCTGATACAAGAATTGAAAAGGTGCTTTTGCAAGCGGAGTAGGTTAGCAAGGAAGACCCTGTACAGCTGTCTGGGAGACATGGTCCAAGGCATTCTGCTTTATTAGGCGGGAAGCCCTTTCACTGGGGTCAATAGTTGTTTGTAGAATCACACCTACAAGGAACAATACAAAAACACATTGGCTTTGCAGATAGATCAAGCCTCGTGTGAAATCCAGTTCTGCCACCACTGTGGATGCTTAGACAGTGTGTTTAGCCCTTTTGTTGCTACTTTTTCTTTCCTCAAGCACTTCTGATAACTTGCCCAACCCCCACCCTTTTAGTGACTATTCGAGTTGAACGATAATATGCATGAAGACTTGTACATTCGGAGTTTTAATAAAGGAAGCTGTTGTCAGGAGCATTTTTACATAAAGACTCTATCTGAAAGTTAAAATTGAGGACTGTTAATACTAAAAGCTTGGTCACTAGCTTGTGAGACTCTAGAGATGGGATGGTAGCACCTCAGGAGTTGAGCCCAGTGGAAGGGAGTTAGGTCACTAGATGCAAGCCTTTAAAGGAAAGGTTGGGACTAAGGCTCCCTCTCGTCCCTGTCTGTGGATTCCAGCCATCATGATGTCAGCATCCTTTACCCCATGATCTGTTCTTTATCATGATATACTGCACAGATGTAGGCCCCAAACAGGCCCACGCAACTGAGAACTGTAAGCTTTGGAACCATAAGCCCAAGCAACCTGTTTTCTCTTTGAAGATACTTAACTCAGGCAATGTGTCACTGCGTCCAAATGCTGACTAACACAAGGGCGGCAGAGGTTATTCTACATGACTTGTCACTGTTCACAGACATCTTCCTTTTTGTTCGCCAGACACACTAAGTGCTGGATGACATGAAGGCTTTTGTGCTCCATGCCTTCTTTTTCTGGACTGTTCACCTACTTCCTGTGCTAGGGTTAGTTAGGACTTATGACAGATCTCACCGTCGGTTTCATTTTCCAGGACAGGCTATGCCTGGTGATGAGTCATAAAAGTAGAGTCTACTTCTGCTCTGGTTTTTTCCTTCTTATCACTGTTTCCTTTACATATTTGCTATAATTTAAAACAGCATTTGCAGTGTATTTGTTCATTTCTACTCTCTCACCATATAGCAAAGCCGCAGATAGAAGCGCCTCTGAGCCGCCTACAGCTGAGTCTTCAGGCCCAAGACCTACAGTACTTGATCTAGAACTTGATCACATCAGTTCATGTGCGTTGAGCAAACAAACAGAAAGCTAATGAGTGAGCTTCTTTTCTCTCACCTTCTCACCCGTTTGGCTGTTACATCAATTAATTTACTTCCAATCATTTTCTTTTCTCAATACTGCTGCCATTTTTTAAGGGTGAGATTATGAAAGCATTTTTTTTAATTTTATTTTATTTTCTAAGTTTTTTTTTATTTACATTCAAAATCATTTCCCCTTTCCCGTTAACTCCCTCCCCGAAAGTCCCATAAGCCCCCTTCCCTCCCTCTGTTCCCCATTCAACCCCCTCTCGCTTCTCTGTCCTGGTATTCCCCTACATCCAGTCTTTCCAGGACCAGGGGTCTCTCCTTCCATCTTCTTGGAAATCTATTGATCTGCGAATTGTGTCTAGGGTATTCCGAGATTCTGGGTTAATATCCCCTTATCAGTGACTACATACCATGTGTGTTCTTTTGTGATTGGGTTACCTCACCAAGGATGATATTTTCAAGTTCTGACCATTTGCCTAGGAATTTCGTGAATTCATTGTTTTTAATTGCAGAGTAGTATTCCATTGTGTAGATATACCACATCTTCTGAATCCATTCCTCCATTGAGGGACATCTGGGTTCTTTCCAGCTTCTGGCTATTATAAATAAGGCTGCTATGAACATAGTGGAGCATGTGTCCTTATTGCATGCAGATGAAAGCATTTTTACATTTTGTTTTTAACCGGAGATAAGGATTGGGGCGGGGGTGGGTGGGTAGGGGGTAGGGGTTGCTGCACTTCTACAAACTTCTTTTTCTGCTGGTCTGAGTTACAATCTGAACAGATTCTGCTATTGTTTTTGTTTTTTGTTTTTATTGGAGCTAGTAAATCATGGGCTAGTGTAGTCTCTGCCTAAATTCTCTCCAAATCCTCATAAGATGCATTTAGTATAGAACACTGAGCTACTTGGCTTCAAAGCTAAATATGATATGAAGTGAGTAGTGTATGCCTGCTCCAGCAAGTTACAATGAAGCTTTTCCCTCTATGTGTCTGGGTGTTCTGTCTTAGACTCAGACTCATGCAGGTAGCACCATGCCTCCTTTGTAGCTACCAATTTTGGAAAATTGGTAGATTGGTAGATTTCTGAAGTCCTCATTTTTTTTCAAGATTTTTTATTTTAAATCCTCTTTATTTTTCTCCAACATATGGACATTTTAGCTAGTCAAATGCAAATTTCATTCATAGCTGCCAGTCATTCTGATGCAATTTAAAGACTGTTGGGCTTTTCTCTCCCAGCCAACAAGATATTCAATTAATTTGCTTGTGGTTATGGAAGAGAATATTGTGACTGTTTGTCCCCTCAGATGGCCAGAAGAGTCCTGGAATGCCAGGTCCGAACCCTTGGGGACACTCCCAGAGGGAGTTGTACCTCACTGTCTTCCAGTGCACAAAACCTGTGCCACATTCTGTTTACACTGTTTTCCTTCGTGTACATATTCGTGTGATAGCTTGGCCATCTTGTGTTTGTAATTTAGATACTGTAAGATTGCCAAAAGATCCCCGATATTTTTGTAAACTGCAAGTATTTAATAAATACCTCTAGAACTGCCACATGAGTACTAATCTAAAAAGGTTGGTCTTTCCAGAGGAAAATCTTGTATACTTGAAGGCATTCTTGGCTAAGGACTTTTCCATGGCTGAGAATTGTCAGGTATTATTTGTTCCTACTGACCATCTTTCCCTCTAGGAATGTCCTCATCCTCTGATAAGAGACTTCTCCATTCCCATACCTACATAACGAAGGCTTGGTTGACATGTGCAGTGTTCCTGTGACCACGTGATTCGATGCGGGATTGGCAGGCAATCTAAAGAAGGTATCCGCATTATGGCCCAAGATTTTGTTTTGTAACTTAGACATCCCTCCTCCTTCTCAAGGTGTTGAGGTGACAATCTCCTCTCCTTTTTGTTCATAGTTACCATTATAAATAGCTTGAAACTAAAGGACCCAAGTCTTTCATCAATTGTTACCCATCTTAAGTCTAGGTGACATAGTATAAGGATAAAAAAAAGGCTAATGAGAGAGTGGGTGGTAGATGGTACATGATCTCTATGGACTCCCAAGAATGAAATGATATGAGTCACAGAAAACCATGTAGCCCCATTCCCAATCGTCTGTGTTGCCTTTGATGTTTGCAGTTACATGCAGGAAGCGATGCTCAAAAAAATATTAAATGCAAGTTTCTATAAATAGACACTGCATATGTTCTTAATTGTATGCAATTCCGAGCGGCATGATGTAATCCTGCACCATCTCTGTGTGTCCAGCCCAAGCTATGAATCATTTCTTGGAGTGTTGTCTCCATGCTAACAGTACCACCCATTCTCGGTGAATTTTGCAAGCTCAGTCACCAGACTGACTGTCACAGGACCACAGGGTGTAGGCTCAAGTAATCCTTGCACAGTGGCCTAAGAGTACGTGCGGTGCCTGTCACATCTATTCATCTCATCACATTGGCATTGTATTGTCTGTCATTACCACCAGAAGAATGAGCTTACAGTTCCATAAGATATTTAGAAAGAACGGCTATCTCCAAGTATCTTTAGTATCGTATCTTGCTATAATTGATCTCCTTTGCTGTCAGACAGTTTTTAATACCTACCTTGCTGTTCTTAATATATGCATTTAACTAGACCATGGGTAAAACATAATATACAGAATTTGGTTCCACCTATGGCTTCAGACAACTAACTGGTGGTGCTGGGCTTAAAAATATCCCCCTTAATCCTGTGCTGCAGTGTCTGTCATGGATGGGTCTCTGAACCAACATTTTTGGGATTCTAAGGTAGTTTCTATGTATTATTGGGACTACTGCAACATCCAGTCTTATCGACTCTACAAGCTATAGGCTTCTTGGCCTCTCCAGCATGAGATAGCTACTGCAGGATTATTCAAAATGTATCTCAAGTGCCTCCAACAATGTGTGTGTATGTTTGTAGAGAATGTGTGCATGTTTGTATGTATGTATGTATGTATGCATGCATGCATGTGTATATATTCCGATAGTTCTGTTTCTTTAGAGAATGTTAGCTACTATGGAGGGGAGGCAGGGAGCAGTTGTCACCTTCTCTTTGTTTGTTTTAAGCACATTGTCAAGGTCTCTTCAAATTAAAGAATCTTCTAATCCTGAAAAAAAAAATCCCCCTTAAAGCTAAAAAAAAAAAAAAATACCCTACAGAAAAGGAGAAGTCTTGTTTTATTTTAGGTCAAAAAAGACATTGTCCACTGGGAAGCTTTAATTTAATTTTTTTTCCTGTGAAAACCAGGGACTTTGGGGAGAAAGCTTATAATGTCCATTTAGTTAATTACATAAATAACCACTCATTTGGCTGTTTAAACACAGCCAGGGAATCCCATTGCCTGAGGAGCAAATTGGGTTCTGGGCTTTCTAATGCAGCACCTTAATCTTTGTGCAGTGATTTGTCTGAACAAGGAAGCCAGGGTCTGTGTTAAGTACCCCTGGAAGCTGCTCTAATAGGTGTTAGAAAGCAGCAGATACTACTCTAGTGGTTTAAAGAAGTTAACATAGTTTTCCAAGGTATCTAACTTCCAACTGGGGAGAAGGTTCCAGTCAGGAGTCAACCTTAAAAGGATCCCATTACTATTCAAATGCAACGAGGCGGTTAAGCAGCAGAAGACTCACACACATTCAGAGCAGGAAGGGATCTGGGGGATGACTTAGTTCAGCCCTGTCAGTTCATACAAGTTGCATAAAGCTGGGACCTGTCTGGAGTACAGTGACTTGCCTGAGGTCATAGAGCTGGCTAGTACTGGAAGTGAGCTGGATCCCACTTCCTTTTTCTCTGTCAATCCATCTCAATTGTACCGCGTAAGCTCTCTTGAGGACAATGCTGCTCTTTTTCAGAGTTTCCTGTTTTCTCTCCATTGCATAAGGCTTTGATAGTCATCAATGCATTGATAAGACCGACCGACCTACCATGCTGATTTTCTAGAAAGTCATTTAATGGATTAAGGCAAGTTTTCTTCTGTCAGGGGAGAGAGGGGCAGATGTTTGCAAAAGGCACACATTGCTGGCCCCACACACTCTGAGATCTTTAAGAGCTTATATAGCTGCCCTGGGTGTGTTGCTCAGGGAAGGTGTGCGTGAACTCTGCAGGAAAGCTATCGTTAATACATGGGCTACACTTTTCTTTTTATAACACACATGTGAATTGACATTGAAATAGAATGCAGATGCTTCTTTGATTGGCGTATTCCCCATTGTGCTTCCGTAAAACACCTTCACATATGGTCTGTCTCATTCCTGAGGAATGACTTGTTTATGTCATACAGGCAGAGTAGATTGATTTTACAGTGAGTACAGAGGTTGATGAATTGTACGTTGGAGGGAAATCCTTGTCTTTGCAATCTAAACACTTGAAAATTAATGTTGCCTTTTGGAAAAGAATCTTTCTTGATTTGCTCATGATCCTTTCTAGGGGTTAAATAGAGCCACGCCTGTAATCTCACCAAACAGAGTTGTCTGGGTACTCACGATCACCTCAAAATAAAATTTTTCTTTTTGCTGTTAAACATATCCTGGGAACTATCAGATCAAAATCTGGCAGTGTCGTCCCCAAAGAACCATCCCCAGATGGTTCAACACATACCCATACTGTAACTAGAATAATTCAGCCTAAAATGGATAGAGAGTAATATTCTTATCTTATTTTTCAAGGGCAACTTAAATACATAATTCTTGTGCTAAGTAGCTTTCTTGAGGACCCTCTTTTTCTTTTAAAAATTTTGCTCTTGGTTCACTGAAAGGAACACTGTATTTTCACACCTGTGGCAATAGACTAATCACAACCACTCCCACAGAGTTTTACACATTGTAAATCTTTCTCATTCACCTCCCCCATCTGATGCTCATACCTGTCGCGTGATTGGTTTTAGCTGGGACTTGAACTTAGGGGCTGATACAAAACTAGGAAAACATTTTAACACCAACTCACATCTCTGGCCCACGTTTTATTTTTGAGTCCAGGTTTAACAAAGTTGTTCAGGCTGGCCTTGAACTTGCTATCTCTTGCCCCAGATTCCCAGACAGCCAGGATCACATATTTTTACTGTGTTGTCAGAGTATAGAATAACTCCTAAATGATTAGGCAATGTGCCTATCAAAACTTACTGGATGCTGCTGTGCCCCTGTGATAATTTATACACTGTAATTTGTCAGTCCCTTCCTAGCCTCAGAGACATGAGCAGGTTTCAGGCTCTGTATATTTCTGAAATATCCTCTATACACCCCCCCCCATAGCATCAATGGAATAAAGAGAAGCCACGAAGACAAGTTGGTTACCTATTCCAGATTTAGAATGGTTCAGAAGAACAAAATACCCATGGAGAGCTGGGCTTGATGGCATAGACCTTTTCTTGGCACTACTTGGAATACCAAGGCAGAGAAATCTGAAGCTCAAGTTATAGAGTTCGCTAAAAACCAGTCTGGATAATTTAGTGAAACCCTATCTCAAAGTAAAAGGCAAAAAAATAGAACCCTGGAGAGCAAGCTAAGTGGTGGAGCACTTGGCTTGCATACGAGGAGGGCCTACATGGAGTCCCCAGCCATAGAGTGAAAAAAACCACATGCAACTATTGAGGCGTATTCCTGGAAGTAATGACCCATGAGCCACATACAGGTAGGTAAGTATTGCTTGATATTTTTATCTTATAAGATGTGTGTGAGATGTGGCTGTTTATTTATCTGGAGGTCTCAAATGTAGTGGTTAACTCTACAGGCTCTAGGAGTATAATCTCTTAGCTCAAACTAATTGACTCTATGGGTTCAACTCGGCAAGTCAGGAGTGTGCAGAACCATGAAGATTCTCCAATTTGTTTTATTCCCAATTTATTGGTAAAATGACAATAATAGCACACACCTTTTTTTTAAGTAAATTCAAATATGAATATAAAATAGAGAACACTGGGGCTAGAGGTACTGCTCAGTAGCACAGAAAAAAAAAATGCTTTGCATGTATAAAGACCTCAGTTCCATCTTCAGCATCTACGTGATGCTGAAGTAGATGGTAATAGTACACAGTAAGTGCTCAATAAATACACTAAGCACTATGTATTATTACTAGCCAGAGGTCCTTCCTCTGCACTGTGTTCCGTGATGTTTTCTTGCCTATATCCAAGCTATTGAAGTAGGTTTTCTTTTTAATTATTATTAAGCAAAATATTTTGCCAGTAACCAAAAGATCTTTCCATTGGTCCACAGGATGTTAGTGATGAAAGCTAGAGGGATAATCATACAACATTCTTTTTCTTTTGGTTCATTCAACCACATTACAGACACGTTGTTTTAAGCTCCTTGCTTCTATGGGCGCAGTTACCAGACACAGCTCTGTTGGTCTCTAGCCAGGGTCTCTGAAAGGTGTGCTGGAAGTTTTAGCTGTGTGCTCAGCTGGAGGATTGCATGAGGAGGAATCCCCCTTCACCCTCAGTCAGATTATGAGCTGAATTTTATCATCTGCAGCTGTGTGGCAGGGAGCCCCAGTGTTTTGCTGGCTCGGACTGCCCACAGCTCCTGGCAAGCCAACTGCTCTTCCATATGATGTGGACTTCTTCTGCGCAATCAATTATTCTATGGGCTACGAGGGGGAGTCTCATCTCAGGTGGGTCCATTCTCTCAAACGCTAAGTCAGGAAAGTGTTCTTTCTCAAAACAAACAAAAAACCAAACCACCAAACAACAACAGTAGCAGCAGCAGCAGCAACAACAACAACAAACCCATAGACACCAAGAACCAAAATGATGTATCGCCTATAAAGAGTACGATGGACAGAGTAAAAGGGCAATCAATGGTGGTCCCCAGGTGCAGTATCAAGTCACAAAGGAAACTAATTATTTGTACAAGGTGCCTTCCCCTTCACCACTTTCCTCTGACCAGAAGTCTGTAATAGACCCCACCCTTATTTCAGGGCAGGGATTCTGGGAGGCAAGAGTCACAGGGTCTTCTTCTCTTGGCATCTTATGGGATCCATCTCTCCTAGGAACTCAGTGGGGGTCAGGCTACTGTTTTAGCAGTTGCACTGACTGTTTCTCTGCCTGTTCTAGAATTAACCAATCCATATGGAAGATGTCAGTCTTGTCTGGCATTTCATTCTATGCACATACTTGAGGTTGAAATACCCCTGTTGGTCTCTGATGATCCCAGTAGATGGTCCATGTATTCCTGTCTTCCTCTTAGAATGCCCTTCAGTTTACTCTTCTTTCTTAGTGACTATATGACCATAGTATCATCTACCTACATCTACTCTCTCTTTTTCAGGTTTATTTTGATTCTACTTTAATGAGCATCTCTTCATTCCTCTTTTGGAGCTAAGTTGCTTGCCTATTTTTTTTTCTGCCATGCTATTGAGTTTTAAGAAACTCATGGAAAAGATATTCCCTAACAAGATCTCTCTGTGATCAGTATTTTTAGATATGCATGAAGCCAAAATGGCTCTGATAAATAGTCTCAACTCTTAGACCACATAGTCTACTAGACTGCTAGATTAATAAGAAAAATCACAGCACTTTTGACCTAATCTGCTTCCACAGAAATAGTATAACATCAGTAAATTGACATCCTCTCAGACCCAAAGCTTTGATCTCTCTGATTTCCTTTATGTTTAAAAGCTAGTGTTTTACACTGTATGTTGGTCCTCATCAAGTACATTATCTCCATATTTATTTATTTTGTTTGTATCTTAGTTAGGGTTTTACTGCTATGAACAGACACCATGATCAAGGCAAGTCTTATAAAGGACAACATTTAATTGGGGCTGGCTTACAGGTTCAGAGGTTCAGTCTAGTATCATCAAGGTGATAACATAGCAGTATCCCTGCAGGAAGAGCTGAGAGTTCTACATCTTCATCTGAAGGCTACTAGCAGAATACTGACTTCCAGGCATTAAGAGAATGAAATTGGGTATTAAAGACCAAGCCCACAGTGACATATCTACTTCAACAAGGCCACACCTGTTTCAACAAGACCATACCTCCAAATAATGTCACTCCCTGGGCTAAGCATATACAAACCATCACAGTTTGCTTTCAGTATTTTCAAAGTTTTACATACATGTATGCATTTATATGGGTAAGAATGTCATAGCGTGTGTGCGAAGGTGAGAGAGGAACGCATGGGAGTCAGTTCTCTTTTCATCATGTAGGTTGAGGCTTGGTTTTAGGTCTTCGGGCTGAGTGGGCAATCCTATTACCCTCTCTTTCCCACTTCTTATCAATGATGCTGTCTCCAGTGAAAGTGGTAGACAGGAATCTATCATTCAATATGAATAGTCAGGTGTTTGATTCTAGTCATTGAGATGTGAGGGAAGGCCAGTGTATGTTTCCTTCCTTTTGAGAAAGAAGAAAGCTCCTTTTGCCCCCTTCTTACTTCTTCACAATCGGGTCATTGGGATAGGTTACATACTGGGAGCTGCTATGGGTGTCTTGAAACTGGAGAGGAAGAAAATAGAGGAGAGTCCAACCCAGTAGCCTGTCCTACTAGGCTTGTGCTTTTCCACAGCTCTTGCCTAAAAGTTCTGAGATGTCAGAAAATGAACAGTTGTTCAGAACTCTCAGAAGAGCATTTAGTTGCTAGTCACTGGAAAGCTTGTTGTTGTTGAGTCAAGGAGCCTCTATAAATGTGTGTGTGTGTGTGTGTGTGTGTGTGTGTGTGTGTGGTGTGCGTCCTTACATATGGATGCTCACTCTTTCATTCAGCATTCAGCAGTTTGGAGGTGTAGCCCATCTTCTGGATACATAATAATGACTAGTTTTGTCCAGAATGCGCTAAAATGCAATGTGTTGGTAGTGATTTTTTTTGTAGTTTAATACATCTTGGAAAATGAGCACAGCATGTTGGAGGAGACTCTTCTCCATAGACACCTCACCACCGATTCAGTTGGGAAGATGGAGAATGAGGTGAACAGAATTAATTTAGTCAACTGTCTGGAAACCTAACATGGCATCAGTGATAAGACTTAAATGTCCAGGAACTTCAGCTTCCGGGTCCCTCTGAACTCAAGCAGCATGATTTAAATGAAGAAAGGGCAAAGTTGGGCACAAAGCAATGTAGGGATTTATTTGATGCAAAAAACCCTCAAATGACCAGCCAAACAGATAATGCACTGCTGTAATAGTTTGCAAAGAGCATCAAGAAAACAATTGGGTGGGTGTATTTCGAGCTTCAGGCATTGTAAATTCTTTCACTCTCATATACTTTATGCCTTCTTTAATAAACTGGAGAGTCTTGGGCCAGCTTCATCGGTGACGGTAGGTGGTCATTCATTTCACAATCCACTAATTTTCATGATTATTCAGTATTTTATGTTACCTAAACAGCTTTGGATTTTGTCTTACTCAGATTGTAATATGGCGATAGCTTATATGATTTCGGAATCATTAATTCAATGGGTGTTTTCAGCACAGAGACGTTACTCCCTCGTCTCCCGAAAATGAGCACGAACTTAAGGGTTTTAAGTGTTACAATGATACATAAACACAGCAAAAATATACATCGGTGGTACATTTACCTACTGAGTCATGGTGAAGAGTTTGAGGTGTGCAGAAAATCAGATTAACTTCATGTTCCCTTTATGGAGACAAGTGTACAGCTACCTTAAATGTATCTATGGCTTAACAACTGAATCTTATATAATATGGGACACACAATATAGTTCAGTTTTTAGGAACTATTTATTCTAAATGTTTTTGTATGGATTTTACAGAAAAATAAGAGAGATGTACTATAAGTATGTGTAATGTTTTACTGGCCTCGTGTTCTATTTACTATAATCCAAGGGGACTAAAGCTAGAGACCCATTGACAGCCCCTGCTCAATTGTCACAGAATCTGTGTCATTGTGAACACCCTTGGGCTTGTCTCGATTATTATATCTTAGGACCCTCCAGTTCATCCTGAAAATTTTCTTTTAAGATTGGAAGCTCTTAACATGAAAATCTGTGATTTTAGCTTTTAAATGATATCATTCTTGCTCACTAAAACCTCAGGAAAAAAAAATAAACCAAACCATTGCTCTGCCATTAATTCTGTGAGTGGATATTTTATCTATGCATCTACCCATCTTGGGATGTAACACTGTAAACACCAATTAGTCACTTGATTATTTCATCGAAAGTTCAACATCCCTCACCATCTTCCTGAGTCATCTTTTAGTGACTAGAAATGTAACACTAGTGGTAAATGGCTCTTCATTAGAAGTGTTGTAAACAAGAATGCATTGATGCACAACATTGCAACAGTGATTACCTAATTAACTCATTGGATTTTGAGGCTTTGTGGTCTGTCTTGGACCATAATGTTGTTACAAGTGAATGAAGGGAGCCTGTAGTATTGGGCATTGACTTAGTTAGGGTTATGATTGCTGTGGTGAAACATCATGACCAAAACTACTTAGGGAAGAAAGAGTTTATTTGGCTTATACTTCCATATCGCTGTTCATCATTGAAGGAAGTCAGGACAGGAATTCAAACAGTGCAGGAACCTGGAGGCAAGAGCTGATGCTGAGGCCATGGAAGGGTGCTGCTTAGTGACTTGCTCATCATGGCTTGTTTAGCTTGCTTTCTTATAGAACCCAGGACCACTAGGATCCTGGCACCATCTAGAATGGGGCTCTTGTCATCAATCACTAAGGAAATACTCTATTGGCTTATCTACAGCCCCTTCTTATGGAGGCATTTTCTCAATCGAGATTTCCTCCTCTCAGATAACCCTAGCCTGTGCCAAGTTGACACAAAACTATCCAGCACAGACATATTCACAATTTGCAGTCCTGGGCACGTCAATCCTACATGTGACTCTTCCCTCTTAAATCCTGAATCTCTGCATGCTTGAGAAAGATAGTTCATTAAGAGCCCAGTTGCCCACTGATGTCAATTTTATGAGCATCAAACCCCAGATGTGATGTTACAGCCCCTCATCACTACATGATATTCAGAAACTTTCTTAGACAGGACATCTTTCTCACTCCCTGGTTCAGACTGAAGTTGGTGCTGGAGGATGTCATCTTTTGAACCCTTGATAAGGCTGGCATCACTACAAACTCAGCTTCAAGGCCAAACCCAGAGGTCACCGAAGGCAGAATGATGCAGAAGCCATATCATGTGCTCATAGTGGGATTTTTAGTGGAAGAATGAAGCCATATTCTTTGCAGGAAGATGGATGGAACTGGAGGAGGTGATACTAAGTGACTTAGCCAATCTTAGAAAGGCAGATGTTGCCTTCTTTTCTCATTTCTCGTTCCTACGTTTTACACAGATCCAAAAAATTATGCACATATATATATATATATATATATATATATATATATATATGATATAAAATAGATGTAAAACTGGATAGAAACAGATTTGTGGGAGGTGGTAGAGGGACAAAAAATAGGGTAAGATGATGTGAAGACAATATGCCCAATATGTAGTGTATACATGTATGAAGCTTAATAAAATACCTTGAAAATATAAGCACAAAAATGTGCTGTACTATGTTGGTTGCTCATATTGATAAAAACTGATTCCAATGCTTCTTTGTTTCCTACAATGCATTAATCTTACCAGCATTCAATGCACTTGAATATGGGGGCAGTGTTAATCTTCTGTCCATCTGACTGCAGTGAGAGTACATTCTGTTATCAGCCCACTTCAGAAATCGCAAGAAACGTTCTTATGCCTTTCCTTGTGGCTGTGGTACATCTGACATCAAGCCTTTACACTGTTTAATTTTGAGATAGCCATAAGATCCTCAATACCCTGTGATATGTCCTTGTAATCCCTCTACCAGACATCTTTCTTCTTTTCTTGTGGTTGCCACATTCTTGTGATGACCCCTTTACGATTTTCAAATCTGGAAAATGTCTAGACTACTTAATAGGCATTAATTTTAAGTACCTGGCACTGGGGGGTGGGGGGAAGATGCTAAGAGGTGGGTGGGGCATAGTTTGTTGACAGGACCAGTGACCAGCGAACCCTGTGGTACAAACCTGTCTGCAAGCAAAGCTATGAAGTATGGGAAGACCTCAGAAATGGGACGCGGCTGTCGCTGGAGCACAGGTGCAAGTTTCCTTTTCTTTTTTTTTTCCTTTGCTTCTTGGGAGGATCATTTGTTGTTCCCCACGGACCCAATACAGGAGAATTGGACTCAATAAGAGTAAATCTTACATTTATTCTTATCTTGGGTTCCTTCCTGATTCTGGCTGATAGCAGATTGGAGCTAAGGGAGCAGCTGAAGAACAGTGAAACTCGGGCTATCTTAAATTAAAGTCGTTCAGGGATTTATCAGGCTTCAGCAGTCTCCTCTGGATAATTCAGTTTATGGATTTGGGGACGGAGGTTTTTATTCTTATGTTAAATTTGATTTCTCACCTCTCTCCTCTCTCCCAACCCCCCACCGAATCTACCAACTTTAATTTTACCTCTAAGCAAATATCAAGCCAACGGAGCTTCAAACCAGGATTTGGATTACTCTGCCATCCTTCCTTGAGATTTAGCTTGCTATCCCTTTTGCTACTGCACCCCCGCCCCCATTGCATCTCTCCTCACCCCGCCCTCCATGGACGTCAATCAATACCTATTCTGTATCTGCTTATTTCTATTCAGGCACCCAACATCCTCCCCCATCTTGTACAATTTTTAATATGTTGGTGTTATCATGTAATCACCACACATGGGTTCCATTGTCTCTCTCAGCTTCTTTAATTTCTCTTCCTTCCCCTTAAAATCTCATCTAGTAACTGATTCAGATCTAAACATCTCCCAATTCCCAGGCTTAGAAAATTTCCAGTTCATTATTCAGGACTTCAAAATCAAAAGATACAGACCCTAAATCTACCTACCTCCCTTAGTACTCAAGGCTTTCCCCTAATCTGACAACTATGGCATCTTTAGACACACACACACACACACACACACACACACACACACACACACACTATTATAGCATCCGTTCAAGGCTTGGGTATAATTTTTTGCGTAGTCTCTATATTTGTTTTCTGCATTTTAGTATTGATTTATTCAATATGCATTTGTTAGTCATCTAGAACTGTGTTAAGTTCCAGAGACAGAAGGATGTATAAAATAGTTATTTTACCTTTGCAGTACATTTGATGTGTGTCTTAAAAAAATCTATGTCACTATAGGTACCATGGTTTTATTTCATACGGGGTTTCATAAAGGATGTGAAGTTATAGACATCGTTCTGTAACTTGTGCCGTGTACTCAGCCCCGTGGCTTTAAGTCTATCTTGTTGATGCTTGAGATTTTCTGATTAATAGTTAGAAGGATGCATGCTGTATGCCAGTAGCTAGCACAGTGTATGTGGTATTTTAATATTTGCATCATGCATATAATATTAAAAGAGCCATAATGATGTGAGTATTTTAGACCTGATAACCGGACACTGTCTCACAGTGTTCATTGTCTTTCCGGGTGGGGAGTAGATTCCTTCTCCTTAGACAGTCAGAAACAGTATCAAAGGAAACTTGTATCTTCATGGTGCTTTGTGAGACAGTCTCTGAAATCCATACTTATGCATGGAATTGCTGGACCTTAGAGGGCAGCTGGTCTTTGTTTGCTTATTAACATGAGGTCTCACATAATTTGGTATGATCCTGAATTTGCCATGTCACTGAGGATGACCCAGAACTCTTTTTTTTTTTTTGGTTTTTCGAGACAGGGTTTCTCTGTGTAGCCCTGGCTGTCCTGGAACTCACTTTGTAGACCAGGCTAGCCTTGAACTCAGAAATCCACGTGCCTCTGCCTCCCAAGTGCCAGGATCCGGAACTCTTGATCCTCCAGCTTCTACTTCCCAAGTGGGGACTTGCCCCGTGCCTGGCTACACAACGGTTACCTCACTGAGGAGCTGCGGAATAGCTGCTTGTGTCTTCACCTTGTCAACTGTGCTTCTGATATGATCCATTGAAAGTAGAATCTCATTATTGCTTATTCATTCATTCATTCATTCAGTCAGTCAGCCAGTCCTGGCTGTCCGGGACTGCACTGTGTAGACCAGGCTGCCCTAGAACTCCCGAGAGCTACCTGTCTCTGCCTCCGAGTTCTGGGATTAAAGGCGTGTATCATTCTGCCCAGCCCTTTCATTATCACTTTGATTGCAGTGATGGCTAGTTGGAGAGCTCCCGCTTTTGTGCACTTGCTATTTTTTGAACTTCTCTGAGGAGCTTGCTTACTTAACTTTGCCATTTTATATGGAAGTTTTGGCATTAGTTTGTTAATGTGTAGGAGAAATGTCTTATACACTTTCGGTATTTTTCACCTTATGTCAGATTTCGGCATGTTTTTCTGATGTATCCTCTGTCCATTCAATACCTTTGCTCAATCATTTGTCTGCTAGTTTTCTTCTGTGTGACCGTGTTAAATTGAAACCTTTAATTATAATGTTACCTAGTTCCTTGTATCAACTATGGTTCATGCTTTTTTTGAGTTATGTTAAAATTTTTTCCTGCATCCTCTGCCAAATTAATATTCTCTTACATTTTCATCTTTCTGGTTTAAAATTTATGATATCTTTGCTCTATATGCATCTAATTAGAGATCATTTAACCTTACTTTGTAGATAACCCATATAACAAACCAATTTTCCCCTTTCTGTCTCCTGGAGAATGCCTTTTATCTATAATTGAGATGAGGAAGTTAGAGAAGTGTAAAATATTTGCTCTAAAACAATAGCAAGTAAGAGCTGTGATTCACAGAGTAGTGTCCTCACCTGGGAATTCCCAAGTGTTCTTTCCTTTCTTTTATAGATGTCCCCACTTGCGTTTCAATTTCCTTGCAGGTTGAGGTCATGCACTGTCATGGTTTTGTAAACAGCAACACCCGGACAATGACAACAATCACAGTTGTTCACTGAGTATGTGTTGGAGTTCCAGGAGATGGCTTTCTCACTCTTTGTCCTTTTGCCATCTGTAGATCAGCATCAAAAGTTCTGGAAAGTTCTGGAACTGCCTTTTCATCCATTCTGTACTCCTTTCCCAATGCACTGCCCTTTGATTAGATTGGTCGTAACATCTGAAGACTGGGTATGGTCCAGGGCTCACTGTTACAGATTCGACACCATCATTCCACTTGGAGAGGGGTGCTTTGACAACATTCCTGGATCGGGTCCAGTAACTAACAGGAACAGCTATGTAGGGTTTGAATCTGGGACACATTAAGGTAATTGTGTGGACATAACGGCTTTGGAGATGTGAATTTTCATGTCTGTCTTGAAGCCACAGTCTTGTCCTGTCCTGAGCAACAAGCTTCCTGATGATGCTCTCACAAAGTTAATGAGAACTGCTGTCTCCTTATCCAACTGTGCATTGTTGGAATGAGTCATATGGAGGAAATTCAAACTCCTAATGTTGGTTTTCTGCCACGGATGACAGTATTTGGATGCCTCTGTAAGTTTTCCAGGTGTTGGCCGTGTCCGACCTAACTTGGTGCCAGCTCATAATGCAATGTGGCTCCAGTAGGGAAACTATCAACACATCCCTGAGTCAGTTTGCTCATGTACTTCAGCCAACCGTCAGCGTTTGTCTGAAAGACTGCCTTGAGCTTTCAGTGATGCTTGACTATCTATTGGGGAAAAAAAACAAAGCTGTGCATGAGAACAGAGTTTAAGTTTTATGATGAAGCCTTGAGCTTTGACTGAGTTACTAGTTGGGAGCAGAGCATGGAAAAAGAATCAAACAAACAAAACCATCAGATCAAGTCCATATGACTTTGTATAATGATGGAATAAAGCTCCAAAGGCTTGCAGAAATGTTCAGCTTTAGATGTCAGAGCAGAAAGAGAAATAGGGGACTAGGAAGATTTGTCTGAGGAAGGAAGTCTGGAACTCTTTGGTGTTGCAAGGGAATGAATGGTCATTCTTTTGTGTGTGGATTTATCATACACTTTACATGAGGACACTGAGTCTATACTAGATGCTGAGAATACAAAATGTATCCTAACTCTAAGCCACTAAGTTCATTATTTTCAGGTATAACCAGGCTGTAGGTGCAATAACTAAAAGTCAGGGAGGTCTACTCACCTAATAACTACCAACTCTAGGAGTTAGTTCTGGACCTTCAATCACATGATCTTAGAATAAGGTTGTAGGAAAAAAGAGACTGAACAATAAGGAAATTACAGGAATGGGTAATAACTTTCACTCACTAGCCATGGAACTGTGAAGGCACTCTGATTCCATGAGGAAGCAAAGGAGAATCTTGCTTAATAAGAAATAGCCCTAAGGAGCTGGAGAGGTGGCTCAGCAGTGAAGAGCCCTTTTTGGTCCTGTGGTGGAGTCGGATACAGTTGCCAGCACCTACATGATGGCTCACAATCATCTGTAACTCCAGTTCCAGGGAATCCAACACCCTTTTCTAGCCTCTGCAGGTACCGGGTACATATGTGGAGCATGTACATGCATGCAGGCAAAATGCTTATAGACATGAATAAAATAAATACATCTAAATTTTGAAAAAAAAAGGAAAAACAGTTCTAGGTCTTTAGGAAAGGGAATATATTATAGATATATTTAACCCCATTTATCTTCCAGAACATGACAAGACCATTACACTCATGAACTTATAATATCTGTAATTGCCTGCATGAGACATACACAAGATCAGACAAGTTGACAATCTATCATGGATGGAGGAAAAATAGTCACTCAGCTAAGAAACTCATGATAGTTGAGGGTTGCAAGGAAATAGTCAGTTTCCTGTAGGGGCATGGTAGCTTGACCATGCTCCAAATGGGTGGCCCCACTTCCCTGTATATATGCTCGTTACTAATTAGACTCAATAGGTTTTATATATATATGGGAGAGGGTATGGGGTAGATCCAGGAGGATTTGGAGGGGTGAGTGGTATACATGTATGAAATTCTCAAAGAATAAATAAAAATACATTAAACGAGAAACACATTATGTACTTGTATAAAAATGTCAGAATGAATCTCATTATTATGTATAGTTAATACATGCTAATAAAACATTAAACTAGAAATTCTTCTAGAAGGTAGAGGAGAGAATAAAAGCTCAGCAACACTCTTTATTCCGAGTTTGGGCTCATCTTTGTTTCTTTGTGCTGTTGCAATCCCTGACTCCTGGAACAGAATCTATAGTAGGTTTGGTCAAAGACCCAGTCAAGGAACTTGTAAGAATGTTTAGGTTTTAAGTTTAGAAAGCTAGGCTTAAAAAGCATTGAACAAACTATATGTTTTTAATCCTTCATCTAGTATGTTTTGAATAAGTATATTTTTGAATGACTTCCTCAAAGTATTTGGATTCAGATTTAATAGAATAAATACAGTTATCGCATCAACACACACTATTTCCTTTCAAGAACTAAAACCATCATCAGACCTCAGAGTTGAAAATGATACTTAAACCAAACATTTGAAACCACACGTTGAACAAAACACATTATACTTCATGTAGACCAACTATAATTAACGAAAAACATAAGGTTTAACTCACAATTGCCATTGGTTTGAGGTGGTTTTATTCTTCCATACTTTTCTGGGATGTTGCTTAGAAATGTTTTAATCCAGAAATACAACTTGGCTTTAGTGGCAAGGAATACAACCTATGTGATTTATGAGTTAGTTTCACATCTTAGCTTTTTCATTTAATAGTGTACTTGAAGGTGTTTGACCACTCTTTGTCTCGGTTTCCTGATGTGTAATGACAGTATCTCTCTCATAGAGGTATGGTAATAATTAAATGAGTTTCTGTTAACAGTGCATATGGAGAGGTGTCTGGCACAAAGTAAAGTCAGATTTCTGTAGGTTAACCCAATTTATTTATCATTTTCTCTAGTTCCAATAAAAATTAAAAAGTCAAAACCCAGATATTTCAAAACATGTGCTGTTTTCCTAACATGGCAATTATGTATTTGTGAATTATGTTACTTTAGAGTGATTTTAAATGTCTGACCAAGGAACTGTTCCTGCTCATATTCCAGCTGAGATTAGTAACACCACTCAGTATCCAGTTTTCTCCTCTTTACTCTCAAGTTTAAGTAGCTCCAAGTCCATGATAGAATCATGTTCCATATATATCTAAACTAATCCTAGAATTTGACCAACCAGAAATACTGAGTATCCATGGGAGCTTAGAGGTAATTATCTCCTGGGATCAATCCTGTCTGAACGATTAGTATTCTCAAGCAAGTTTACAATCATGAGCAAGAGGAAAGACTTCCTGGTTCTACCCATGTATAGAACCCAATATAATACACTTCATATTAAGGGGTAAGGGATAGTCCATGGGATAGGATTGATTTCTATCCTGGGTATGTGGACCTCTTTTTGGTTAGCATAATGTCTTGGGGTGTCCTGATTCATGTTGAGCTGTATGAGCTGTTTGGTCTATGCAGTAGAGAGCAAGTGGCTCACAGATCAGCTATGCTTGTTACATTGAGTCTTTACATTCTGAGAGGTGAGGGTATGGTCTTAGTACCACACACAGCATACCTCAAATTAAGCAGAATGCTTCATTAAAAGCTTCAATGATTCTCATTGATTTATTACTTATGGTGACTTAGATGCACAACTTGCTATTGATTTTGGTTTGGGTAGACACACACAATTCCAGTTTCTCAGGTTATTTGGATCTCCATTTGAACTCACAATGTCGCAATAGACTATGCAGCTCCAGTGACTAATGCAATCCCTAAGAAGAGAGTAACATGTCTGAGCACCATACATAATATTGGATATTACTTCTTCAGTTTCTAGAAAGGTCCATTCTCCATAACGCTTTCATTTATGAAATAATATGTGTCTCTTCTCTTTAGAACTTTTTAAAAGGCCTCCCTTGTCTTTCCATACTTTCTTTCATGATCCAAGATAATGGCACTCCCTGTCCTTTATTCTTTGTAAAGTTTCTGTATATTAGAAAATACAGGAGTTATTTCTCTTGCTAGCTAATACACTTAACAAATCCTTACTAGGGGTATACTGATTTCAGGGTGAGTGGTGCTACAGAGACATCCAGAAATCTCTTTGAGATCTGAGATTCTTAAGTCTTGATTGTGATGTAATTATTACTATTATAGCACCCCAAACGACATTGGAATGACAATAAAGTCTCAGTTAGCAGTTAGTAGCTGAATTACGTTACATTAGGAAAATACATCCATCTTCCTTCTCCATATACTATCTAATCTTTAAGTAAAACAAATTAATGTTTGTTCACTAATCTGAGAACTAGTAAATGGTAAAGTTCATAGCTAATTCCACTACAGATTGACTCTTGCCCCACCCCACCCCTTTTTATTTCTTACCTCCAATCTCAGACATTTACATATTTTGGGCCAATGACTTGATTAAAATCACATTTTCTTTTTTTAAAAAAAATATTAACTAACTATTGTTCTCTTCTGTCTAACCATCCAAATAGAGGGGAAAAAAATCAAGCCAATGCTTTAGGTAAAAGTATTTTTAGATGGAAAACAGTTTATTCACAACTGTTAAAATAATGTATAAATTGCTAAACGTAATTTCCAGTCAAAATATTCTCCTTCCTTCCCAGTAAGAAGCTACTTATGCAGACAAAGTAACTAAAGGCAGAATTTACACAACCATTTGGTTTACTATTTTCTACAAAAGGTCAAGGACTTGATACACCATACTTGATTCTTTTTCCTGGGTTTAGGGAGATAAAACTAGAAAGAAATTCCTTACTCCAATGCCATGAGCTATTGTGGTTCAAGGGTTATGACCTTCATTTGAACTCACTAAGAGCATCACATCATTTTTTCAACATCCAATCTAAACAAGAAGTTAATTTGGGAGTAGGGGTAGGAGTGCCGAGAAAATGATTTAGTTCTATTTTGTTATTTTTTAAAGAAGGTCTTTTGTGAATCAACATTTCAATGTCTCGGATGTTTTTAATTAATCCCATTATGTAAGGGTAGAGGGTAAGTTATTTTTACAGGGCTTTTAACTAGTTACTGATGTAATTTGTTATGCATTGTTTACTAGTTGGTCCCTAAATTACCCATATCTTTGAAGTGTTCTTTAAATAATAGGAGAAACTTTGACCTTATACTGCAAATAGGACAACTGCCAAATTTGTTATTTCTTTACATAATCTGCTATTTTCAATCCATATTTACTGCATACTATATAGAGGTAAAATCTAAATATATAAAACATTCAAAAATAGATTTGTGTTTAGGTTATTCTTTTCATTCTTGGAAAGACAAGTGAGTTTATAATTTTAATACAGTTTTCAAACTGTGCAACCTAAATCCCAATGTTTTATATTCTTAGAATCCTTTTCATATCCAGAAAACATTCCTGCTGTTTTTTGTAAATGATTATTAATTGAAATTATGGAAGGGTTTAACTCATGGGGTTCATAATGATTATGGGGATGTCAATGAAAACAAGTGAGCCTTGTTTCTTTATTCTGTGCCATGACATCATACTAATTGTTACCTTCTCTGCCACTTTGCTTCCAGGGTTGGTACCGGACCTTTGTCCGTTTTTTTTCCCTACCATAATAAGATACCTGAGACTAACTACATAAACGAAAGAACTTTATTAACTCACAGCTTTAAAGGCAAATGTCCGAGATCAGTCATTTTCATTTGTTTGGCTTCTAGCATGGTGGTGTGCAGTAGGAGCACATGAAGACGCCGAAGATGGTATCGTAAGAGCCAGAGAGTAGATTACAGGTTGGGTCTACTCTTACAAAACAGTTTGTTCCAAAAGTGAGACTTCAAGGGCCCTATAAGAACTCTGTTCACTTCTACTGAGAACATCTCTACCAATAACACAACTTGCCCCTACTAGGCTCTGATTCTTAAAGTCCTCCATACCACTCAAAATTGTCACACTGGAGACCAAGCCTCCAACACATAAACTCTATGGGGCATAAATCCTGTCCCAAATTTGTCCCCTTAAGGAAGTAGCAATAATATATAGACTGCTTCCTATTTTGAATCCCATCACTGAATGAGTAAGTAGGGTTTCATTCGACTCACATCACTAAGATGTAGGTACCTTGGGGAAGGAGTGAAGAAATTTATAAATATCTAGAGTTTACCCAGGAATGCAGAGCCACAGAGTATCATATGTATATGTGCACACATGTGTACAACCTGGAGCACAGCAGGAATATTCAAGGACAGTTCACCAACAAGTCTCCTAGAAACACGAGCATCTTCTCTTGCACATTTTCCTTGAAATGAACTGTGATTTGACCATATGCCACACCATACCATACTTTTGAACCTCTAGAACCATGACATAAATGACCATCTTGTTGTCTAAAGTAGCCTACTTGGTTATTTTGTTATAGTAATGATAAAGAGACTAACAATGTATTTGCCAGTTCTAGCTGGAGCACAGTGTGTTGGTTCAGCAGGTGTCAGGAAGGAGAATTGGGTAAGGGGTAAGTAGGTAGGCTATAGACTGAATTATGGAGTGGCATCTCTAGAAACCTATTTAAGTCTCCACAGAGGTCCCTCTGTCCAGAGAAGCTAGATGTTAAACATCACATATAAACAAATCACAGCAGGTCAAGAGAGAATAGCTGCAACTCCCCCCAAGACTCCCCCAAAAACCCCAAAACCAAAAACATAAACAAATTTTACAGTTAAGTATTCTTAAGGAATATTTTCCCCTATCATTTGAGCAAAATACCCCCACATCCTCTTTGTCCTAAACCCTGTAAATTATATCATTGGCTCCAACCAACATTATCAGATGGACAGCATTCCTTCCTCATGTTGACATGGGGCACAGACAGAGGTTGCAGGCATTCTCAGAGAGGTGAGCACCAGCCTTTTGAGCCCTGACAGCAGTGTACAATGAATGCAGAATGCGTTCTCAATTTTTCCACAGTCACAGGGGCCTAGACACAAGTAGACACTTGAACTATTTCCTTACTGAAATGGATTTCTATCCAGTTCTACTGTAAGGTGTGACTTCTGCCCCCCACCCCCAAAACCTAAACATTGTTGTAAGAACCTTTCATCATAATTGTAATTTGACATTACTAGTTAGTGTCCCTGAGTCAGGAGCATTTTCCTTTTTCTCACAAATCTCAAATCTTTGTAACTCATGTTGAACCTGACAAGTCCACTGCTTGTCACCAGGTGAGTCACCCTGCACCTAGCAACATATGTATTGGTACCCTGGCTTTTATTCTAAATCTTTGCTTCAGTGAACTCCCAACAAGTTTATGCTATGGAGTTGTGTATTAACTGTTGTTTGATTTCAATTGTTGGTAGAAGGAGTGTATTGGATGTTGGATACTTGTTGTTCATTCCAGCTGATTTAATTACCCAACCCTTGTATGGCTTTATGATGTTGCTGCAGTGTGGCATCCTGGATGCCAGTTCCAGCTTTGAAGCATTCTCCTTAATAGCCTGTTGACTTCGATATGGTCATAGGAGCACTTGTGCCTGGTGGCACTTGGCTTCTTGCTCTTCACAAATGGGTGAGAATTAGAGACAAGAACGATTCGGGGACTTATTGACTAAAATAATCAAAATAGCTCCTGGTTCTTCTTTTAAAATAGAAAATTCAAATGGACCCTGAACCTCCCCTTTGCATGGAATAATACTGATTTGCTATTTATGATTTTCATGTGACAATCTTCAGCCTTTCAGTAAATACATAAGACTTCTTCGAAGTTGTGAAATTTTTAGAAAGAGTAAACAAACATGTAATTTCTTGAAATGCTTAAAGAGCCTCAAGACACTTTCAAAGCAATTCTTCAAAGCATACTGCTTTGAAGAGTATATTGGTATATATTTTATTGACCATTAAGGTGCACAGGACTGTGGTAACTAAATGAATCTTTATATATATTTTAAAATACTAGCTTGAACTGAATAGAAATAGTATCTCAGAATATCTCAGTTGCCTCAATAATTAGCTTAACTTTTTGTTATACAAATGCATTTAAAGGAATCCAAGCCTCGTGTATAAATAAAGGCATTAATAATTCTGTCATATCAGGGTATATGTACAGAGGGTTAGGAAATTGAAGAGAGGTGTGTAGTAATGGGGGATGGGGTACTGGAGGTTGCCACCAGAATGTCCCAGATTCCAGGAAAGCAAGAGGCTCCCAGGATCCAACGGAGATGACATTAGCTGAAATACCCAACAAAGGGAAGAGAGAACCTGTAGAGACCATATCTAGTGGTTAGGCATGGCCCTGGGTTGATGGGTCCACCCACCAATCTCAAAACATTTAACCCAGAATTGTTCCTGACTAAAGGAAATACAGTGACAAAGAGTGGAACAGAGACTGAAGGAAAGACCATTCAGAGACTGCCCCACCTGGGGATCCATCCCATATGCAGACACCAAACCCAGACACTATTGCTGATGCCACAAAGTGCTTGCTGACAGGAGCCTGGTATAGCATCTACTGAGAGGCTTTGCCAGAGCCTGACCGATACAGATACAGATGCTTGCAGCCAACTATGACTTAGCATGTGGACCCCAATGGAGGAATTAGGGAAAGGACTGAAGGAGCTGAAAGCATGTCAAACCCCATAGGAAGAACAACAATATCAACCAACCAGCAACTCCAGACCTCCCAGGGACTAAACCATCATTTAAAGAGTACACATGGAGGGACCCATGGCTCCAGTTGCATAGGTAGCAGAGGATAGCCTTATCTGGCATCGATGGGAGGAAAGACCCTGGTTCCTGTGAAGGCTTGATGCCCCAGTGTAGGGGAATGCTAGGGCAGGGAGGCAGAAGTGGGTGGGTGGGTGGGGAAGCACCATCATAGAAGCAGGGAGAGGGACGATGGGATTGGGGGTTTGTGGAGGGGAAATGGGGAAAGGAGATAACATTTGAAATGTAAGTAAAAAAAAATAACCAATAAAAAATTTCTGTTTTAATAATACTATTGTTCACTGCAGCCATAGGGAAACCATTTTGATTTGGTTTAAGTTTTCTCTATTTTTCTCCTCAAGAATTAAAAATGGCAGACTTATATGTAGATGTTTCTGGAGGGGAAGCTTGAGGGATTTTTGAGATGATTTCACAGGCATTTGATGTATCCTCCCCTCATTTGGTAGATACCTTGTCAAATTGTCCTAGGTTAGACATTAGTTGAGAAACTGCAAACGGCCAGTTAACAGGCACGTTCTCGAGCACCCACTACCTCTTCACTTCCCATGAGTCTCACATACCAATGCCTTCTCCACTGAGATGGCCTCTGTAAGTCAGTGTGCCTGGTTCCCTGGTTCCTCATCTGCCAAAGACGAGTGGCTCTTAACCCTCCCAATGTTGTGGCCCTTCAACACAATTCCTCATGTTGTGGTGACCCCCCCAACCATAAAATCATTTAATTCCTACTTTATTACCGTAATTTTGCTAGTTATGAATCATAATATAAATATCCAGGCTTTTTTTATGGTCTTAGGCGACTCCTGTGAAAAGGTTGTGGGACCTTCAGAAGGGTTATGATCCACAGACTGAGGACCACTGCTGTAGACACTCAGTCCCAGTTATGGAATGGACAAGTAGTGATTACATTTTCACTTCTCTAAGGACACACCTTTGAGCCAGTTTAGCTCCTTTCCTCCCAGATTTTCCCTTTCAGGAAATGCTGTCATGTCTGACTTCCTATTTCAGAAGTGGATGAAGCTGAAGTCTAGACAGAACAGTTTATCCCCAGCACACAGCTTCTCCCCAGCATACAGCTGCTCCCTAGCACACAGCTGCTCCACCAGCACACTGTGGCTTCGCAGCACACAGCTACTCAGGTATTGACCTGAGTGAAGCTAAAGTCCACAGTCTTTCCACAGCTTAGGCAGAGAATTGGAAAAAGCCTTTGCAAAGGCCGTCTGATTTATGGTTTCCATTTTCTCCCTATTTCAAAACACAGCACAAACAAGTTGTGGTCACATTAAATGGCACCCACACAGCGGGTGGCACGTTACATATTTACGCTTCACCACAATGTGGGAGTCATTATTCCAGGTTAGCCAAATGCTGTGTACGACGGCGCCACATGGCACTATTTGCTCATTTGTGTGTGGCCTGGATTATGATTAAATGTACATAATGCTTTCTGGACTCATTGTTTTGCATGTCTGCTGGGATTTTTTGATTATTTTTATTTGTTTATTATTAAATCAAACTTTTCCAAAAAATATTTCAACTGGAAAAGAAGATGGATTTTCCTTCAAGACTGTAAGTTTGGAATCCCTCAACCGTTAGCTTTCTCACTGTATAATTCTGAGAGAGAAATACCAGAATAATTTGATCCAATACAAAGCCAATAGGATTCTTTCTAGTTTTTAGAGACATATATTTTAGATTTATAGATAGGAGCTTAGGACAGAAGGAAAAAGGACAGAGATCTTGTGGAGCAGGAAGAGTTGTGGAAATAAGAAACTCCCGATATGATTTCTTAAAATTAGACAGTCTAAACTAACCCCCTCTCCTTTGAGAAGTATGTAATTTGGGATATTAGCAATCAGGTCCTCATAGGTCTTTGGAAATTTAACCTAATGCTCAAAGTCTCGTTGGAGGAGATATCATTTCTTCTGTCTATGAAAACAAAAACAAAAACAAAAAATAACAAAATACCAGCAGGCATTTGAGTTGTTTGGTTACTTTACCTGGACTGTCCAACTTCCTGGCAGAAACACTTGATATTGTCATCAACACATTTGCTGGACCCCAGGCATCACCGTCATGGGTAATATGTCTGCTGTAGGGTGGACATGGATAAAACCACTTCCTTTTTTTGTGTTTCATTATCTACTGTCATATTAGCCAAATGGTTACTCTTTTGCCAGTCAAAATCCTACCATTGAGAAATATCTTCTTTGACCATTTTTAAATTTTTTAAATTGAATTATCTCACTTTCCCCTTTCCCTCTTTTCCTTCTGGCCCTCTCATATCCCTGCCTCACACCCTCTCAAATTAGTACCCCTTTATTTCTATCGCAACAAATACGCACATGCATCAACATATAGATAAACCCGCTAAGTCTATTGTGTGTTGCTCATTTCAAGGCTGACCACATGGTGTTAGATTCCCACTTAGGGGTATCTTTCTTGAGAAAGTCCAATTCTGCCTCGCTCAGCAGTCTTTACTTCCCTGAAATTCTTTGCTTAGGGGTGGGGCCTCGTGAGATGTCCCTCTTCTGAGTTAATATATCAGTGGGTTGTTATTGTTCAGGTCTTGTTTAGGCAGCCATATTGTTAGGGTATTTGGGATGTAGCTTCCCTGTCATTCCAGGAGGCACTATATCATAGCAGAGAGAACTTTTTTTTTTGTCATAAGATTCTCTAGAACCCTTATAGATATCAAAAGCTCTGTTTATTTAAGGTATATAGAATAGCATTTGTATATGTCTGACGGCCCTCCACTAAGATCTTTGTCATCATCTCTAGTTGGCTTATATTACATGGTGGGACTTATGTTGTGGGAACAGTTACAGGGCTATAATGTTTGAGAATAAAGGCGGAAGAGCTTGCACGTGCTCAATGTAAACATCATAAAGTTTTCAGGACAAGCATTTTCCACCCACAAAGGATCAAATCCACAGACACTGGAGAGCTGGATGCTCACCTTTGCCCCATTGCTTTCTATGCCTACTAGGGTGTTGGTTGAATGATACATGATGAGCAAAAGAATTCTCCGTACATCCAATTGATTTCTGACTTGAAAAGAGAAGAACGGTGCCTTCTCGCCATTTCGCAGATAGACCTAACATCCTCTACAGAGGTGCTAAGTTCTAAATGCCATGGCTTCCAGGATGCAAGAGCTGTCACCTCTGAGTCATGGGAGGTGAGCCTCCTGCTTGGAGACTTAGAAATTCTAAAGAAAGAACCTACAAGGAGAGATGCTGCCGGCAGCAGGGCAGCAGCAGCGGCAGCATAATCAAACAATCCTTGTTGTCTGTTAATCCTGTACAATTAACACTGATGAAGGGGGAAAGACGGTTTGCAGAACTCCAGTGTGATCATAACATATCCCAGGAAATCATGTCGGATTTAACCGCAGGTGTGAAATTAACCAGTGCTATTTTCATAAACGCTATAATTAACCCAGATTTCCAGTAAGAGGTCTTTAAGGTTCTAGAGAATTCTCTGTAGTCATTTTTCCTTATGTATTTACTTCTGAACAGGTGGGCATACCCCTGCACAGATTTTTTTTCTCTGTCCATTTTGACCTATTCCTTGTTCTAATCAAAGCGGTGCACACCAGATTCGTGTTTGCTTAACCACAGCCAATCCCCTTTTGTTCCTGCATTTCAAAAATGTGTGTTGCAGGTTTTTGTTAATGTTTAATTTTGCTTCCAGGAAAAACATCATCTATATTTGGCTTTCTTGTATTTGCCACTTAAGAATGCAGAATTTATTATTATGTGCTTAAAGCAATCATTTAACACTGACATTTTAAGTATGACAATAATCCAAGTAATTGTCACCCATTCAGTTAACTGAAAACATCTTCACTTCCTGAGAGGGGTAATTATAATGCAGTGTTACTGTCTTTTAATTGTAGACATGTTTGTTTTTGTGTTTATTTTGGTTTAGGCTGTCTTCAAGGACATTGCTAGTTTCTGTCTTGGCAATCTGCCTTCTCTCATTTTCTGATTCTTTCTGAAAAATAAATGAAAACTCTGCCACAACAATTTTGTAGAAAAAAATAGAGGAGTTTTATAGGCTTTGCTAATGCCTAAAGTATGATTCTAGAATATGAACCATTTTGGTTATTTGGTTGCTCTAGTATTCTTACAATTATTGAAATGCATTGTTTAGTTATTTATTTCACATGTGTGCATTTGTGGGCATACAGGGAAGGCCACAGTGCACGAGTAGAGGTCAGAGAACAACTTTGCTCATTTCCTTACCTTCTACCTTGATTGAGACAGGGTCTCTTGTAAATGCTGACTAGTCCATGAGTTTCCAGAGATTCCCCTTTCTCTTCTTCCTGTCTCCCTGTAGTAGCTCTGGAATTACACACATGCATGCTACTGTGTCTACCTTTTACACAGGTTTTTGGGATCTGAGCTCAGATCATTAGGTTTCCATGGCAGCACTTTACCCAAGCAGCTATCTCTTCCCCACCTCCCTTTTTGAGATAGAATCCCATGCAGCCCAGCCTGGTCTTGAACCCCCTGTGTAGCTGAGAATGACTTTGGACTTCTGAGCTCCTTGCCTCTACTTCCCAAGTGCTGGGGTTGCGGGTCTATGGCATCCACTCATCTTGATTATGAACTATTTTAAAAACAATGTGATGGGGACTGGAGAGATGGTTCAACAGTGCACAGCACATACTACTCTTTTAGAGGACCTGAGTTAAGTTCCCAAAACCCATATCGGTTGGCTCATAACATCTTCAGTTCCAGGGGCTCCAACATCTTCTTGCCTCTGTAAGCATCTGTACTTTCGTGCACAAAAACTGCATGTGCATGTGTGTTCTCTCTCTCTCTCTCTCTCTCTCTCTCTCTCTCTCTCTCTCTCTCTCTCTCTCTCTCTCTCCCTCTCTCTCTCTCTTCCTGTCTCTCTCTCTTCCTGTCTCTCTCTCTCTCTCTCTCTCACACACACACACACACACACACACAATTAAAATACAGTAAATCTTTAAAATGTGATAAATTACTATATACATGACACTTAAATAAGTATTAATTTGTAGATGTTTTCTAATATACTAAAAGATGGGATTTAGATCTCTTAGGTCCTATTATAGTATCTCCCACTTATGGTAAAAGCTGATATTGATCTCTTGGTTTAGTAAGACTTGTGTTCAAATGTCCAGGGTGAAATTTAACTCTAAGGTTAAATTTGATTGTGGTTTATTTTGTATGAGGACTATACAAAGTGCCAAATCATTTTGAAAATCTTAATTCAAAAAATTTTTTCATTTTCTAATTTAGCACCATATGTTTTCTTTCAGAGCTCATTTCTAAGGCATCCATTTTTTCATATTCTATTCCCTTATTTTCCCTTAATATACTATGCTCCTCAGCTGCACACTGAGAGATCTGTGCACGTGATTACCTTCTGTATTGTTTGCATTGTGTTGAATTTTGTTAGTAATGCTTTAAGGAACAGAACAGGATATGAACAAGGTTCATAACAACAGATACTTAGTATGATTCTACGTGCATTTGCATGTGAATTGTTCATAATTACACTTCCCTTTGCAATGTGTGACTGTGTGGTGCTACAACATTTTTACGAGCACATATAGACATGTAGACACACGTTCACACAAGCAACATGAGTCCATATACAAACCTACCTCAGCTTTGTTGAGACGGTGATTTTGGTGGGAAATCTCCCAGCTACCTCTCTAAGCAACATGTAATCTTTGTGATATGTGTACTACCTACTTAAAAATCATCTTGTCTCCTATAAGCCACATAGCCCTGGCCCCAATATTTAAATAATCAGTTTTCAATTATTCTTTCACCTCTGCATTCCAATGAGATCACAGGCATCTCTGCGTGCCCTGCTGAAAGATGTCTTTGGCACACTATCTCTTTGTGTTCTTTAGACAACTTTGTGCATGTACACGTGTGTAATGTACTCTCTTTAATATCATCCCCATTTCCCTTACTTCCCTCCCACCCTAATTATTCATCTCCACAAGTCTGTTTGCTAGATCCATGTCTTTTTGCATATGTATATATATTTGATCCAATGTGTTTACCCAGAACTGTCTGTATGACCCTGGGTTTGCTACTTTTTACTGGAGCACATTGAGTGCATCTGTGGAGACACATTAAACACCATGTCTGACCTTCCTCTGTTCTTTTCATCTCACATGGAAATGTAGCTGGTCTATCTTGTCCAGATCCCTTCAGATACTGCCGTGTCTGAGAAGCGCCTCCCACTCTACCATGACAGCCCATAACTACCTCATTAGCTTATTAATACCTCAAACATTTTCGTAACACTTAGTTTTCTCACATCATCTTATTTCACATAACGTTTTACTAAAACAAAATGACACCCAAACCATCTGTGCCTAATGAATATATTCTGATGGGCTGAACATGCAGATACATGTATACAGATATACATATAATCTGCTGGACTGGACACCTGCATGTTCCCGTGATAAAATACTAGGGAACCATATCCTTTTCGTTCTTTCTTTCTTTTTTTGAAGGTGGTCTTCATTTTTTTAAAGAAGGTTGCATGAAGACATAACTAAGAAACCCTGACATTTGGCATGGGTGGTCCTGTGTCTTTTTCTGGACTTATATTTATGTCATCACAGGGGAGGGAGGACCTTTCTGAGCAGCTGATGGAAGAGGAAAGTACAGAAGCCCACATGACTGGGACCCAGTAGGAAGCTGTCTATTGGCTAGGCTTTCCATGGGTGCACCCAGGCATTATGTTGTAGTTAAGACTAGAAGGTGGTCAGTGAGCATTTCATAGGGGCTCATAGCAGATACAGACAGCCTGGCAGCCTCAGTTAGAAGCCAGAAAAGGAAAAGCTGCAGTACAAGGAATTTGGGAAACTAGAATGTAGACTTACTTTAGAGGATTCAAAGTGTAAACAGGTTTGTAAAACAGCTTCCGTATCTACCAACAAAATGTCCGGAGACACTTAGTGGACCCTTGAAACCCCAGACATTACAATATTGATAAAATAGAATAAGAACAGTATACTGCAATAAAACCACCGATATCACCACTGTTGTGCTTTGGGGCCATTATTAGGTAGAACAAGGGTCACCTGAATACAAGCACAGTGAATGTTAAGGTCTGGTAAGTTAGACAGTTCCTGAATGGCTAACAGAAAGTAGCTTGCAGTGTGGATATATTGGATGCAGGCATGGTGTTCACCCTCTGGGAGCAGCAATGTGAAGTTCTTCATGTTACTCACTGTGATACACAATTTAGAACTTATGAGAGGTTGCTTTCTGGAATTTCCCACTTAATAATTTTAACCATGATAGACAGACTGTGGGTAAGTGAAACTGTAATGAAAGATTATGGAAACAAGGGAACTGATATGTTGCCCAAATACAAAACAAAAATAAACAAAACAAAAACAGTGTGGTGAGGCAACCCTGAGAGAGGCACAAAAAAACCAAGGTGACAAAGTAATTATTTAATAGAAACTACTTCCTATCACTAGAGCTAGCTATGTGGCTCCCAAAGGTCAAATAGTTCCATGGGCGTAGGTGGGGCTTCTGCTCAAGCTTAACTCTATAGACTGCCATTCCTTAACATCTGTGTTATCTACGGCTGCCAAAAGTCTCACCCATCATGTCAGAACTGCCGTCCCAGACTAGCCTACCTCAAGACCTGTCAGAACCCTGCTTCGTTACACTGGACCCTCCCATCCTCCCGAAACCCCCTAGGAAAAAGCAGCAGTTTAGTTTGACTAGGCTCAGCACATATTCCAGATACAGCTTTGTCTTTAATATCAATATGGTCCTGGCCAGGATCATCATATGAACATTTACAGTGTTTGATCCATTGACTCACAAGCTGTGCAACATGGACTCAGAAAGTAGAAAGTTCCCATTATGTCAGAAAGAAGATATAGCTGAGGATAGCAAATCCACCATTAGAAAGGAAGCTGAGAGGACCCGCTTGAAAAGTTGGCACTGGAGTGATAGGGAACACCTAAGCATTCGACCACAGGAAGAGAAAAAATGGTCATCCTAGCACACAGTCTCCTAGTGACCCATTTGGGTCTCCTCGTGCAATAACTAGAACTGTAATTACACAATCCCAAATCTGTATAATGCCTGAGGCCCTTGTTTCCAGGAGCGAAACAATCTCCCTCTTAAGGATCCCAAACTCAGGGCATTGAACTTTAAGACACAGTCACTATGGAGTCACATCAGGCTTCTAGGCTAACACTTTCTTTTACAATACTTTCACAGTTGTGATTTTTACATTTCTATCTGCAATGCTGGAGAATGAAGTCAGAGTAAACTTGGCATGTGCTCAGCCACTGAGCTACATCCTGTGCTCTATAAACTTTTCGTAAAAATATACACCAAAGTCTATTATAAAAGTGTGATACTTTGATGTGAAATTTAAATATTTATGTGGACGTGTGTTTTGACTGATGAAAGAAAGCCTTCCCAAAATCCTCGCTGGGAAGATTTTCAGGAAAGGGATTTCTGATCACCTAGCTTTACCATCTTTACCCTCACTTCTGACATTCTACTCCAGGTCTAGGGGATGCATGGTCTGTGGTTTCTTCGTGACTTACTGGTTAGGTTTGTTGTTCTAGGCTAAAGGGTTGGTCCAAGTCCTAGAAAGTCATCCACCTGACATATTTGGCGAAACAAGGTTGTTTGATTGCATGCCTCTATAAGTATTTATTGACACCAAGATTCAAAAATTACTCAGAACAAATTTAATTAGCTCTTTAATTTCTAGATTTCCTCAGAGCCATTAACACAGATTACTTTTTATAATAGGTAACTAAATAAAACAACTCAGGATTATATCAGAAAGAAAAAGAATTAATATTTTATATTCTGTGCTTGTTGTGCTAAATTATGAAGGTATACTTCTCCTCCAATTTAGGTCATTATTTGAGAATTTAAAAGGGAGATACAAATTAATAGCCGTTAAAAACTTCTCTTGACATACTAGGAAGGATTTAGATATTATTTCTGTAGAAAGGCACTTCTCGGTACACAGAGACAAGAGTGCAATTTGAGTTATTTGTTCTAGTATTTAATGAGGAAATACAATGGTTGTTATTTACAAAGTCTGATAAAATAATTCTATTGGCTAATATTGTTTGAAAGTTAACATGAGATATTTATTATTAATAGCTTTATATATATCTGGTTTTTTAATTTCTCCATTCAGTGTCCACTGGAATATGAACTGTCTTACAGGCTTATTTTCCAGATGTTGAACATGTTACTCAGGTATAAAGAACTTGTCTATGATGGACTTGAAGCTAGAAATAATGCCACTGGTTTGAAATTCACTTCTAAAATTCTGGTAAAGATTTGATATTGGTGCTGGGTTTAGAGATTAAATAAATCTACAAGTATTCTCTCTGTAAGTAAATAACACTCATTCCTGATGCATTTTTAATTCACATTGTCTTAATTCATTGATTTGAACTTGCTTTTCTGAGCAGATCTCTGAGTGACCCCTTGATACTGACATTAATAGGACAAAAAGGCCATAACTCAGTCTTCTTCATAACGTAGAGTCTAACACAAGCTGTATCTGGGCTAGACATCTTTGTTTATCTGTGGAACATGAAATCCAGTGTATTTGACATGTACCTATATTTTGTGAGATAACTAAACTAGATCCTTCAAATTTGACTGTTGCAGCATATGATATATGCTTGAAGCCTACTGACATGGATTAGTGGATACCTGTGTCCAAGTCTAAGTTTGATCTTCAAGCTCCACATGGTGGGAGAAGAGATCTGACTCCCATAGGTTGTCCTCTGACCTCCACATCCATGTCTATGTGCACACAGGATGATGAAACACCCAACAGGGTGATCAAACATCCATATGAAAATAGTTTGCAGATTGTTATGTAAACTCGTATGCACACTGTGAGTATATTTGGCCCTGTCCCCTCTCCCACTTTCAAAATATCTGGTGTTTCCTGTGATTTGAGCCACCTTTACAATTTTGGATTTTTAAGAGCACAATACTTCATCATCCAGTACCCACAACCCAAACTTTGTTTCTAGGAAAGATTCAAAAGGAAGTACAACTTTCTGCTGTTTCCTTTTCATTTCAAATGTCTGCATATTTCTGCTACACCTGTGGTGCCTAGATAGAGAACTCAAATCTCTGACTTTGGGGCTTGGAAGTATATTCCCCATCTAGTCAGTGCTCCCTAAGTGTATATCAGGAGTGGTCCTTCTTTCCAAATGGTACATCCCTTTCTACAACTCTAACTCATTCTCTTCCTTGGTCCTCATAACTTCAAGAGATGAGACGTGTAATTGCCTATTTGGGGAAGGAAGTATCTGGGGTCCACAGCCTAGATAGCTCACAAAACAGTTCAAAACTCATAATGGGAAGATCCAAGTTTCTGTCTGGGCCCCGCCTCTTAGCCATAAAGGGACTCTGTCTTCTCCATCCTTAGCTTAGGAGTCATGTACATCCTGGGAAGACGCCCCCTGTGCTCTGTATGGGAAAGATGCTCTGTTTTGTTTCCCCTGGACTGCTTTGTCAGTGCATTATCCTGATACTCATCAACAGAACTGTTTTCAGAGCTAACGGCTTTTATATTATTGCTCCGATTATTAATAAAACTTCCATTATGCAAGAAGTATTTATCCAGTCTCTCTTATGAAGTACTTTGTAAACACTGTAACTAATTAGGCCAGGAAAAGAGCAGGAAGGTAAGCGCTCCCTTTCCTCCTCACAGAGGGCAGCAACACTAAGTGGCTTTCTAGCATCGAGATGTAAGTTACAGAAGTAACTGCAAAACCCAGAGCTTCTGCTGCCACCTTGGGTGTCACAGTCTAGGCAGGAATAACCACTATCATGGTTCCCAGATGTTTCAGTTGTTGTAAAGCACTGGACCTACCCATCTTTGCCTCTGGGGAAATTCTTCATGGTGAAATAGATGACTTCTGACATTGCAACCGTATTAATTCTCACAAGGTGCTGAAGAAAATAATAACTGTGGATGCAAACTTAACATTCTAAATCAGAATCAGTGTATTGAACAAAAGTAGATTATTTGCAAAAATGCAAAGCAGGTTTTGGCCACCTTGGTTTTAACTCTGACTTTGTTTTGAAGTTGGATCTTAATTTTCTTTTCATGCCTCTGTCCCTGTCTCCAAAGCTTCCTACTTACATTCAGAGACTGTCATTGGAAATAACAGCCTAAAGAGTTTGGAGGTCTCCTTGGACTCTTTCGATAGACTTCAATTCCTGTTTTCTCATTAGAACATTCATACTTTTGTGCCTCAGTGGGAAAGATCAATTATTTCAATGTCAGTGGTGGTAATATTACCCCTAAGATTTAGCAATTTTCAAAGATCTTTTAACTTAATTAGAAGCATTTGTTGTAAATTGAATTAAACCTGTTAAAAGTGCAGTGTGTTATATTAAATGCATAATATCCAAATTGGCCAAGGAGGCACAATTTTAAGGAGAACGTTCCAGTTTAAAAATGGTCACATTGCAATAAACAGAAAATTGTTCCTACCATTGACTTTCTGAAAGTTGAAAAAATACTTAAGGATTTTATCCCAAGCAAATGTGAATGTATAGACAAACATCTTTGCATAAAACATATACATTTCATACAAGTGCTTGAAACGTGAAGGATAAAGCGAGAAGATATAACATTATAATAGGTTAAAAATAAAGCCAATGCCATAGCTAATTCATATATTAACATTAATACAATGTTCAGTACATAATTGTAATTTTGTAGTAATTAATTTTTGATGAATGCCCCTCCTTTCCAAAGACAAAACTTCTAACCCTCACATATTTCCCCCATTCTCTTGAACATGTGATCACCATGAACTCATCTAGAGAATGCCAACAAGTCAAAATGGTAAATGACACAGTGCTCTGGGTTCACTAGGGTTTCCTTAACTGACCTTTAGAAAATTCTCAGGGTAGTTTTCAAATGTCTTAGGCACCAGGAAAAGATGAGGAGAGGGGCTGGGTTATTTTAATATTGAAAAGGCTATATTAAAGGATACGCCCGCTGATGGAGGCAGAGCTTTATGTCAACTGGAAAACCATTTGGTTTTAAAAATGTGTTCAGGTGATTTGGAGAAGTGGTGGCAAAGAATCTTCTGAGGGCATATGGCCTTGCTGGTACTTTCATGGCGGACTTTAAAACTCTAAAACCGTGAGAGAATAAAGACTTTGGACATTCTAGGGGGCTTGGGTTCAAACCTTCCAGAGATACTTAAAGTCCTTCAGTGCTCAGCTCCCTGATAGCGTCCATCCTGCTGAGTGTGTAGAGCTTGCCAACATCCTCACAGCCTTTGACATACTTACATCCGAGGAATGAATGACCAGGAAAAGGTTTTCACATGCTCAGGACAAATGTGAGTTTGACTTTTGCTGAGGGGTGGGGGGTGGGATGAGGTGCGTTCACACATGAGAGCTGTATTCCCATGCTTTCCAGCCCCATTTCTCTCCCTCCAACTCTGTCTGGGTCACCTCTTCTACTCCCTCTCAAATTCATAGCCTTTTCTTTCATTTTACCAATTAACGCATGCCCTCTTCCTTACCTATGCCAAATAACCTTCTATTTTGGTAGCCGGTATAACAACCTTCCAACACTGTGAAAACTAGTCTTTAATGAGAAGGCTTCTAGGCCAGTTCCAGTTTGACTCCTCCAAGTCCTTTGTTAAAAATGTGTGATGTGCTCAACAATAGGGCCTTGCTTTCAAGTTCTGGAAGGCAGCAGAGGTCAACAACATTAGTCTGTCTTGCTTGAGAATTTTCTTGAACTTTGCTGACTAGACTGGATATTTCCCATACCCAATACTAGGCTTTCTGTTAGATAGTCTGTGACTGGTGGAGAGAGCATTATCACTCAATGTAATGTAATTATTTGTCCATTATATATGTGTACATATGTATGTATGATGTATGTATGCCTCATAACCTACTGAGTCCATTAACATTGCTTGTACATATAGGTGTTAAGAGACTAGGGCCTTACCCTTGGGGAAAACAGACTTTTTCTCTTTCAACAACCATTGACTACTGATAGCTCTTATCTAGGGGTGGGGCCTTGTGAAGTTTACTATCCATGTTGGCATGAAGGTTGTGGTGTCATTATGCAGCTCTTGTTTATGCAGCCGTATCATTGAGAATTCAAGGGTTTAGTTTCCTTGTCATGTCTAGAAGGTCATATACCTCAGCTGGTGCCCTTATACCCTCCCAAAAGATAGCCTAATGCTGTTGCCTTTGCATGCCTCCCAGAACTTGATAGTAAGACCCTATTCCTGATAATGCCATACACTTTGGATACAGACCTTTCAAACTGGAGCAGATATTGAAGCCTCATGTTTGAGGTCTAACTCTCATAGCATTGGAAGGTGCTATGAACGCAGCCAAGAAAGAGGAACAATTGATAGTTCCATCCATCTGTAAAGTCCAAGAAATAAAACAAAGACAGATGGAACAAGCTATCCCCTGCTCTGGCTGGTTCTGTGTGTCAACTTGACACTGGTTAGAGTTATCACAGAGAAAGGAGCTTCAGTTGGGGAAGTGCCTCCATGAGATCCAGCTGTAAGGCATTTTCTCAATTACTGATCAAGGGGGGAAGGGCCCCTTGTGGGTGGTGCCATCCCTGGGCTGGTAGTCTTGGGTTCTATAAGAGAACAGGCTGAGCAAGCCAGGGGAAGCAAGCCAGTAAGAAACATCCCTACATGACTTCTGCCTCAGCTCCTGCTTCCTGACCTGCTTGAGTTCCAGTCCTGACTTCTTTGGTGATGAACAGCAATGTGAATGTGTAAGCTGAGTAAACCCTTTCCTCCCCAGTTTGCTTCTTGGCCATGATGTTTGTAAAGTAATAGGAACCTTGACTAAGACATCCCCAAATGGAGCAACAGTGATACTTTTATCTTGGGGGTAACCAACAGCTGTCTAATTGGACTTTAGGCCTACTCCATAGCCATATCTGGTACTGTAAACATAGATAACTACCCCATGACTCCCCAGTCATGGGTCATAGACCCTAGAGGAGAACCCACTAATGCAAGTTTTCTATGTAAATATTATTCCTAACTGTGTACTAAATACTTATCTTTATATCCATACGTGACTGAATCCCTTGCCCATTATCATATGCAATATTAGAAATTTTTCCCCTTGGTACTAAGGAGATGACTTAATGTGTAAAGTGTTTGCTACGCTAGCAGGAGGCTCTGAGTCTCAAACACCCACATCAAGGCAGAAGTGAAGGGTCCCTATAACTCCAGATCTAGGGATGCAAAGACAGTTGGGTTTCCCAGGCTCACTAGTCATTTAACCAAGAGAAAAGGATGTATTCCAAGTTTGGTGAGAAGTTATCATATACAAAAATAAGATGATGAGCCAGTGAGATGGCTTAATTGGTAAAGGCACTTTCCATGAAAGTCTGGTGACCTGGGTCAAATTCCCAGTACTCACATAAAGATGGAAGGAGAAAGTAAGTTTTACAAAGTTGTTATTTGAGCCCCATACACATGTAGTGACATACACATGCACGCGCGCGCATACACACACACACTCACACACACACACACACACACACACACACGTAATAATAAGCTGTTAAAATTAAATAAGGTAGATTAAATGTATTGCCAGTTAAAAAGAATAGACTTTAATCTTCTGAGAACCGTGGATGAGGTGAGACGTTCTGTGCCTTGTTCCTCTTTCTGCCTCCACTACCACTTTCATAATTTCTCTTCATTTTGGAGAACTCAGAGAAGTTCGCTCTGATCCAGGTTGAGATGGGAATTTGTCCTGTTTCTTCATAGCACTGTATGTATCATCAAAGCCTGCATACAGTGGCTCAGTCCCATACATTGGTGCTTTGAACTTGTCTCTGTCTGTTAATGGACAAAAAGTTCAATGAGTAGATGACAAGACCTATCACTTGCGTACACCTTGAAACTGCCTTCGTATTCCATTGCTGCTGGGACAAATCATGCATACCTGTGACTTAGAGCCATGAAGAGTTCCAATTCTGAACTTCTGGGCATCAGAAGTCTGAAACATGCTTCTGGTAGAAAAGAAGAGGTTTTCTAGAGATGCCAAGGGACAATGCTTCCTTGTACTTTCCCCACTTTATAATTAGTCTTAATTGCTTGGTCATCTCCTTCTTCACTGGCTACAAATTCAGACCAAGGTTTTACATGCTGCCCTCTTCCTGGCTGTTCCCCTGGTTCTCTGTCTCCTTGACTGTCATCTTCCAATCTTTGAAGACCCTTGTAATGACAGTGGGCTCACTTCAAATAATTTACAATAGTCTTATTTTAAGCTGCAATAAAAATTTCTTTTGCTGCTTAATTCACCACTGCCATACAATTTTATATAATCCCAGGTTCTGGGGATTAAGACAGGTGATATCTTCTCGGGTGCTATGCTTCTAATACTACTATCATAGGGCCTGGCATGTCACACTCAGTCAGTGATGATCTAGGAGTAGTCAGAATTCTGCAAAGGAAGCAACCGTTCTTTCTGCTTATAGGGCAAGCTGCTGTCAGTCTCCTGGTGTCTCTTGATCTTGACGTTTTTGTGTAAACTCATTCAATAGGTGATGAGAAAAAAGTCCTGATGAAAAGACAGGAACACACAAAGAACATTCTTGGCTGCCAGCCATGTTACTTTGAGTAAATCATGTAACTGACTTGGGCTTTAGTTCTGTTCCTGTATCACTGGAGACACTTAGATGTGATCTCTGCATGCTTTTTTCTGTCCTCATTTTATTTATTTAATTTGACATTTTTAAATGTCTTCCTTTTGATGCTGAATAATAATAAGTCTCAGAAAGGCTCAGAATCATTGAGCATATTTGACTTTTTTAAAAGTGACAACGGGACTAGAGGAATCATTCAGTTGATAAAGAACTTGCCTCCTAAGTGGGATAACCTTTGTTTGAATCCTCAGAAGTCATATAAAGCCAGGATCAGTCTCATGCATCTGTAATCTCAGCATGCCTGGGATGAGATAGGAGATAGACACAGTGGAAGTTGCAAGCTCACAGTTAGACTGGTGCACACAGTGTTGAAAAATAAGATGTCCTGTGTCAAACAAGGTGGAAGGTGAGAACAGACACTCAGGAACATCCTGTGACCCCCCCCCCACATACCCCACATTCGCACAAAACATATAGAGACACATAGACACAAAAAGAAAGGCAACCTCATGATCAATAGCGAAAAATAAAAATAAAAATGACCCAGTGAAATAAGTAATTTTTCTGCAATCATTTTTTTAATATCACATGTGGATTTTATTTGGTTTATTTCAGAAAGGACTGTGGAAATTTTAGTGCCATCTATTGGTACTGGTTTTAAAATAAAGGCTCTCATGGCCAGCTAACGAATCTTTAGAGTACACAAACTCCTTAGGGTTTATACTCACTACAGAAGAGAGTTTAAGAATGCATTTCATGCTTTTCCTCTCCAAAGCAATTTGGTCTTTTATTATCATTATTATACTGATGAATTGTAGAAATCTTGCTTCATTTCAGGTCTCTATAAAGATTGGGGGATATATGGGTGTCATATGAAATCTGGCTTAAGGTAAGAGACATCAGTTTCATTCAATAGCTGAAGACCGGTTGGCCTCCCTATTCCTCTCTCCCTTTGGCAGTTCACCCCTGAGCAATGGAAGCACCATCTGCATAAAGTGAGGAGGGACCTCAGTCTGATCTTCCAGGCATCTCTGTGCTCCATGGATTCTTCATAACCAACAAATCAATTCCCACTCTACATGTTATGCAACCCAGTGGTGGATGCCATTTCTTATCTCTGGGTGCTCAGACTTTTTGTACATAACTGGGAAGAATCGTGGAAATGTGGGTGGGAATAGTCTACAAGTACAGGGCATCTTGTAATGTGCCTTACATGTAAACAGGCCGGACAAAGAGGCTCTGGTAAGGTGATTGTGAAACAAGGAAGCAGGAATCTATTGAATGAAGTGCATTTTGAACATGGTCTATGGAGAGACAATGGTAGATGTAATTGTATGTAACTCTACATTGAGACTTGGGTGCAAACTCTACGTGATTATAAGGCGTGATAGTGTATATTGTAATAGGGCATCCATTATAAGACTATGCCTCACTAGCTTCACTAATAAATATTAATTCCTATTTTATTTAGAATCACCTAGCACCACTAATTCTTTCATTAATATCCAACTTCTAAGGCATATAAAATGTTAAGCATCAAATTATTAATTTTTCCTAAATTCTTTGAACCCACACGTGGGTCACGATTAAACAAATGGAGACTAATATTGATTTGTATTAATTCAGAACAAACATTTATTTTGAGTGACATATGAATGTAGTTACTGTAACCTGGACTGTCTTTCTTCTAAATCAAATGGCTGACATGCAGAGATTTGTTTCTAAGTGGGGGTGAGAGTACTTAATTCATGAAACTAACTGTAAGTCTGTCTTTGGAGCAGTTTCTGCACACAAGAACTCAAACTGCTTAGTCACTAACATCAATTGATGTGAAAAGAACAATGGAAAATTTCACTCATCAAATAAGCTTGCATCCTTTCTGTTTTGCACCATTTGGGGTTTTCCAGCTTTCTGCAAACAACACAACATGAAACCTGCATCTGATTTCTCCTTTCTTTGAAGAGGCAAAACAGTGATGGAGTAATTAGCGGAAGAGATCATGTACAGGATATTTTTGCTTGAGTGGTGTAGCAAGGTCTGTGTTTCATTTCCCATGGTGGAAAAGAAGTAAGGTATTCTGGGATTCTCTCATAAGAGACTGTTAACCCTGACAGTATCTCTGGGTATAACCAAGGCCCCCTGAGGGCTGCATACGTGTGTGTGTGTGTGTGTGTGTGTGTGTGTGTGTGTGTGTGTGAATGCTCTGTTCCTTACTTCACTGTTCTTTACTTGTGTGATTGAAAGGCATGCGCAGTACAAAAGTGGGTGGCAGTCTATTTCTCCATGCAAAACACTCAGGGAACCATCAGCATCAGCATCAATGTCTTGTTACTCTCTGAAGACCAAGAGGTCACTGCCACGTCCCTATTTGTTGGTATTCTGTTGTCAGATTCATGTTTCCATGACTTATCTTCTCTGCCCATGGCATGCTTGTCATTGTATCTGACAGCCTTCAGACAGCAGTGAACTTTGTTAAATAAACTCTTTCGAACGTGCCCATGGATTCTATACTGGTCTGTTAAATATAAATTCTTTATTTTGAATTCCTGTTTACGTATACTAGTGATATATGAAATTAATGATATTTAATGGTATATAAATGAAGGAGTTCATCTTTGTGTGATTTGTTTGATTTGTGTGTGTGTGTGTGTGTGTGTGTGTGTGTGTGTGTGTGTGTGTGTGTGCATGAATGTATGGTGGTGATCAAAATACCTTTTGGGAGTTAACTCTTTTGTTTTACCATGTGGGTTCCAGGGACAAACTTCAGGTCGTCAGGTTTGCTATCAAACTCCCTTACCTGCCAAGCTGTCTCACTGGTACCAGTAAAAAAAAACCTGCGTTTAAGAATATATGATATTGGGGGCTGGAGAGATGACTCAGAGGTTAAAAGCACTGGCTGCTCTTCCAGAGGTCCTGAGTTCAATTCCCAGCAACTTCATGGTGGCTTACAACCATCTGTAATGGGATCTGATGCCCTCCTCTGGTGTGTCTGAAGACAGCTGCAATGTACTCATATACAAAAAATAAATAAATAAATTCCTTAAAAAAACTATATGATATTGTAGACAGGTGAGATAAGACAGAATATACTTTAAATTTCAACTTATTCCAGAAAAATTAAATTTACTGTGTATAATAATGTCTTCCTTTACTTTATGAAATAAGCATGTAGCTTAGTGATGTCTGTATTCATATTGCTGGTCATCTGATCTCAAGAATGTTTCATCTTGCAAAGGCTAAACTGTGAAACTGTGACCCATTCTACAGCAGCAAAGGATTGTGTGTGAGATTTGTTTGTTTGTTTTTTTTTTTTTGACACCATTCAATATTTGCTTCTCCTGATTTTAACTGCAATGCAAAGGTCATGTAGCAGAATCCTGTAGTTTCTGTCCTTTTGTGACTGGATTACTTTAATAATTTCCAAGGCTCATTCACATTGTACTATCTCTCAGAGGTTCCTTATTCACTTAATGTTGGAGAATCCTTTATTGTGTTTTACCAGATCTGTCCCTGTCATTCATCCATCAGTGGGCATGTGTGTTGCCTTCATGTCTTGACTGCTAAAGATGCTGCTACCACACAGGGATGTGGATCTCATATCTCTGCTCTGCTTTCAATCCCTCTGGGTAGAATTCATAATTGGGATTGGTGAGCCAGATGGTAATTACAGTTTTTAATTTTGGTATTATATACACCATACTGTTTTCCATAGTGGTTTGCTGTTTTTATGTTCCAGTTAGAGCTCAAGAATTCTAATACCAATGCCTGAGAATGGTTTGGTTTTTCTGTCTTCTTGGTCTTGTTGTTTTAATAGACCTTGGGAGGAGGCTGGATTCATGTTTCGTGACTTTCATTTACAGTACCCTAACTCACATTTACCCATGTTGGCTTCAGTCATCCACTGTAACCAAAAGGAACATAAGTGTGTTTGACTTCCAAATGTTGAGAAATCATTTCATTTAACTCTGTTCTTTTGGGGGTATACTATAGGTCCTGAATTTACCCATGATTCCTTCCTTTCAGCTGCCCTTCGCGTGTCGATGGCTGTGGATCCGGAAGGCTGTCCAAGCACTTCTACTTTGCATTGATGTCCTTATTTTCAGAACTTGAATTAGCTCAATGGCAAAGCCAGAGCTTCTGGTACATCCTTCTGATGATAGCTTCTGTCTGGTTCCTGAGGCTCTACTTGCATTACCTGGGCCAGTGGCTTTTCCTCTGGGTCCTTTCAACTCCAGTTACAAAGTAAGTGTTTTCCCCTGCAAGTCATGGGGATGTGTTTTCATCTTGCTAGGGAAAAAAGTATGTAATTCCTTTCCCCGTTAACTTACTGCAAGACCTAAAATGGAGGCCTGATTTGAAGAGACAGGAAAAGTACTTACCTGAGAGTAGGGGCTTTTTATTTTATTTGCAGTTTTAGGCTTTGTATACACAAATACTTACCTCGTGCATCAATATTTATTTAAAATCCAGCACATTCAAATATGTCCTCATTCCTGAGCAAGACCCAAGAAGGAACTTGACAAATATGTGTTTGTTCTATTTTGATTTTATAAGCATGACACAGGCTGAAGGTATTTCAGAAGTAATGTGGGTTTGTCTGATTTATCACTGTACTCAGAAAAGCAAAGATTGCCTCTTCTACAAAATGATTGAATTCAAACAATTACCAAACTCAAATGCAGACAGCTTTCTGGGCCATTATCCTCTGGGGGGAAAATGATATTTTAAAGTTTGTCTCTCTATCAACATGATTCCATAGACACTCAAGGTAGACGTAGATAACAACACAAGTAAAATTCATTTTCTCAAATGTAGATGGCACATATAGAAGCACATACATGTGTATATGTTACATTAAGTTGCTCATGAAGAATTTTAAGACTTTGTGTAAAGAAATGACTATGTGTGTGCATGCACACAGGTTTTGATTCTCTTATGAAATGGAGTAACTACGATTGGGAAATGTTGTCAGTGTGAAATTTATATGTGTCAAATAACTACATTTGCATGAGTATCTTTCTCTGTCTGTCTGTCTGTTTCTATATCTAACCAACTACCTAACTGTCTGTCTGTCTGTCTGTCTATCTATCTATCTATACTTATCTCTCTATATTTCCCATATATATGATATATATCTTTAATGTGTATATATATGAGTTTAGTTTCTAAAGTAGAAGATATAAGTGTGTTAGCCTGAGCTAATTACCCACACTTTTATCCTTCATTAGTAAAGAAAGCCTAGGTTTTGTTAGTTTTTAACTCAATAAGACAGTACAGAATATTGTGACAGTTCATTTTAGTCAGTTTCTTAGGCATGAGACTTGAAATAGTATAACATTTGGGGGTCTGTTGTGTAGATCCACAGTCCTGCCTCACACAGGAGGTCCAAGGCACATCTCAGCCATGGGCTATAGCAGTAACACCAATAATGAGCCCTAACTTTGCCCTCACTCTGTCAGGTCCTATGCTAAGAAATCGATATCATTCTGTTTCATATCCATGACAACACAAGAACAAAGCATCACCCTTTCTTTGAAGAAGTCAAGGAATGGATAAAACCTCTCTCCAGTGGAGTTATTGTGATTCACAAGAAGAGTGAACTGTGTCCCACACAGTTTTACACAGGCCAAATTGGAGAAAGATCTTTGCACGAATACAATTCTCACATGGCAGGGACTGATGATGTCAACGCCACACTGGAGGCAGCCTAAGTTCCTGGCTTGAGCTGTATTTAACCCACAGGGCTGGGACTTATGATGTTAGCCCCTAGCTATGAAATTTCAGTTGTTAGTGATGACTGTGTTTTTGATGTTGGAAGTTGCTCCAGAAACGCCAGAAGCAAAATCAATAAGCTTCAGCCAAATTCTGAAGGCTCATTAGATTTATGTCTATCTCTCAGGTTTTACAAGGCATTGACTCATTAGAAAGTTCATTGGTGTATTTTGCATTTAAAATTGGAAAATAAATATGTCCTGTGTACTGCAAAGAAGTTCCTGGTTTTCAGATGGCTCTACTGAGTGACTCAAACAACAAGCTCAGAATCTTATTTTATCTATCTATCTGTCTGTCTGTCTGTCTGTGTCTGTTTGTCTTCTATCTATCTATCTATCTATCTATCTATCTATCTATCTATCTATCTATCTATCTATCTATCTATCTATCTATGCATTTATTTTTTAGAACAATGAACAGGGTAACTTAAATTTCCATGTTTGTGAAATGTCCTGGTGGTGCTCAAGAAAGATTAAAGACTTCTAACACTCAATTTCAGGTACCATTTTCGGTCAAGTTTTTTCCTTTCTTCCCACTCCCCAGACTTTGTAATAAAGAAAGCTAAGCACATGTACCTGTCGATTGTTTTGCACACTTAACCTCGTGTAATTCTTGTTGGGTGCCTCTGCTTTGCCCCCACAGATTCCAGTTTTATTTCTACACTGTTGATCTCTGCTACCTGACTTCTTCACTGCATGTCAGAGAAGAACTGGCTGTGATTGTATTGGGGCCCTTAGCTCTAAACACAATCACGTTCCCTTTGCTTCTGATCAGATGGGGCTGTCAGCAACTGTTTTCCTCCTGCCCAGATGCCTTGTCAAAGCTAATCATCACAATGGGACTATGGACAGTTCTAGACCCACTGGCAGTGTTTCTAGTGGATGCTTTCCTCGGGGTAAGTCAAATAAAATAACCAAGATATGAATCCTTGGCACACCCTTCAGCTTAGTGCATGACTTGGTTGACATGGGATGTTTCGATAATGATGTCGTTCAGTATCCATCCAGAATTGAAGTTATTAAGCCTTGTTGCATAAGAAAAAAAAATCATGGATGTCTCATATAATTGATTCAAATTTAATTTTAAGTATTACAAATAAATACTTTAAAAGTAAGTGGGGAAATTACTGAGAAGATAAAATGCAAACTAGTTCTCACATTTTGAAAATATTCCTGAAGTCCTTTGTTTGTACATAAAAATAAAAAATTTTGGTAGCTCTGTTTCAAAACTTAAGTTTGTTTTTTTTTTTAACAGAAAGACTTCCCAGAAAAGTACTTCTACCATAGTTCTTTCAGTGCAACTGTGCCTATCTGCGTTCTGAGGGGACAGTCTTATGTAGCAAATATAAAGGCGAGAGATGAGAGCTGCCGTAACATTTTGAAGTCATAGCTTTTCAAAAGTCACCCTCAGGCGTTTGTTCCAACTTTTGTGATGGCTACGAAGTGACAAGCACATTTCACCTTAAAATATAGCCTTAGCACTCTGAGTGATTCCCCAGTGGTGAGCAAAAAGGTGCGTGAGGAAATTCTAGGACAGGATCATAGTGATAGGAAACGAGTTTGCGCTTTAAGTCATTGTACAGTTTCTTTGTTACATATGTATGAAACTGAATTAATGAGGTAAGTAGTCCTCTATGTCGCAGTTGAAAGAAATAGTTACATAGAATTTGGTCGCTTATCTGAGGTGACAGATGTAGCTGTTGCTGCAGTTACAAACAGGACTCAGATTCCTAAATTTTGTGGCTGGTATTTCTTCCACTGTATCAAAAAATCTCATCTTATAACTTTGAGTATCCATATGTTATTCTGTGAAAGTGAATATATGCTCTTTTTTAATAATAATTGTTCAGTCTTAATAAATATTTATTTGGTACTGGATATGTGTGAGCTCTAACATGATACAAAATTGTTATGACTACTGTGGTGAATTTATTGGCATATCCAAATCTCAAATTGCTTTGAGTTTGTAAAGTATGCAAATTCTTGGCTTATACTACTGATCATTTTTCCTATACTGGGAATCAAGCCCAAGTCTGTGCACAGTAAAGAAGCAACTCTTCTACTGAATTATATTGCCAGTGTCTGAAATAGGTAGTTCCTAATCTTTATTTTATATCAGAACCTATTCTAGGTCTTGGTGAAAACAAAGCTTTCTGGACCCTTTCTTAGATGGGTATGGAGGGGACACAGAGTTTTGCTTCTACCAAATTCGGACATAATGTCGACCCTGCTGGTCAGGGACCACAGTTTATGAAACTGGGGTCTTAGGTGCTTAGGATGCTTTGAGGAGCACACTGGAAGGACCTGGGAACACTAATATCACTCAGAAGACAAAAGGCCAGCGCACAGGTTGCTCAATGGCATACCCTTCACTTTTTGGTCCATTATCTGGGACTTCAACCAAAGATAAAGTCCAGCATCTTTATCGGAGTTTCTTTCCAGTTGCACAAAGTTTTATATTAGATTATCAAAACACAATTGAAGACAGTGGCCAAAAATGTGATAATTCAAACCAAAACACACTTTAATCTGAAGGCAATAAAATGTTAAGCAATTTTAAAATAAAAAAAAAGGAAAATTTAAATTAAATATTTTGTATCTATATCCAGTGATAATATAAAGCTCCAAACAGGTGGCTATTCTAAATTATTTTGATGTGATACTGATTCACAAGATTGTCTGAAGTCAAGCATTGATGTTCCACATACCATGTGGACATGAAAAGGATAGTTTCATAATTGGTGTGCATGGGTTTAGTCTGTATCACGAAACAAGCAGATCTTAGTGTTTGGTGAACTGTACTGTACTTATGTCTGAGATTACTGCTCTCAACCATCTGGAACTAAAACTGAAGTCCAAAGCACAGTCTATGGTGCACTCCTGGGAACACTGTGCACCTCAGGTGTCAGATCAGGTAGCTCAGGATCGAACATGCTGTTATTCCTATTCTGCTTCTCCCATGCTATCATATTCTATGACACTGCTTCTCAGACTTAAATACTTGTGAGCCTCAGGGTTGTCATTGGGACTCATCAGGAAAGGCCATAATTCTGAATTCTTCATGTTCGTTTGTGATGTCAGTGATGCTAGTTCTCTGGACCACTTCTTAGGGCAGATGCTACTAGATACTTTGTCAACTGAGCCTTCTCTACCACTGCTGTGTTCTAGGATGAGCCTTCGCTCCCTGTGGATTGCTAAGACTAGAGTCCTTGAGGCTCTGAAATCCACTGATATATTATGAGAATTTTGGATACTTAAATGACCTCTGCTAAAAAAGTTTAGAAGTGGTGGTATGCAATTATAGAAAAACACCATGTCCGTCATTTATCATTATTAAAATGACGTTCAAAGTGCACATTATTAGCCCATGAGTGTGCTCAGGTCATCCTTCTGCTACAGACCAGAAGCCTGTGTATTTGACATGCAACCTTCTTCTGTTTGCATGAGCCAGATATGACAGCTTTCTGAATGCTCAATACCATTATCCACCTTGCTGACATGGTGTAAGAGGGGACGATTTGAGCCAGTAGTGTGCTTTGTACCTCATCTCTAGTTGCTTTAGCCATGGCAGCTCCCCTCCTTGTGATTCTAAGTGGAATTTGTGATTCTGAGTGGACTGAACGAGATGCAGCTGGGTTATGCTCACAGTCTTACTTAGGAGTCTCCAGACAGGCAAGGAAAAGACTGTACTGTCAAGCCTGGTTGAACAGGAGATGTAAAGACGCCATCTGCATTATGGGAAAACCATATTCTGAGGTATCTCACAATTTCTCCCAAAGGCCTGATTGGCATATCCAGCAGGCATAGTCCCCCTGCTGAGCTTACTTCAATGCCACAGGGGAAGTCAACTGAGGAGGATAAGCAGCTGTCCTTGATTATCTTCTGAGATCTTCTCTGAACGAATGTCTGCAGCCCTTGGGGAATGGCCTTCCTTATTCCAATCAACCCCTTTAGGCAGAAGAAAAGCCAACCCAGTCCACTGTATACATGGCAGCAGATGAAGAGAGCATACATAATTGGCTCTGATGTCTCTGATGAAATCTATAGGAAGGCAGCCTCCAGTGTGACCATCTCAGAATGGCCTTACCCTGAAGAAGCTGACAGGAATGGTACAAGAATGAATCTAGTGTGTTTTTTTCCAGATGCAAAAAAAAAAAAAATGTGTTTACTCCGTTTCCACACATCAGCTCTCCAACTAGTGTCTTTTAGCTTTCAGAACTTTTCATCTACTTCTGTTACTTTTCCTCAGGATGTAAACACCTCCCAGTAGACCTCATATCCCAATACTGTATCCTAGACGACCATATTTCCAACTCATAAGTTTTGGAGGCCCAATCAAATTATAATGCTTCCTTAGAAATGAATGGAGTGGTGGAGAAAGAAAAAATTCACAGAACTGAAGGCATGGGGACCAGCTGTTCTCTGGTTCCCAGTCTGCTATTTGTGATCTAGATAACATCAGATAACATAGTTAAACATTTCAGCCTTCAATTTATGCATAAGCACTGTGTAAAATATTAATGCATGCCAAAAGTATCACTTACAGCATTCATTCTCCAGTATTGTTAGGTAAAACAAATGAGATTCTAAGTGGGAATAAAATTTGATGAATTCACATATTTCACAAATAAATAATGATGCAAAGGGAATAATGAGGTGATGAGGCTTTGCTAGGCGCACAACATACAATGTAAGAACATGTCTCTGTTGGTTCAGACAAGAAGTCACACTCCATGCACACAGACATGGCATGCATGTTGAGTGAAGAATGTCCCTTTAGGTCCCTAGCTCTTTTCTTCAAATCATTTAGGTCTTTGCTAAAGAAGAGACACCTTTGACAGAGATATTAAAACACACACTTGATCCTCCCATTACAGTTCAGATCTTGAGTGTTTCCCCATAAGGCCCACATTTTGAAAGCATGGTTTCCCAGTCTGAGTGCAAGCAGGAGGGAATGGAACTTTTGGGAAGTGGAGCCCAGGGGAAGGAGTTAGAATATTTGGAGACATGCTTTTGGAAGGGGTAAGTGGGGTCCTGATTCCTTCTCTCTAAGTTTCTCCTGGTCGCCATGAGGTCAGCAAGTTTGGTCCAGCATTTGCTTCCTGTCATGAGGTGCTCCCTCATCTCAGGCCTCAAAACAACAGAGCCTGATGACTAGGGGCAGAAAGTCCTGAAATCATGAGCCAGAACAAGACATCCTGTCTTCCAAGTGCATAGCATTTGTATGTTTGTACTTTGTAACAATGCCAGTAGGCTATTGTACCTCTGCTACTTTAAAAAAAATTTTTTCTTGTAATGTTCCTTCACTATATGCTATTTAAATGATCCTGGAATTTTTTTTTTTGTTTTGCAGTGCTGAGGACTGACAAGGTCTTGAGCAAGCCAGGGCAAGTGCTCCATTACTGAGTTCCATCCTACCTTCTTGTGCCTCTTCATGTTTAAGATGAAGGGCTTAAGAAGTGGTCCAGATTGACCCTGCACTCATTTTTTGATGTGGTCAGACTCTGAACTTTCCATGCCTCTCCTGAGTAGCTGGGATGTAGGCCTACAACCCAAGCTTGTCTGTATTATCCAGCACTATACACATGCTTACTACCAACCCCGCTCACTTAAAAGAGAACCACAAGAGCCTTATGTCTTATGTAACTTTATTTTCTCTTATTTGAGCAGAAGAGCAACTAATAGGTATTCAATGGGTGACAATCAAATGAATGATTGGCACCTGCTATTCAGATTATATTGCTGAATTCAAACATGTACCATGTTTTCTTGATGTTTCCTCAATGGGACCTTTTATCTCTTTCTTTATCTTTAAGAAAGCAGACAGAGAACCAGGAGAGGAGTTAAGCTCAACAGCTGCTACTCAGAGTGCTAGCACTGCTCCACCCTTTGCCAGATAGAATGATTAACAAACATGGAGTATAAAATAGAAGCTTTGGTGTGGCAAAGAAACAGATAGTTGATAGTTGGGACTTCTGAAATCTAGTCATTGCCCAATTACCAAAAGATATTTTGGTGCAGGGAAAATACAAATTAACCCGTCTAGTCTTCGGTTTCCGTCTCACATATGTGATTTGGATTAGCTGCTTTTAAAAGAGCCTTTCCAAACTATATTTACATAATTGCCAGTTTAAGCACTAAAGAAATGGTTCTCTCTCTCTCAGCTTGAAGAAGAAATTCCTACTTTAGAATGCTCATCATCGCTTCTGACTGATATCAGGGGAATCACATGTAAGGGACATTCATGCTCCATACAATTCAGAGGTCAATGATGTCATATGATGACACTGTAGGTTCTTTACAATACAGAATTGTCTTTAAAGACCTCATCTCTTGGCATTTATTTAGAATCCAATACGGAATATGTGTTTCCTCTCATCAAATCAGGGCATGTTTTTAAATTAACCTAATGTAAACTTTAGTTTTCAAGCTCACATGAAATAGCCTGGGACCTTTTTGTTATACGTTTCTAAAATAAGCCATCCCTTTTATGCATAGCACAAATTAAATTCCTATCAAATTGGCTTCAGAAATAAAGGAATCTTTTCACCATCACATTTAATTTCTTTATATCTTGTGCTCATTAAATTCACGAGTTAATAGCACATAAATAAAACATGCCTTTTGCTTCATGAATTGCACGTCAAGTGCATGCACTTTCAAACCTTGCAAGGGAAAATGAGAAAAATCTGCTAAACCAAGCACGCAAAACCCACCCTATTTTCTCTTTCTTTGTGCAATTTTCAGTACTTACAAGATTTAATTTAGAAACAAATTATGGTACCTTAGCGTTTCATGTCCTTAAATTAATCTGACATGATGATGTCTCCATCCTTATTTCAATCTATGCCTCCCTTTCTCAGAGGCTTGCACATAATGGGGAGACACCTATTGCAGATGCAGCTAAACTCTACTGGATGTTCCTGAGAATCAAGCAACCCGCCATCCTCGGTGCTCTAATCACAGTGGTAGCTTACACTCTGCTGTTTGTCATCTCTTCCTTGATTTTGTACTTGTATTGCCTCAGGTAAGGTGCTTCTATTATTATGCTCTTCTGCTTCTAGTTCTGAAGTTGAGCTGTAATAGCGGAGGTGGAAGGGAGGGAAGGATGAATGGAGGGAGGGAGGAAGAGAGAAGAGATTAGAAACATTTAACTCTTCAGGCAAAATTTCCCCTGGTTACATACAATTCTTTACATAATAAAAAAGCAGAAAACATGACTTGACTTTGGGAGAAAAGGTCTAGATTAGCTGGGGATTGTTGCTCTTGTTTTTTCCAGATAATGGAGTAACAGAAACAAAGAATAATTCCTTGACATACAAAGATATTCTAGGAAAGTCACTGATGATTCTTTTTCCCCTTCCAGTTTTCTTTCTTTTTCCTACTTCTCATCTGCTTACAAATTGCCAAGAGAAGAACAATCATTTAGCTTTGGTCATGAGTATTCCGATGACCTGGTTGTGCTACGTTGTCAATTAAGCACACAATGTGTGTGTGTGTGTATGTGTATGTATACACATATGTGTGTGAAAGCACTATAAAACAAATAAATACAAAGAAGAAAAATGCTAGGAAAACTTATCTGATGGCTATTTCCCATGCTGTGAAGATGCTCTTCAGACGAACAACCTGCTCTAAAGCTCCTTTCAAGGCCATATGAAATGTCTATTTGGCTTCTGGCACCAATTCAAATCTATGAAGTTATTGCTAGGATGAACCTCATTAAGCTACCCATTTGGATTTCTCCATTTTTATAGATGTAGTTTAGAATGTCAATTTTGCATGGATATTTGTGCATGGTATAAAATGCTGGTCTATTTACCTGTTTTGCTATTGAGTATCCGGCTACTCCACCATTATATAATAAAGAAGCCCATCTTTCCCTGATACATTGTGTCAGATATTGAAAAGATCAGCTAAACACTGTATAGTTATCACTGGATGCTCTTGTCTTCTGTAGTGTTCAGGGCCTGTCTTTATACTAACGTTCTAGACATTACTATAGCTTTGTCATATAGTCCAAACTCACTTCTGGGTATAAAACCAAAAGAACTGAAATCATTAGAACACTATTCATACTAATATGTAAACAGCTCCTAGAAATCTCTCAGGAGAGAAATAGATGATGAGGAATAAATATTTTACAATGATTTGTTGCAGCCAGAAAAAGTGAACAGAACACTGTGATGTACACTAATATGGATGTAAATTGAGAACATTATGTGCAAAGTAAAAAGAGCCAATGACAATAAAACAGAATAGAACAAAACCAGAAACAAATACCTCATTATTTACTATGGTGAGACATCTAAAACAATCAAAGCCAGGGAATAAGAGTAGAATGATGGTATTCAGGGATTGATGGAAAGGAAAGCAGATAATTGGCATTTGATAGGTGTATAATGTCCAATGCTTAAGTGGTAGAAACAAGTTGTTCAACAATGTATGTATACTTTATGATAGTGTGCTGTGCACATGAGAGGGTAGATCTCATATTAAATATTCTTACTAAGATTTTATTTTAAAAACACAGTAAGAAATCAAGACCATATTTTCAAGGAGTTAAATGATAAGAAACCAGTGTAAGTTTGAAGAAGCCAGAAACTTCAGTGGGAATTAGGAGTAATCACTGATATTTTAATGGGATTCGGCCAGAAGAGAGACAAAGGCATGCATGACATCAGGCAAAGAGAAGAAGTAAAAAGTCACACAGGTATGACAAAGAAGGAAACATAGTCTTTGTCGAGTCAAAATATTGCAACATGGCAAGAGTGCACAGATGAGATTTGGTTGATAATGTGCTCACAGATCACATGGATAGAGAATTTTTTTGTCCATGCTATAGAGTTTGTACTTTTCTGTGGAAAGATGAAAGCAGTGAGGGATGTTAAACAATTTTCATTTTAGGAAGATCATTCCACTAGTAGAAATGGAGTTGGATTTAATGGGTGGCAGATGGAAAGCAAGAAAAGCTCACCAGAAAGTCACTGTAATTATGTGAACAAAGGATAGTCAAACCTTAACCAAAGTGAATGGCAATAGAATGGAAGTTAGAAGTGTGCTTATGAGATGGGTAAGGATCAGAAGAGAATTGGGTGGGTGGGGGTGCTCTAAGTTGAAGGTAGAGAGTGATGGAGAGGATTTTCATGTAACTTCAGCTTTTAGATTTGAGCAGATGGGGGTTAGCTATAGTAGTCCTGTAGCTAACAGGAGGCAGAGATTACTAATAAATAGGAAGTAAATGGTTATGGGAGTTAAAATATGAGTTGAATTTCCATTCTGATTGACTATGTTTTGAAGGAATTTTTACTTCTCTCTGTGTGTATGTGTGTATGCATGTGTGTGTGTGTATGTATGTTCATGTGTGTGTAGGTATTTCTAGAGATCAGAAGAGTATGTCTGATCCCCTGGAACTGGAGTTACAGGTCATTGTGAGATTGGCTAAGGTGGGTACTGGGAACTGAACTTTCTGCAAGAGCTGCAACTGTTCTTAACCATTGAATCATCTCTTCAACCTCCACCTGGAGATATTTTGATGTTTCTAAGGGAACATATCCTGTAAGAACTTATCAGGATAAAGGACAAAGAAAGAAACTTTGACTATAGATTTGCCTTATTGATGCCTTGAGTTTCAATGCATGGCAGGAAGTACATTATACCACAGGAGACACACACAACACAGAATGGTAGCACATGGCCAGTATTTGCTTACTATTCATTTTCTTACAAATCTGCACACAAATGAAATATAGTTAAAAAAAAAGAAATCCATTATATGTGGATAAAATTTGAATCTATTTTGATGTAGAAATCAAATTTCCACAAGAAAGAACACTTTTGAGAACACCCAATCAAAGTAGATGACTAAACACTCTGAAGACATAGCTATAGCACAGGTGCAGACAACTTTGCATGTTGTAGACAGATGTTGGCTCATGATGTGGAGGAGAGTGGGGCCCTGGTGAATTGCAGATTCTTGGAATAGGGCACAGAGGGGATTCTCATGTGAGAGTCATTGTTTGAGGAGTGAAGTCCCTGCTTAAGTTTCTTTTCAGTGAACAGATCATTCCCTGATGTGGCCCTTACATGACTAGCATAGCTTGAACAGAAGTCTTGGTCTTTTTGAGTGAATTGCATTGTTTTGACCCAGGCCGTCTTTGTATTTTGACATGTCATAAAGGGTATATGTCATCTTTTTTAGGGCACTTACCTTCCTTGGCAAAGGAAGAAGTATTCCCTGATAATTCAGTTTACATTTGAGGACCCAGGTGTAGTATGGCCCCAAGCAAAGTTGTTTACTTACTAGATGATGAGAGTTTTTCTTGAATAACATGGTGAAATATTACACACAAGCATGAATTTTGTAAGAGGATCCACATGAACAATCACTGTATTATTTAAGGTGAGTACGTTTCCAAAAAGTTAAAGAAATAAGAGCATAGGTCATGAAATTTATACATCTGTGATTTGAAAAATTACAAGAGAGAATTATATATCATTTCTTCGTACATCAGTGAATCTCTTCTCAGCTAGGATGTTTAGATATACATTCTTCACTTGACATTTACAATTTAATAATAAAGGCTGTTTGTGAAGTATGGAAAAGTTAGCACAGAATTTATCCACCAAATAAGTAGAATTTGTTTTAATATCAAAGAAAAAATATATCTAAAGTCCTGTAGAGAAGTAAACATCATAGTAGAGAGAAGCTCAATAACCAATGGAAATTGATAAATGGGGAAGGTAAGATGGATGGGTTTTGCACATATCATAGATAATTAACCTGGAAGAATTCAGCTTCATGACTCTTAGTGTATTTCCTTAACCCTAGTCTTTATTGGCCTCTATGCCTAACTTAGTCTGTTAGAACCAGGCATGCTCAGAAATCCCAAGTAGGACTTTACTTATATTTTAGAAGCCAGTGTTTTAGAATAAGTAAGTCAACTCAATGCATCAGCTGAACAATTTTTCTCTGAACCATTTCAAAATACCTTTCTCTGCGATGGCATGATGCTGGGTAGACCAGTTCTCTGATGGAAACACTGCCTGCAGGAAATACATGCAGTGAGTAAAGTGGAGAGTTTTTTGTTTTGCTTTGTTTTTTGACATAGATTTAGTAAAGAGATGCAGAAATCATAAGAGTTTATCTTAGTGAAAAATCCCAATGAAAATTTGTGCATGCTGATTGATGGGGGTTGACATCTAGTCAATATATACAGGCAACGATCATGGTACAGGGATATCAACACAATACTGATAAACAGGTGGACTTGTAGGAACACAAAGGATGCTGGCTGTTAACAGAGAATTTGCTTTAGCTCTGGGCATTGGAAACTCTCCATTATGGGAACTGGACCCTGCTGAGATTGGCTGACTAGCTTTCATTGCTCCAGGAGTCTGGATAATTTGTTACTGAAGGGTTTCAGTGCTGAGAGAATTCCCAATCCCTATGGTTCTGATGAGAGAGTTGACCGAACAAAGATTTTGCCTCTGCACAAGATTCTTAAGAATAAATATACTTATTTGGGCTTGATTTTATAATTTAAAAAAAGCATTTGTGTTTTTTCCTTATTATGAAAGAATCACTGCTATGTGGAAACTGTTAAAAAGAATTAAAAAAAAGTAAATTAAAAATCACAATAGTTTGATCATCTGGACAAAGAAAGTACTGTTAAACTTTGGTATATTTAGTTCCCTCTTTTATATTCTGTATGTTTAATTTTACAAAGTTGTAAGTGCACCAACCATAAGAACAGATTAGGTATTGCTTCCCCTTAAAGTATGATAATTTTTTTTACTTTCTTTATTCAGTTCTTAAACATTTAATGTCCATACAATTTTACACAGCATGCTGTATGTGAAGTATAAAACACATTAAATATATTTATTGTTGGATGACAGATAGCTTCACATTTTTTTTGCCTGCATCTTACAAATAATTTTGATGGGTCTCTGAAAGCACAGGACCTTATCCACATTTAAGTTATTCTCTGATTAGGATCCTAAATCCACACATAGGGGTTGAGAAGGTAGAATGTACTGAAGATAACTATAATGGGATGGTGACAGAGGAAAATTTCAAGGGCATGTGTTTCCACAGCAAATGAAGAGTCGTAGGAGAACTTGAACATAGCGTGGCACACAATGCTACTGGAAGGACCAGAACCCTGTTCTTTTTCTAAGTGTGCATTCCTTTATTTACTCCATAATCTTGATGTGCTCCTTACTGACCCGTCTCGTTCATATCTTTTTGTGCAATGCTCTTTAAGCCTCCCCTTTGTCTTTGCTCTAGAGATCATTCCAGAGCTTTTGTCTTCTCAGTTATGACTCCCATGTATCGTTATAGTGTTAACCCCTTCGTTAGACTTTCAGCAGACAATTTCTACACTTCCTGATTGCCTTACAATTTGAACTTGACTTCTAAAATGAAGATATTTAGCAGAGTGTGGTCATGCAGACCTGTAAGTCCATCACTAGAGAGGCTAAGGCAAGAGTTATTGATGTTAGTTCAAGGCCAGCTTTGCCTACATAGTGTCTGGGCAACCTAAGATTAAAAAGTCAGACCCTGTCTAAAAAGAGTAAAGCAAAACACAGTGGTAAGGAGTTTAAAATTCACCACCAGCAAAGCATTTTTTTTTGCACAAATGTTATAACCTACTCAAGTAGCTCAAATTTTAAAAAATAGTTCATCATAAAAATTTTAAAACTGTTTTCTTCCTTTTTATGCAGTTTAGCATTTTAAAGTTAAATTCCTTACTGTAAGCCACAAACAATTCATTTTGTGTGGATAGTCAGTAACTAAGCAGAATTTTTTTTTTTTGTCTTTTGTATTTTCCTGGCCTGTTAATTTGATGTAATACTAAAATTTTAGTTATTTTGTCATTCTATCTTCTTGGATTTGTAAAGTGATTTAAATCTATCATTTTGTGTTTTCAGTGTGCTACAGAATGAGCTTCCCCTTTCTGCAGACTCTTTTATAAAGTTTATCTTTTTATTAAGCTTTTATAGTCACTTCCTATCTCAGTGTTTAGCCTTGCAGCGAACAAATGAAGTCTAGGCAGACATTGTTTGCATAGTTTATTTGTAAAACCTTTATCTGAATAATATCAAAGATCTGCAGGCCACTTATATATTTGTTAATATTATACAGAGAATTAGAGACCACGATTTAAATGTAAGTTAGATTCATTTAAGCGTTTAAATTCCTGGAAGCTGTACACAAATTTAAAACACTGGTAATCAAGTTATTAATTTGGGGGTGAGGTATTTTCTTCATCGTTGACTTAACAGTTCCAAATAACATTGTAAGTTTTAGCTGCTGCTTTGGAAAATTAATTTATATTAAAAATAATTTAAGGGCCGGTTTCAATGAAAATATCATGAGCATATTACTGTCTGGGGGATGCTTGTGAAATAATCAAAGATTTTTCTCTCTTGTAAATTACTCTTTCTTTTAGTGTTTTTCTTTTGACTAAAGAAAATTTTTATTTGCCATCTTAATTAAAAAAAACCATGAAGTTTTTACAGGTAATATAACTCTAACATTGTTGCCTGGCTCATAATCACTCTCTACCCTGATTTACAGAGATTGTGCATGCGAAAACATGCTTGCACGGGAATAAACAGATCTCTGATATTTGGGTCCTACACTGTTCCTCTTAGTCACTGGTTCTTAACCTTCCTAATGTGGTGGCCCTTTAATACATTTCCTCATGTGGTGGTGACCCCCAACCATAAAAGGATTTTCAATTGTCATTGCAACTTCATAACTCCACTTTTGCTACTGCTAAGAATCATAGTGTAAATATTTGTGTTTTCTGGTGGTTTTAGGTGACTCCTATGAAAGGGTCCTTTGAACCCCACCACCCACAGGTTGAGCACCCCTGTTTTAAGTAGTGTGAATGTCATCAGAATGACTCATTGCAGCGGGAACATACATTTAAATGCTTTCTGCCTCTATTTGTTAGACCCCTATGGCTTTTGGTATGGGTGACAAGTCCATCTAGGCACTTCCTGTCCTTCTGTCTTGCCTTCAGCAAATCTTATCCTTCCAGATAGATAGGAGGAGCTAGGGCAATATAAACTGAATCTTCCTCCATGGAGGGCATTTTTTTTTCTTTTAGAAAAGACATAGTAAGAGCTGGGTAGTATGATATGTGGTTACTTGTAACCTCAGAATTTGGGAGGTTGAAGGAGGAACGTCACCACAAGCTTGGCTCAGTCTAGGCTACATATTGAAATCCAGCCTGGTGCTTTATATTGAGACCCTATTTCAGAAACAAAGTAGAACATAACAAGAAAATAAAACTTTCATAGACCTCATCACTAAAATAACTGAAGCCAGCAAGTTAGTTGGTTAAAAGGAAATGACTGATCAATCTGTCTCTTGGTGTAGTAACTTATGGTAAATTAGCCTGCTTCTAATGCCTCTGGGACAGAAGAACCTAAAGCAATAGGCTAAGGTTTGTCCTTTCATACCATGCATAGAGAAGACCCAGGGCATGTGAGTTTGGCTGGTGGCTGTCAGGAAGCTGTGTCTCTCAGGAAGAAGAGTGGCAAAAAGTGTCTGATGTAGGTAAGTTTCTGACTTGAGCTGTTTTGGGGTCACTTGGCATTAGGAGCTTCCGTAAGTACTTTCAAGGAAGCATTTACCTCTGATAGCATCAGTACCAAGGGACAATGTCAGTTCCTAGTTCTCTCTGTTTCCAAATATTTTTTTTCCATAGACATTCAGTAACCATATCTCTAAACAGTTGAAGGGATAAACAACACAAGCATCTTCATTTTCAACTAAGAACTAAGGATGGTTAATTGTGCATTAAAACAAAACAACAACAGTATGTTGGGTTCACTCTACTATGTATTTTAATGTCACATAACTATTCTAGGTCATATGTGCCAGACCAAAGAACAAGAGATCTTTGTCCTGAGGAGCAAGGAGTTTGGCTCTTCTCTCCTCTGTGCTGAAACAGAAGTGCCTAGAATACAAATAAATAAATAAATAATCCTGGATTCAAAATTTCATAAATTAATGAACATGTTTATTTATAGGGCAAAGATACAACTTTCTTTCCACATGAAACAAAACTGTCAAATTACACGTTCCAATGGAGAGGGTTGTGTTTGTAAAACTCCTCCCAGCATATGATGATGTGTTTAGCACATATCACAGCTCAGCTGTGCATTCAGCCACCTTACTAGTGCCACAAGAATTGGATTAAAGTTTGAATTTTTGGCCTTATGCACCTTTTAAAAATATAGCATAATATGTTTGCAATAGAGGCAATGCAAAAATTGTTAATAAATAAATAAATAAATAAATAAATAAATAAATAAATAAAATGCAAACAACCAAGGCAAACGGTATCTAACCCACAGAGGCACAACATTCACTAACTCTCCCCCTGACAGCTCTCTACTCTAACTTGGTATTTCTAAGTCTTGATTCAACTCTCTGAGTCCTCTGCTCTGCCTCCCTGCCCAAGTGATGTTTTCCCACTAATGATCTGTTAAGTGGGTTAATATGAGCCATGCTCACATGCTAAACACTTCAGATGGGTTTCTGGTGATGCTGATATTGGTCACACTTGCTAGGGAACTGTGCTTCCCGGTGACAGTGTCTCAGTCCTGGGGGTGGGTCTGACACTCGAGCATCAACGGTCTTCTTGGTCATTGACATTGGTCATAGCACCAGCACTGTGATCAGCAGTGTGCTCTCCTGGTGGCTACATTTAAGAAAGTGTGTTTAATTGGAGAACATGCTACCACTGTTTTGGTTGCCTTTGCAGCATGAGTTTCCCTGAAACAGATCTTAAATCAGGTCTATCTGCATAATGGGAGGCCTCAGTGGAATATCAGTAGTGTGGGTTCACACTAGCAGAGCTGATCCTTCCAGACTGGCCCTTAGAAAGAACAGAATCCCAAGCCTAACCAAGACATGGCCAGCTTTCAAAATAGTCTCAGAATTCCCACATTCTTTTTTTTTTAAATCACTTTCCCTTTGCATTGGCTTATGACAATGACATGGCAAGCTCTCACACTGTGTGACATTGTTCTTGGCAGTAAGCTCCTAAGTATGACAACAGAGGCACAGGTAATGAAATCCAAAGGCAGCAAATTGTACTCCATAAAACTGGCAGATTTGTACTTATCCTAGGGAACAAGAGAGTATAAGGATACAGAATACAGGAAAAGAACAAAAGACTTTTATCTAATATCCTGGTTGAACAAGAAATATCTGCAATGCCATAATGAAAAGGTAAGTAACATTATCCAAACACTGGAAGAGACCTTTGTTAAAGAATAGATTCAGATGGCCAGTGAACATGAGCTGATGCCTCGTATTACTAACTAATGGGAAAATGAAGATCAAAACCACCACGAGTAATGACATCACACACCAAAGGACTGTTAGTATTGAGAGACTTGAAAGAAACATTGAAGAAGGTCTGAAAGAGTTAGAACTCTTGAGAACTGTTATGAAGAATACAAACCAATCCTACTTTTATATAAAACAATGTGGGTGGAAGGTCTTAAATAACTAAGATTATGTTAAATAATAAATAACATAATTTCCATATAACCTACCATCCTATTTCTGCATACATATCCCAGAGAATTAAAGCTGGATAGCGAAGAGATGTATGCTCAAGTTCTGTGCTGCATTATTCAGAATGAGCCAAACAGAAGAAACCCAAATGTCCACCAGTAGATGACTAGATGGGGCAATGTGAACTATGTATACCCTCAAATATTATTTCTCTCCATCATACAGTATGTACAACCTCAATCAGGATCTGTCTTGCCTGCATTCAGGCTGCTATGATTTCTGGGCTCTCCAGTCTGGTACCTTTCCTGAGTCTGGAATCCTAACCTTGCCTCACCCTTGCTGACTGTGCATCTATCAATCCATTGTACTCTTTGAATGGTGCATGTGAGCCGTATGTTTTCACTGAATGAAAACAGTGAGGAGTGTAATGAGAAGGTGGTTGTCCCTATAGAGTGTGAGATGACACAGATGTTAAATATGTTCACCCCAATGTCTAGATCATGTGATGGCTCTCTATGGGGTCAGGAGAAAATAGTGCCTGTGTATCCCACTGTGGAGACTTTTTAATTTTCTAAATTTGTTTCTTTTCTGAAATTCTGTTTCCCTCTTTATTTCTTCTGTGTTCTTCCTGGGCATTTTTTTTTGTTTTCTTTGATTTATGATTAAAAATCAGACTCAGATGAGTTCCATTTACTATTAACCATCGTGGTGGGTACTCAGTGGTTTCTAGAAACCTGAACCTATCTTCATGTACATCAAATACTTGACTGTGGTGTGCCTCATTTAAGGTGTTTGACAGTTGCACTGAAGACCATGTGCATTTCAACATGTAGTAACAGAAAGAATGAATTTTAGTCACCTGACTGTATTCTGTCTACGCAGAACCTTCCCTAATGTAATGGCACCAGGAAGTACTCACACCAGACATGTATTGACCACTCTGTGTGTAAAAGGGCACCTTTTGATGTAAAACCTATATTTGTATACATTTGCATTTAAAACAGTTAATAGTTGTAGATTCCATCTTTTCTCAAAACCCTTAAAATAGTCCAGTACCTGTTCACACTTGTCCTTTTTAGCTTTGAAAGAAATGTCATATATTAGGCTTCTGGAAATGACCCACATTCCAATATGAACGAACATAGCATCTTCTGCCACTCAGCAAGCATGAATTGCTGTGTATGTAGGGCAGAGGGCAGAGGACTTGGCAAATTGCTTGGTTTCATTGGCCGTCATCAGCACCTGTGGCAGAGTATGTGACCTATTTCCACAAACAACAGTGCCTAAGGCATTGCAGACAGGTGGACTGCAGTTCCCTTTTTAATTACATTTTGAAGAAATAACTTAAAATAAAAAAAAAAATTCAGGCATTTTGAAAAGTCCTGCTGTTAAAGGAAACCCAGATTTTCGATGATCACCAATAATGTTGTAATTTTATTTAATAGATGTCAGAAAATGTTAGCTCCCTCTTAAACACCTCAAATCTGCAAAAATACTATAAAAATTATATATACCTCTCTTAGGTTCACTAGTTGGTATTTGTGTGGTTGCTTTTGCTCTCCCTGTCTCTTGCTCAGTGGGAGCCGGTGTCTTTCATTGACATCATTTAACTTCACACACACACACACACACACACACACGCACGCACGCACGCACGCACGCACGCACGCACGCACACACACACATTTAAAATGGAGCATACAAAATATCCTTTTGTTTTGCTAATCAATGTCACCAATACACAATTTTAGAACAAAACTAGAACTATTTGTTTCTTTTTGAAATTTACCTAACATAAGCTTTCTCAGGAGAACATGAAACTGAAGATTAAGAGCAAAACAAAACAAAACAAAACAAAAACCCAAAAAACAAATATCAAAGGATAAAATGTCCTCATATCCAAAAGAATAAAGTCATGTTCGTATATGTGTTGTATTGCATAACAAATTATATAATAAAACTATGTAACCAGGAATTTTCTCTTTATTTATTTTTATCTACGTATACAACCACAAAGTGTCTTTTTCTTGTTTGTGTAAACTAGCTTTATAGAGCTGTAAAATATGCAGAAAACTAATAAAGGTTTGTAAATTGACTCATTAACAACACACCATGGAACTTTACATTGGAAAATGCCACCCAAAATGGCAAGAAAAAATTAAATATGACTAAAATGCAATTAATCTTTGCACAGCTTTCCATATTCCAATGTGCCATTTTGTTCTCTGTCAAAACATTTGTTAACTGTCCTGCAGATCCAAGCTTTGATGTTTACATAATTATTCTTTCACATGGAATAAAAGAGAAATAAAAAGAAGACAGACATTTTCTGGGCAAAAGGAACAGAAACCAGCAGAAACAGGACTGTGAGTCCTAATTAATTCAAAGTTAATTGCATTGTTGATAATTCTTAAATCTTCATGTAGAAACTGTTTACAACACCAAGTTGACAGTAATTTAACTGCGCTAAATCACCATGGCAACAGAAAGATGTACCTTACACTGAAGGAACAGAAGTGAATGGTCAAGAGTAGTTCTTGCTTAAATAGCCAACTAGCAAGGCATTCAGATGGCTGGGCCAGAATCTGAAAGCAGAGCGCAACAGTGGAAGCATTCCAAGATGGTGTCAGGCTGGCTGGTGATGCAGGTATGGGCTGCAGGATGAGCATTTGGGTTTGTGCTGCCTATGCAAAAGCTTGGGTTTGATTCCCAACAGATGTAGATAGATAATCCCATTAGCTGTCAGGTTACATAACTAGTCCTGTGATGAATTTAAAGTCATTGGAGAATAATACAGACTCAGACTTTTATTTAGAAATGTGAGTTTGTTTGTTTGTTTGTTTAAAGTCACTGCTACTATTTTAGAAAGAATCCAGTTAGAGGTAGCTCAATGAAGCTGTTAGTTAGTTGTATGTATTCGTTTGTTTGAGAAAGGGTTTCACTATATAACCTGGCTAGCCTGGACCTTGGTTTGTAAAGCAGGCTGGCCTTGAACTCACAAGAAATCCACCTGCTTCTGCCTCCCAAGTACTGCAATGAAAAGTTTGTGTACTGCCACACCTAGAAATATGTGACAAAACTCGAGTCAACTGGAAGGAATAAAAGAAACTTTGGACTTAGTTCTTCTTTTAAAATTCTATTTTTGGTTATTTTTTGTTGTTGTTTTTTTCAGAAGAAGCCTAACTTTTTAAAGATTGTAGACTATTAACAGATAATGTTAGAATTAAATTAAGCCTTGGATAGTGCAATACAGTGAAGTTGACTACCATTATATCCATTATAGTGAACAGTCAATAAATTCTATTATGGATTATCTGAATGAATTAGGTGAAAATCTCATTATTCTGACCAGAGAAGTAAAATGCTTCCAGGTTTCTAACTGGTATGTTAAAAAGATAATTTCTTTACTATGACTAAGTATATTTTTCTTGAGAATTTCATACATGAGTATTGTATTTGCATCACCTCCTCTCCAGTTCCTCTTGAGCATCTCCTCAATTTATAGCCTCTTCATTAATTATAACTATTGCATACACATTTATATATGGATTCACACACACACACACACAGATAGATACACTGCTGACTCCATTTAGTGTTTCTCATATGTATATATGTTTAGGGTTCATTACTTGGGGTTGGATAAACTCCAAGGGGCTTATCCCTGAAGAAGACCAATCCTGCCTCTCACAGTAGCCATTAATTTTCTGTAGTTCTTCATTTAGGAGTACAGCTTTGTGATATCTCCCACACGCATTGGTGTAATAACCGTGGTCGTCATTGTTTTGACTTGTTTAGGCAACCCATACTGAGATATCATGGATGTGGCTTCTCTGACATATATAGAGGACACTATCTTGCAGCAGACACCTTGGTCCTCTGGCTCTTACAATCTTTATGCCCCCCCACCCCCTTTCATAATGTTCCCTGAGCTGTAGGCATGGGGTTGTAGGTAAACCTGTTGTGGACCTTACAGTCCAGAGGCTCATTTGTTTAGAAGCAGATGGAGACCATCTACTGTCTAAGAAATTCACAAGTGGCTCAAATGCAGAGGACAGCTTGCTAAATATCTTGAGAGTCCAATACACATCACAGTTACTTTTGAAATTTCTTCCGGTTAGCATATTGACACTGATCTATGAGGGTCTAGCCTAGAGTTTATCACCTCTATTGAAACTAGGTCTGAGTATGTAAGGAGAGCCGAAGTTACAGAAAAAGGAGAAGGATAAACAGGCTCTTTCTTTCAGAGTTTCACTTTTACTCAGGGTTTTGACAAATAAATTAAAATGAATACAAGTGGAATAAGAATAGCCTACATATGGGTACTTAATGGAAGATGTTCTTAAACACTGATTTAATGTCCAAAATACTCCTACAGATGTTACTTACCAGTGTCCAGGAATTAAAGGGCATAAGGAAGGTGGGGACAGAATGGAGAGTCAGGAGATACTCTAAAATCGACTTACAGAGGAAGAATGAATCCAAATTTAGTTTTCTTCAGGAAAATTCCTAATATTTAGCTAACTTGGATGTCCAATCAAAATCGGTGGCCATATATTCCTCAATTTTCTGCAGTCTGTTGGGTATCATAAACTAGTCAGTAGGAAATAATAGCATAACACCCAGATTGCATTTGTTGGATTAGAATATGCAGCTGAGAAAAAATTTAAGCCATTTCTGGAAACTTAATTATCAAATAATTTCTAAAGAAAAAGGATGAGATAGATGAGCTGAATAAACAGATGTTGACAAGAAGAAAAACTTCAACTTGTTCAATACTTTGGAAGAAAAAGAGTATTTGGAAAAATGAACCCATCTAAGAAATCCTCTTTTCTTAGGTTGGGCAGTGACTCTTGGATATTAGATGCATTTCAGAGAATTCACAGTGAAGAAGGCAAGTTCTTCATACCACATGATTTGGAAATTTCCAATCAGGAGCTGAGTCACATTGTGAAAAGATCTGAGCAGTGGAGAGGGATCCATGGTGAGAGAAGGAAGGTGAGTCTGAGTGAAGCTGGCCTGACTGTGCAAAAGAACACCCCCACCCCCACCCCCAGCCCCCTCAACTCCACCTCCCCAGCTCCCGATTCCATCCCCCTGCATCAGTAAGTCAAACCTTGCCTGTGCCTTCCTTCCCTCATGCTGTTCTGGAAGTGGTTCAGTATCTTGCTTGATAACACATTATGAATTTGGGGATTTGATATTATACTTGTTTCAGTTTATTAGTCAAAATCAGGTGGTTCTTAGTGTACATATTATTATTTTCACACACACACACACACACACACACACACACACACACACACACACACTGAGGGATAGGCGTCAATGGAACTTTGAATAGGCAGAAGGAAGGAAATAAATTTTCCCCTGTAGTCTTTTGTTGCCTTTCTTAGTGGGTCCTTAGAGTCTTTTTCTCCCTTAGGGTTTCAGTACAGGCATTAAATAAATGATTTTAATCATTTTGGTAGCACTGGACAGTTTCTTCCGTGGCTTTGTCTCTGTCAAGGTCATCAGAGTACGTGTGCCTGTTTTTCCTTTTTTTTTTACTCTTCTCAACACTTTGATCAACTCCTTTTAAAGTATTTCCCACCATGGTAAAGGTTGTCACATATACATATGTGGCCGCACCTCCCTTTTGAGTCCCAAACTATAGAGGCTAGTAGCTTATTTTAATATTTTCAGTTGGATAGCCCAAAAATAAACTACTTTGGTTCAACACGAAGAGATCCCAGACTTGTTTTTACTTAAAACATGCCCTCCACCTGGGTGAGGACACCAAGGAATTATACTCCCATGGTCTTTGAACATAGCATTTTCATCTGTTCTAAAGTGCGAAGGGCCAGAATGCAGAGGTTTGTTTTTCCAAATCTGCACTCATCTTGTTGACTTTTATTTGAGTAAAATACCATTGAACCTACTGAGATTTTCTTCTCTAATCTATTTTCCTTTACAACATAGATGTAGGCCCGCTATACCCACTGAGACAGAGCTGCAGACCCGGAGAACAGCAATGTCTATTTGTAATTTCACCCTGCTGCTGCCCCATTTTCACACCGTGGATTCCTTCTCTGCTCTGGTTATCACGATTTTTCTAACATGTAAATGCAACCTTGCTTTTCTTCCCTTTCTTCCTGTTCACTGTTTCAGGCTGATTTTTTTTTTTTAAATTTAATCACATCTTCCGCATCTTTACCCCTCTCACCTCTATCCAATCAGGGTGTCTCTTTTAAACAATGCAAATAATTTGTAAAAGTATGAACAATGTTATAAACATATGTGTTCAAGGTCACATACACTCCCCTTTGAGGGAGATTCATTAGTTTATGTGCAGGATATGATGAGCACCTTGCTCCAAGTCTTAATCCAAGGGTCTTCTCTGTAGATTTAATCCAGACAGGACTGTTTTCTTTTGGTTATGACTTCTTGTCCTACCCAACTGTCCAGTGTTTCTGACAACCCAATAATGCTCATGGGTCTCTTTTTCTTTGGAACCAAGTTCTCCTTGTAGATTTAGAGTGATCTTTTCATCTTTATATCATTTGTGTCTTTTAGTACACATTTATTAAATAAGTTTTAATACTTTCATGAACTATTGGCATATTAGTTATTTATTGGGATAAAATACAATGACCAATGGCAACTCAAATGTTTATTTGGCTATGATTCCAGAAGGCCATGATGCTAAAGATGCCACTGGACTAGGAGCAGTAATTTAAGGATCACATCTCAACCACACACAGAACATTGAGAGAGAAGTGGAAATGGGAATGACTGTGTCCCCTCAAAGCTCATACCTAGTGACACATTTCCTCCAGCAAGACCCCACCTCCTAGAGGTTCCATAACTGCCCACAAACAGCACCCCAACTGGGGACTGAGTGTCCAAATGCATGAGCCTATGGGGTCATTTTTCATTCAATTCACCATAGTTGAACTTACTTAATGTTACCCATGGTATGTGTGTGTGTGTGCGCGTGTGTGTGTGTGTGTGTGTGTGTGTGTGTAGTGAACCTTATCCTGCTACCTACTTAACAGAGATTTAAATGTTAGCCTAGGAAACTGCAGGCTCTATGTGTCTTTACTTATGCTTTATAGTTAACCTAACAGGGGAACTGACTTTTCTCAGATATCTGTCCTTGTACTGAAGAAAAACAGATTTAAGTCTACTGTGTAGTCATCCTAGGTTCTCAGTGACTTACAAAACATGTGTAAAGGTCCAAAGGAGTTGAAATTAATTATTCAAGAGTACTTCCTCTCTGTGATAATCTCACAGTGCCTAGGGTATCTATAAAGAGCATTTTATTTCATTATTAAGCTTCACAACATGGAAGTTTAGAAACTTGGAAGCTATCCAAAGTTGAGTACCAGGATGATCTGAAAGGAACAGAAGCAAGTTTTTTCAAAAAAGATAGAGGGAAAACATAATTATTGTGATAGTTATTGGCTCTGTTCAGCAAAGGGGTGATAAGACTGATACTTTAATGCTAGAAGGAACATTGAAGAAGGTTACAAAATTATTAATGTTTATGTTGTCCCTTATAAAATTGCTTAGCTGATTCATGTTGGAGGAAAAGTAGAACTTGGGTAGAGACTTCAAACTTTGAGTGACAGTAACTTTTTGCATTCACATTAAAGTGGAGCAGAGAAAAACCAAGTAGATTAAATGTAATTAAAGTAAACAATTTAACCAAAATGATGGTAGAATAGGTTTTGATTTAGATGCAGTTGGGCCATATGTCTTTATAAATATCTGTTAATCTCTTTACAACACATATAGACTCAGTCTCCATCAATGCAAGAAATATGAATGTGTTTCACAAATACCTGGAAATCCCACAGAATACCTGTTGCTCCATATTGGGAGCATTATGTTTATTAAGAATACACTGATACTCTCAAGAGATGCCTCAGAGAATAAAGTCTCTTGCTCCTAAGGTTGACAGTCTGGGTTTATTCCTTGATACCCATGTAGTTAAAGCAGAGAAACAACTCCCACAAGTTGTTCTCTGATATACACATGCATGCTATGGAACACACATGTCCATTCAGGCATAAATATGTATGTATACATATTCGTAGCCATGAATAAAATGTAATTTTTTTAATTAAGAAAAAGTAGGCCTGAAGAGATGTATCAGTGGGTTGTAGTGTTTTTTTCTGGGGATCCAAGTTTGATTCTTCACACTCACATCTGTTGGCTCAACCTCCTACAACTCTAACTCTCAGAGGGATCTGACACCTTTGCTGCTGAAGTCACCTTCACTCATATTACATAACCTCGACCTCACAGAGGCACACACATACACATAACTATAAATAACAAAAAAAAAACACCCATATTTAAACATTTTAAAATAAATTCAGACTTATCTTTGACTTGCTTGCTTGACTGGGTCCTGAATATTTGTGTTTTGAAGTCTTACAATTCACTTCTCATGTGAATTAGTCTCTTTCATCAAGGAAGCAAGCCTGCCCTTTTGAACAATTGACATGTTAATCTCAAGATACAATACAAGATTAACTGAGAACAATGACTTATAATCTAAAATACCAAATTAAGAATGGAAGATGGATTTTAATATAAAAATATTTCAAATGTGTAAACTAGAATTCTTTTTGGCATTCATTCATTCACTCACTCATTGTGTGAATACATATCTGTATCACAGTTGACATGTACAGGTCAGAGTATAACTTATGGGAGTTGATTCTCTCAGTCCACCATGTGGGCCCTGTGTAGATCAAATTCAGGGCTTCAGGCTTGGCAGCAAGTGCCTTTACCCATGGATCTATTTGGCTGTTGCCTAGAATTCTTGCACTCTCATATTTGGTCAAGAATTTTGTCATAATGCTATGAAGAATACAAGTCTCCTTTTTATGTGCTGGAAAAAAATTGCACCATAAATGGACACTTTATAATATGCTTAATTTCCTTTTATTAAATTGATAAGTGCAAAGTCACAAAGCGTGACACTGTGATTTGAACTTAACATTGTTGAATTTTACAATTTTCACATTTTCATTCATATAATTTTTCATTTGTTCAGTGACAGCCAAGAAGATAATTTCAAAGTATTTTACCTATCTTTTTTTATAAGGAAAGGTCACTTTCAGTAGTCAGAAAAGAGATCATTCTATTAAACTAATTTGCCTACATGCAAATTTTGTCATTTTTACCTCATTAACTATTTATCATGGAGTAAAAAGTATATATATTCATGAAGGGGCAGCTTGCAGCCTGATGGAGCTGGAACTAATATTTTGCAACTCTAATGACTTTTTTGCATCCTTAATTAGATAGCATAAGGTTGATATGATTAGGTCAGGATGTAGTGTTTTTCATTAAAATACATTTTAGAAGCTGTATTCATAATCTGCCCTTGCAATTAAATAATGAGCCTATGAATTTAATATTATCGACCCAATTATTATCCCATGCAAACGTATACCTTTAATAAATTTGTGCCGTAGGACCTTCATTAGCGGCAGAAAGAATGATATTTCTAGGTCTCTGGATTGAATAGCTATGGTTAAACTTATATAATGATCTTAAATGTATCAGGAAAGAAAGCTCCAATACCTAGGCATTCAATTCCAAATGTGCCTTAATATTTGCTGAGGATTCATTTACATTGTAATTATTTTCTTAAAAAACTACCACTTTAACATAGGCTACTGGAGCTCATTAAAAAAGGAAGCAAAGTATTAAGTGGAAAGAAGGGTGAGAGGCAGCTGTACGTTATGGGACAATAATGTGCAAAATTTAGATATCTCCTCAAGACCAATTGGAAAGCATACAATCTAGAACGTTCATTTTTCAGTGTCTGTGTTAGTCACACACAGCCACAGGCAGTTGATGAAGTTGACTATTTTGGTTGTTGAATGTTAGTGTCATTGCTTACAGATGACTATGAGGAAGTACAAAAGGTCTTCTAAGAAGGAATCTCACCTTCTGCTTAGATGAATGTGTATGTAGGGAAATACATATGTGGCAACAAACCCATTCACTCACTCGTTCTGTCCACCAGAGCAATAAAAGCAATGGATTAACAACTTTAGTTCATTATTTGAGAAAGTTACTAAGATAGTTATGTACAAATAATGTTTTAATAAAATGAAATAAGAAATAAACCACATGCTTGTTTAGTAATGTAGTGTATAGAAAAGTCAATCAATAGTGTTTACAAATAAACTGCACACACATACAAGCAGACTTAGGGCACTTGTACAGAGGCAGAGCTCATCTCTAACTGGAATTTGAAGTCAAGATGAGCCGAACGCTTTGGTCTGTGATGCTCTGCTTGGCAGTGTTAAAGACAAGATGGCATGATAGGAGGAGTTGCAGATGAGTACCAGGAGTGGGGATGCTAAGGCTTTTCTATATTAAAGAAGGGAACAGATAAAATGGTCGAATAGTAACAGGAAGGCAAATTTGGACACTGGAAGTCTTTTTCTCCCTCAACTACAATAGATAGAATAGTGTACAATACTAGACTGAGAACATAAAATTGTCTAATTGTGGGGTCTGTATTTTTCCCACAGACTGTACAAAGTCATTGAGAGTGTAAATGCAAAGACCTAACTCATGTATGTAGGGCTCTGGGTTATCTTTGCACTGACTTGTATAAATTGCCTAACTTAAGGATGTATTATTTTTACATCATTGAAATAAACTAGTTTAATTTTGACCAACTCATACAATTACAGTTGTTTTACATACCATTGAGTGGTCCTTATGGAGAGCTGAAGCAGATGGGTGGATCTTTGAGCATTTCAGTAGCTTGACAGGGACTTGAAAATGAATGAGGAGAAGTAAAATGTTGAGAATGAAAGCAGGAAATTTGAATCAGGGAGATGGTGGTAATGGAAGTCTGGTATCAGACTGAATTCAAAAGAGTAGCTGGAAGGATAATGCCTACAAAATACAGAAGACTGGCTTTTTAATATAAATGGTTTATTGGAACATATTCATTATATGGAAGGATGGTTTCACAAAGAGAGTTTGTACAAGTGTCCCAAATACTTGGGCCACATTCATCTCTGACTCTCATTTTTCTTCCTCCAACATTTGTAATTCAACATCAGACCTCAGGACAATCTCATTTGTACTTTTATGTCCCATACATATATATGTGTATTTGGTCTCTCTCTCTCCCCCCCCCCTCTCTCTCTCTCTCTCTCTCTCACACACACACACACACACACACACACACACACACACACACAAAACAAACACACAAATCTAGGATCATAAATAGGAAAAACATGCAATGTGTGTCGTTCTTAGACTACTTAACTTTAATATGGTAATCTCCAGGTGTATTTATTTTCAGTGACATAATTTCACTCTTCCTGTGGCTAAAAACTCTGTGCATGTGTTTGTACATGAGTTCATCTGTATCACATTGTCTTCATCTACTTTCCTGATAGTGGGCATCTAGTCTTATCCCATAACTTGCCTATTGTCAGCAAACATACAGATACAAGTTTCGTCTATAGTAGGATTTAGAATCCTGTGGGTATATACCCAGGAGTAGCGCAGCTACCTCATATAGTAATTTCCTATGAGAGTTCCATTCAAATTTCTATAGTAACAACCAGGATGGCTAGGGAGATGGTAGTTAAGAGCACTCCCTGCTTTTCCAAAAGTCCTGAGTTCGGTTCTTGTAACTCCTGAACAATAAACTACCTGTGACTTCAGATTTAGGGACAGGAATGTTTTCTTCTGAAATCTGAGGGCATCTCCACTCACATGAGCACATAACTCCTCACTTCTAAACCCTTAATTAAAAAATAAAAATATATAGTAAAAGTAAACAAACAAACAAACAAACAAATAATATAAAGACCCCTGACTCTTCCTGGTTGATGCATAGATTGTTGGGTCTATACAAAGTGGATTTCAGGAATCTACCTCTTTTAGAATTAAACATCATAAAGGTTAAGGTGGCAAAACAACACATGGATTGTTTAGAATCATAGATGTGAACCTAGACGTTATAATGCTGGCCCTCTAGTGAGAGTTCTAATGGGACTCTTTAGGATTTTCATATGAGTAGCCCTTCAGTTTGTTAAAAGATTGTTGATCCACCAGTCACTGGATTACCCAGCTTACAAATATTCCCAAATGATTTCAGCCACAATCATTTCTGTTGAGGAATTAACTATACATTCTGAAACCTGTATATATCCCGAGTTGTCCATTCTTTCCAATTTTATATCACCATCATTGTGGCTATCAAATATTTTTATGTGAATGTAGACTATGATTCAAATAAAAAAATTTAAGTTTGTCTACAATAAAGGGGTTGGCAGTAATTAGTTCCAAACTAATGGGAAAATCTAAGTTTTAGCAACATTTTTGAAAATACAGAGGAGAATTGTTTTTAAGGAGATATGTGGCAACAGCAATTTCACTTGTTTATTTTCAAAGTCATAGCAAAGAAACAGCAAAGGAGAATATCCTTTCTCGGTTGGGTGGTCTTGGATAATTGAAACACCTTTCTTTTTATCTCTAAAAGTCTAGGATGTTTGTTTATAAGCTAACCAATACATTGTTAAGCTTTTGAAAGGCTATTTAGCCATAGAGAGATTGATCTCTTCTATAAAATGGAAATGATAAATAACAACCAAAGAAAGGAATAAGTAGAACTTTCTGAAGATACCTCAAATGTTTGGGTTTTAAAATCGACAAAGATCTATTGCGTTCCACTAAGTACTTTCTCCCTTAATTCTAAAATGATTTCTATTTGAAGTGAAGTCCAATCCATATGTTTTTGATTCATTAACACTTAGTTTGTTAGCATCCCTTCACTGGAGTCATGTATACCAGTCTTTTCATCTTTTTTTTATAAGGTTATGCTCCTCAGACACAGGAAATCAAGTTTTTCTAAGAGTAAACAAACTTGAACTCAGAGAGACACAGAGTTGTGAGGCCTCTGTGTGTAGACAGCACCTATTAGCTTTGAACTACTTCTCTGATTCACTACGCAAATTTTTCCTTAGTGTGCCCTAGAATGAGATATATTGCTAATTAGCTGAGGCATAAGATTCAGCTTTATATTTTATTATTTACTGAATTTTTCTCCTACGTTAATTCTTCACGATCAAACAGCCAACTACTAGCATATTAATGACAAAGTCATTAATAATGGTTATTTAATTGTCATCTCTTTATTTATTCTCATTAATAATACAGGAGCTACTTATCTTTTAATAATTATGTAGTAGCAAAGGAAATTTACTATAAAGCACCAAGATATATTCCTTTTATTTTCTTTGAGAAACAGTGTTCTTTAACAGGAAGGGTCAAAACCACTTTTTCATGTCTTAGTGACACCAGAGAAACACAGGCCCTTCACATGGCTTGAAAGCATGTAGATCTTAGAGGCTGAAATGCACCTTTATCAATTTTTGTTTCTCCTATGACCTTAGTTCACATTTACTTATCTAATGCCCATGGTTAGGTGCTCTGAGAAATTTCTTTTAGCAGTGCCAAAACATGGATAATTCAATACTGGAAAGCATCACCAGAATACCTCTCCCTGCTAAGAGAAATTGTTCCAACTAATGTTTTCTCTTTGACGTTTAGGTCAAGGTCTGAAGGAAAGTGAATAACGTATCTCTATGACCACTGTGCGAGAACTATAGAAACACTTTGTAGGCCATTTATGCATTGATTCACTTAATTTATTATTAACGCAAATATACATGTCTCACTTTACAGATAAAATTCACTTTACAGATAAAAACCTGAGACCCACACATATCAATGTTTTAGTTTCAACTCTGCATTCATTCATTCATTCATTCATTCATTCATTCATTCCCCATGTGTTTATTGGCCACCTTCTAATAAACTAAGCAAATTTATTCTATATGAAGGCAAATGAGACAAGACAACCTCATGTTCTAACGTGGATATCAAGTAGAAACAACAGTTCAGTGGGAGCTTAGTGGTCTGTTGACAACATGAACAAAGAGAGTGTTAACTCTTATTAAAGGGTCAATAAAAGATGATTAGGAACAATATTTAAGACCTACATAGTCTCAGGGAAAAGATGGTACCAAATGGAAGGCCTTTGAAGCAAAGAAATGAAATACAGTATTTCTGAAAACAGAAAATATTTATAATGGTTGAAACTTAACTGCTGTAGTCACTATGGCTCTAAGTCTTGATAGGAAGGTCAGAATTGCCTATGAGCAAAGTGTATACACCTAGCTGGACCACATGCCATAGTTATTGGTCTGCCATGGGGGTCAGTACAATTGGCTACCCACAGGGTTAGTATAATTTGCTACTTGTCAAATATCATTGGTCAACCTCAGCTCCATGTTTTAACAGTCAAAACCAGGCCCTTGTCTACCATTCATATCCTAAGTAAAACTCCCTTGTGTCACCATTTTCCCATTCAGTGACTTTGTCTTGTAGTTAACTAGATAAATACATGGTTTTGTCTTCCCATACATTTTCTTATGACTTTGCTTGTGAAATAGTCAGTGTTCCTGTTTCATATCTTGGGAACGTGAGCATGGGGCTTCAGACCATGATATAATAACAATGCTGACACCCATTATTTCTCTTAAAGAACTATAAAAATAGAATACACAAAGGCTGACTTGTAAGAAATGAATGAGTGAAGGAATGAATGATGTCAGCATCTGACTCTAGAGTGACTAAATCAGTGAATGAGTATCCAGATTTAATATAATTTCTGCAATATATAGAAACAAAATCCACTATGCCCATTAGTCTTTGACCTTCAAAATAGCAAAACTGAGCAAAGTTTGGGAAATTAAGTTTTTAGCTGCTACCCTTCCCATCACCACAAGGACACTTGTGTGCACGAGTTCTCAGGATCTGCCCGCAGTTCCACAGGAATGCAGAGTGGACTTGACATATGTCCAAGGCTATTCATTCTCACCGCCTAGTGAGCATCTTATTTCCTGTGTCCATTCTCATACAAGTTCCCAGTACAAGACGAGAAACAGTACAAACATGTCCCATGACACACTGTAGGATGAAGAGGGGACAGGGGAGGTAGTAAGATAACGATTGGAAATTAATCATAGAATCTGTGAAAAAAGGTGAAGATGAGAAAATAGCTTGCATAGACTAAAATGAGTCATATAAGTATCAAATAATTAGTGGAAAATGTCAACAACTAACTTGTTTACATTCATTGTTAGGTGGCATAATTACAACAATTCAGTGACCCAACATAGAATTTGAAGACTTTGTAAATTCAATTTCTATGCTGATTTTACATATAACCTTTAATCTGTAACATTTCTACATTATGTTCAAATTCTCCAAAGCATCATTTTCAAAACATAGTACTATAGCATAAAAGATCACAACTTACCAGTGTCATTAAATATTAGGTTCACAGGTGTTGTGTCAGTGTTAAATGTTTACTTTTAAGGGATTTTAATACCTAAATGCATTCAGTAGATACGTTAGTAGAGAGGTAGAAAATGTGGGTTGATCTCTAAATTCCTTATTGTGGCCTCTAAGCTTGAAGATAGTGGAATGGTGTCACAGAGTTTTGTAGGAAAAAAAAATAACTCCAGACTCAGCCCAATTACTACATGTAAAAAAGTTTAAAAATTGAGGAAGGCTACTATTCCAAATGATAACTCACCAATAAAAGAAAAATGTGGAACAAAAGTTCCACAAATGTTTTAAATGTGGAGCCCCTTCAGTGAAGGCTCAAAATTAAAAATTCAGACTGGTTAGCTACTTAGTTGTCGATGAGACTTATAAAAAGCACCTATAAATGCTTTAAAATTTTTCAAGTTTTAAAACTGGCTTTTCCAGGAGAGGAAACACAATATAACACTTGTTGTGGTATACCAATAATAAACCCATTCTAATGAATTCAAGAATAAATAATAACTGGAAAGTGGTAGTTGGGAATAATTGAGATAAATAAAATCAACCCTCTCATCTTGAGAATCTATACTCTGCCTAATAGAATGTAAGGCAGTAAATCTTTGGAAATAGTTTTAGGATGATTATTTTAAGAATGATCTTATTACTTGATCCAGTAATTTCACTTCAATGATTCTACCCAAGGAAAAATGCAGAAATGCAAATAAGCCTTGAACAGTCAAAAGGGAGATACATATTTTGTCTCATTACAGAATCATCCATAGGTTTATTGTGTGGCCATATCTTCATCTGATATCCTTCCTTGTTATTGTCATCTGCTTTTCTAAAATTCCCATCTTTTATGATAACTATGTTGTTCTCATAATTTGGGGGAAAAAAAGTCTCTGAAATCAGTTTTTGAAAGGAAGAAATCTCAGGCAGGACATGGGATCCTATATGACTACTCTCACGTTCTATTCTGGAGCATCTACTTAGGAGAAGAAAATAACTGGCTCTTCTAAATGCCACTCGTACAAGTAGGTATTTGAGCCATGAGAACCTGCTACAGACTGGTTTGTCATCTGTCTTCAACGGGGATGGCAGAAAATCACACAAAGCTCCTGTGTTGCAAGAATGGTTGGCCAACACATTTGTAGCGGGTCTTTATCCGTCCTGATGGTTATCATATGAGGTTTGATGACACACACGTCTTGCTTAAGTTGGTAATAGAACCCTGTCAGACTGTATCAGGGTGAGATGTGCTTGGTTGTTTTCTCTTTGCCTTTGTTTTCTTCCTTCCCATTGTCCCCTGCTGATGCAGCTTGGGTCCCATTTTCCACTGCAACAGTACCAGTTGTGACTCATGCCACAATTAGGTCCTGAGGCACAGCTAAGCTGTTGTGACTGTCCCTGCTGTACATTTGACAGCACAATCACCACACTGGGCTCCTAGGGACAAATAATTCCATCTCTACTTCTTGCCTGCCTGCTAGTTCCTTGGACCATTCTCGGGCAAGCTGTTGCAAAAGCTCTAACTTTCACACTGTGACTTGCCATTACCAGGTCACACCCATGACTCAGCTGGCCCATGGCTTTAAAAACCTGCTCACGGTTGATTTTTTTGATATGAAAATAAGTATGTTTTATGAGGGCTGTAGGTACATACTTCATGATTTATAAAATATATTCTCATTTATCAAAAGGAATGCCCTTCACGTATTTGATTTTATTCTTTCCCCTGATATTTCTTTCCCAAATCTCTTCTAATTGTCGCATTTACACACAAAATTTAAAAACTATGAGTTACAATTTTATTATTTGTCATAATAGTAAAAGAAGCCCTGTCAATAAGTTATTGTTATTCAATCAAAAATAGCAGCATTCAAAACTTTAAACATCTTTAATATTTATATGATGATTTTAGGTATTGCCAAACCCAACATATAATTCAAGAGAATGTAAGCACCAGTAATTGAGTAATGTTGATCCAGGCATAGATTTTAAATAGTGCACAGTGTTTCCCAGGGAGGAAAAAAAACAATTAATCAAGAATGGAGATAGTATGATTGGAGAAAGGAGAGCTCTGTGGGCCAAGTTCCTGCCACATAAATATGAGTAGCTGAAGTCCCCAGCACCTACATAACAGCTGCACAAGACCAGCAACTGTAACTCCGGTGCTGGGAAGGGGCAGGACACAGGCATCCCATGAGCTCATTGGTCAGCTTAGCTAATTGGTGAGCTCCAGGCTGAGCAAGTGACCTTTTCTAGGATCTAGAGAGATGCCCCAACATCTTTTTCCAGAAGGTCCGAGTTTAGATCCCAGCACCTAGTTTGGTGGGATCTGGCACCCTCCTCTGGTCACCTGGACTCCTGTCCTATATACATGTAGACATATAAATAATAATAAATATTTAGAATAGGGACACTTTTTTGAACAAGTAAGAAACAAATAAAATAGAGAAGTGTGTGAGGAAGACACTAGAGCTTGACCTTGAGCCAACACCTGCACACATTGTCCCAACCTCCCCAAAATAACAAGAATAAAAAAGCTGAGGTCTACCATATATATTCTGAGTTTGTATTATAGTATTGCCAAAAGAAATGAATTTTGAATGAAATTTTCTGGTTACCACAGGACAAATCAAGAGCCTATGAGTTATAATATCTGTATTCTACTTACAATATTTATATTTTCATTTCTTAACCTCTACCATATGCCTGCCTGTTTTAAGAACAAGCTAAACATCTCTTAAAATAGCAATGCCTTAGACTATAGCTAAGAAGCTCATAATTGGATCCTCAAACGACAAACATTAAGTAATAAAAGTTATTTTTATAAAATATATATTCTTTCTTTAAAATAAATAAAATAAACTTTAATAGTTTTATCAAGATATAATATTTCTGCTACAAACCTACTTAAATCACCCAGTTCAATGATTTTTTTATCATGTTTACAGAGTTCAGCAAACACCACCATAATCTCATTTTAAGACATTTTCATCACCCCAAATATTACAAAGAAATAGAAAATTTATAGAAAGTCATAGAACATGAGCTTGCTGAGAAAGCATTTTTTAAATCCGGTTTAAGAATCAATGTTTTAGACATGACAGGGGCTCAAGACAGACCTGGCCTCATTCTGAAGAGTTTAGCAATGTATACCAGTTCTCACAACCCAAAGATAGTGGCAATCCATACCCTCTCCCTGACCACCACAGTGTCATCTACCCTCCCTGTACCTAAGAACTTATTTGCTGCTATGTAGATTTTATTATGCTATCCCGTCAGGCTTTATGAACTACAAGACAGCAGCTTCCCTTATGGTAAATTGTCTTTCTGAGTCATTGTTTTGCCTTTCATAGATTCAGATTCCTAGCAAATAATAGAAACTGTCGTTTTTACTCACAATAACAACAGATTGTAGTAGTATTGAGGGGCATGTTGTAGTATCGTTGCCATTCTGGAAAGATGTTTTCTTCAACCTTTCCACAGATCAACTGTTCCTCCTGAGTTTATGCACTCCTGATGGAGCAGTACACTTTAACTAAACTCTCACATAGCTCATCGCAGCCTGTCACAAAATTAGCCATGCGTGACTACCCTCCATATAATTTACACCAGTGCTCAGCACACACTACACTTGTGCGTCCTGTCCTTTACGGCACCAGGATGATGAGTTCATCAGGTGTATTGCTAGTTGGTAGACTGAACTTATATCCAATGTCATGTTTAGTTGGTAGGTTAATTTCATGGAAAAGACAACGACCTACTCTTTGAATGAATAGTATTAGAGAAATATTTCAATTTCTATATTGTAACTTCATCTTTGCATTTTTTTTTAGTTTTTTCCTTTGGGGTGTTATCTTTTTATTATTATTATTATTATTATTATTATTATTATTATTATTATTATCTTCTAAGTTTTTTTATTACATTCCAAATCACTTCCCCTTTCCCGTTTCCTCCCTCCCCGAAAGTCCCATAAGCCCCCTTCCCTCCCTCTTTTTCCCATTCAACCCCCTCTCGCTTCTCTGTCCTGGCATTCCCCTACATCCAGTCTTTTCTTTCTTTTTTTCTCTTTGAAATAGGGTTTTTCTATGTCTCCCTGGCTCTCCTGGAACTTGCTCTGTATACTAGACTGGCCCCTAACCCAGATCCACCTGCCTCTGCTCACCAAGTGCTGGGATAAAAGGTGTATGCCCGCAGACCTAGCTAAATTTATGGCTTTATAAAGTCAACCTGGTGGTTTAGATAGTACTAATAACTCACACCCTCTTCCTAACCTGCCTTGGTCCTTATATCCTCTCCTTTCTTTCCTTTCTGCCTTTCTTTCTTCACTCTGAGTAACTCTTACTTACTGCTGGAGAGAAATCAAGCTTATAATTCATAATTCTCATGTTCCAGGACTTTATAGGCTACTCCACTGATGATGTTAGCCAAGTCTATTCATGCTTTGAAATGATTGTCTCTTACCAGTATTTCTCATTCAACGCTTCCAGAAGACTTGCTACCACAGGATTTTTTTTTTAACTTTTATTTAGTATTTATTTATTATGTGTGTGCAGCATGCACACATGTGCACATGCATATGTGCACACTTATGCATATAATTGAAGTCCCCGGGCACGTGTTGGTTCTTTTTTAATGCATGTAGGTCATAGATCCTGAACTATCTCTTCAGACTTGCTAGCAAACACTGACTTAGCCTTCCTGTCCACACTACTGTATTTTTGAGAGAAATACACTAAATTTAGTAGCATGGTAATGAGTGTTAAGTAACTGATTTGAAGCACTTTTAGAGAGATAGTGTTGTGTTCTAGCTGAACATGATGTGGCACACCTGTAATTCCAGCACTTAAAAGGTAGAGTCCCAGGTTAGTGAGTTTAAGGCAAACCTTGAGTGTGTAGTGAATTTCAGGCCAGCCTATGCTACCCAGATCTTGTCTCAAAAACAACAAAAGACTGTGTATCTTAATATCTGGATTTAGATATCAGATGTAATTATTTTAGATATTAGGTTTTATTACTTAATATTAGATTTAATTATCCTGATTGGCATTTCAGAAAGTTGTCTTCACCATGAAATCTAAAGAATGAGTAGTGATAACAATGGCCTATTCGGTAGAAAGAAGTCTCAATGGATAGCTGTGTTCACATGCAGTCATAAGAACTATGGCTTGAATCTTCAGTACCCGGTAACAAGTTGAACATGGCTTCATGAGCCTGTAACCCACCACTGTGCATAGCAGAGGCAGGAGGATTGCTAGGGTTTCCTGGCCACCATCCTTACTCCACTGAGAGACCTTATCTCAAAGAACAATAGAGCAGGGCACCTAAATTCCTGACAATCTTCACATGTGTTCATTGACACATGTATCCACATACACGTGTGCAATACATACACATATGCAAACACACTCAAAACCTGAACATTTAAAATAATAATGCCCCATGTCAGATGTTTAACCTGAAGCCCCTTATTTGCTCAGACAACATTAGCCAGGTGAGTAAGCATTTTAGATTTTTTAAATACAATATTGTTCCAGTGAAGTGTCATGCATGAGTAAGATTTGACCATCTGATAAGATCTATTGTCAAAATGTTCAGAAATCCTTGATGAAGTCTACAATCAGGCTGCTGTTTCCAGACCACAGAAGACCACATATTGGGTCAGAGTAGCATGAAGACCCCAGTTCTATAAGTGTGATGCAGGAAGTTTCAAAGCCTTATGTGTTAGTACACATGGATAGGCAGGTTCTAAAGTTATCCTTCAAAGACAAGAAGTATAGAAACGGAAGAGCATGTTGCTTTGTTCACAAAGGGTCAACAAGACTGAGATTTGGCACTAAAAGAATGGGGCTATCCCTCAAAAAGGCCATCAAAGCATCTCTTTTGTTCCTCCCTTGTCATTCAGACAGAGCCAATCTGTAATGAAAATGAAGACATCTCACCTGAAGGATGTGTGACTCTGGGTAGTAGAGGCACACTTTCTCCCTTTGCCTTTATTCTCAATACAGTTTATTCCTTGGTGTTGATGAACAAACATGCTGTGTATACTGGCTGATTTTGTGTCAACTTGACACAGGCTGAAGTTATCACAGAGAAAGGAGCTTCAGTTGAGGAAATGCCTCCATGATATCCAGCTGTGGGGCATTTTCTCAATTAGGGATCAAGGGGGGAGGGCCCCTTGTGGGTGATACCATCTCTAGGCTGGTAGTCTTGGGTTCTATAAGAGAGCAGGCTGAGCAAACCAGGGGAAGCAAGCCTGTAAGGAACATCCCTCCATGGCCTCTGCATCAGCTCCTGCCTCCTGACATGCTTGAATTCCAGTCCTGACTTCCTTTGCTGATGAACAGCACTGTGGAAGTGTAAACTGAATGAATCCTTTCCTCTCCAACTTTCTTCTTGGTCATGATATTTTGTGCAGGTTTAGAAACTCTGACTAAGACTCTGTGTGACAAGGTAATGATGGTTTACTGGTTTCAAGGCCTGAGGACAAACAAGTGGTCTCCGTTCCACTTGTTTGCAGCCTTTTTATCTTTAAATCTAGAAACTCCTTTAACTAAGCATCATTACCAAGAGGATGCTGAAAAGTTTGGGGCCCACTTCAAGAATTCCCATCTCCAAACACATGTAATAAACACAGTATAGAAATAAAAGCCTGCAGAATTAAAACAAGCACCTTAGCCCTCCTCCTCCAGCATAGCATGTCGGGTCACTACTGAATTTCCTCCTGTACATGTTAAAAAGCTAGAGTTGCTACCGCTGTAGCTGCCTGTTGCCCCACATGGCAGGGATATCAATGTATTTGCAGATACCACAGGTGGGGTACAGGGGTAAAGGATCCCCAAAGTCCAGCAAATATCTACTCTGAATGTTTGATTTTTGCTCAGCATATTCTTTTCTTCTTCTTTGTCTGTTTTTCTCATCCTTGTCTCTCTCTTTCCTTTTATTTGTATTGTGTTTCTTTGAGGAAGGGTATCACTATGTAGCCCAGATTAGCCTCATACTTTAAATCCTTTCTCAGCATCCAAAATGCTAGGATTACAGGCCTGCATTGCATTTAGTTTTCTCAATTTATCTGCTGTCTCCCACTCTTTTCTTTCCATGATCTATAACTATATAATGAAAATGCATATGTATATACACCAGAGCTGGTAAGGGACAGAGACTGGGGATGGAGATTAGTTCCTCTTTATTTCTCCTTTTTTTCCCCACTTTCTCTCTCAGTATAAATCACTGCAAAAGCTCCAGGTTTGAAGACCTGGGAGTTTAATATGCTGTTAGTGAGCACAGGTTTATAGACTTGTTATTTTCATTACAGCTTTGTAAGTAGTAATGTTGGAAGTCACGCATGGGTTAAGTGAACAAGCATGGAAGGTCCTGCTTGTGTTTCTGTTTGGCCCGATAAAGTTGAAAAGCACTTATGACTTTTGTAAAGAAAGCTGTCAGGTTGAGTATGTCTACCTGCTTTCCAGATGGAGCCATAGCTTACGGTGGGGAAGTGCTGCTGGACACACATTTCAGGGCCCATGCTTTCTGAGACCTGAGTCCTAGGGCCCCGTCACTGTATGTCAAGTAGGATGAGCCCATGGAAGGAGCAAACACAAGGTTGACGTTCTACTATGGTTTTGTTTTGCTTTTAACCCCAGTTCTTTGATGCCTTGCTTTTTAGTCTCAATAAATCACTAGTGTGTTTTCCTTTAATAAATGGCATTGCTCTCTGAAATAATGAAATTACTTGACTTTAGATCAATGGTATTGGCCATTCCATCTTCTATCCTCCTGTTTCTTCTTTTCTACTTCAGGCAAAACCTAGCCACCATCACATGGGTATCTTCCTTGATCCATACGATGCAGATGATTGTGTGAATATTGTAGTGAATTTCATAAAACACATATATGATGGAGTAAATTATTTAGTTCTATAAACTGCAGTGTTTCACTTGGAATGCTTTCATAGTGTCCTGTTTAAAAGAAATAGCTTCTCTAGCTAAACTTCCAAAAGTGCTTTTCTAGATCTGGATATAATTAGCAACATGAGTTTGTTTTTCCTCCTTTGACTACTTGTAAATAATTCAATAAAGCCATTGCACATCCATGGTTTCAATGAATCACCCCAGTGTTATGATAAAGACTTCATTGTCCTATTTAACAATTAAAGGGTCTAAGAAGAGACACTAAGATAGCACAAAGGTGCTAGGGGGCCCAGCCCAGAGAAAAGCTTAGTTCTCCTAAATTTGATACACATGTTCCATCTCTTTGGTTATTTTCCCATAGCTATTTGAATCAATTAATGACACAAAATATTATGGTTAGGTATAGTTCACAGAAGAATTGAGGACAAGATACAATAAAATTTGCATGTGATAGGATGAACTATACAATCTATTAAGTTTCTTTTAAAAGGAAAGTTGTTGGTTTTTTATTTTTGTTTTTGTTTTTGTTTTTTTTTAAATCAAGATTACGGAGATGATGAGATGGCTCAGTGGGTAAAGATGCCTATATCCTTGCACCGAAAGTCTGATGACCTGACTTCAGTCCCCGGGGACCACATGGTAGAAGGAAAGAACCTTCTTTCACAAGTTGTCTTCTATACACACACACCACAGATAAATAAATATAATTTATACATCTATGTTATAATCTACTTTCTAAAAATATTAAAGTGTGTGTGTGTGTGTGTGTGTGTGTGTGTGTATGAGAGTGAGAAAGAGACCTCATTATGTCTTAATCTCTTTGACAGACAAGTCACACACCTTGCAAAGACCATGCAGTCCTATCAGAAGAGACAAATATAAACATTATAAAACAGGAAATAACCTGAGATAACTGTTTCTCTGTGCTCTGCAGGGCTTGCATATTTAAGAGCTCTTAGGAAAGAAATTTGAAAGCACACAAAACTCTGGGAAGTCTTGAGCTCTAAAATGGTCATCTCCAGACACAGAGGGACTAAACTGACCTGGGACCTGTGAAGAGCACTCTATGTCTCCTTCTCTTTGAGGGCCTTTCTAATAAAACAAACGCTGCTACTACTGGTTTAAACATACTTGCATTCCATGCTCAAATGTTCATTCTTAGAGTTATAGAGAAAGTTCTTGGTCCTTGGATATTTTAACCGAGCTCATGTAAGCCTGAACTTACAAAAGAATTTGTTAAATATTTAGAACTAGGAAACAGTGAAAACATGAAGACTTTCGAGCTCACAAAGATGTTTATGGTCCTCCATGGCTAATTGACTCAGTTGCAAATCCCTGCCCTATTAAACAGCACTTTGTAGACATGGCTGCCACACCTCCTCTTCTCAGAGCCATATAAATTTTTAGGGACTTCCTACTTCCTTGCTTTTTAACTCCCAGTTTGCTTCTAAGCAAAGGAAACTCTTTACAACCCACGGGATTGAAAGTGACCTCCTAGGGGACTCATCGGTGGCAAATGAGGATCTTCATGGAGTTTGTTTTCTCATCTGAGAGTCAGAATTTACCCCAGGTGGTTCGCAAAACTATGGCAACTGGTGGGATAAGTAATCTGACTTCAAGAAGGAATAGGGGGTCTTTTCTTTCTGAAAGCATAATTATCCCATAACAAGCTCAACATTAGGAGCAGGACAACATAAGCAAATCTGATATTTGCACTATAAGAATTACACGGTTTTCTTCCTGGGAAACAGAAACAGAGACAAAGTTAACATATTTTTAGATCATAGTACAGAAATAATTTGGCAAACATAAGCATATTTAATGGGTTCTAAGATGATGAAATATTTGGTATCTTAATATGACATCTTGAGCCTGTTAGACTTTCTAAAATCCAATGGAATTTTGCCAAGGATAAGGAACATGCATGCATACCTTTAATCACCAAACTTCTTAACTTGAAGGATTTGAAGAGAAAAGAGAAGACAGTGGGAAGGCTTCAGCCCAAGTCAACCCCCATACCAAGAGTCCCCATGTTGCTTACAACTTCAATAAACTTGCTTCTGTAAAAGAATTTCTTCTGCAGGCAGCAAATAAAGTTTTATTTTTCCCTAACATAAAATGGATGCCAGACAGACCACCAGCCTGTAGTTATAAACTCCTCTTCCAAACCAAGAACCTCAGGGTTTATTTGATGCTACAGGTCAGAATACTAAAAAAAAATAAAAGTCACATGTGGAAAAAAGATTACAAGGGCATCAACTTGCATTTATGAACAAATTCACAGAAAGGGAAGTCCATGCCCTCTCACTCTTTGGATTTACTCTTTAGAAAGCTCTAAAGACATAAGCTAGTATTTGTAAAGAAACCAATGACAATGTAGGATTTTTAACAAAACCCCTCAAAAGAACCAATGATTAGCTTGCCTTGAAATACAAGCAAGGATATGGAAAAAGAAATACAAATGATCATGGAACAGAATTCACATCAATTCCTTTTCTATCTCTGTGACTAAATTACTTGCTACTGACAATTTAAATGGGGAAAAATATAGTTCACCTCTCAGTTTCAGGAGGTTAAGTTCATCAGAGTTGAGAGGAGTAGTGGAGCTAGTCTGTTCATATCATGGTGGGCCAAGAAGCATTGAAAATAACAGTACACAGCCTGAATAGTACATGCCCCGCGATCCATCCCTAGTGACCTGTTTCTTTCAGTCACATCCATCCTCCCAACCTTATTGTAACATCCCTAAAGAGTGGCACTGTTTATGGACATAGTCTTTAAAGCTTGAGCACCTATCCTATTTCTGATTTACAAATTTTATAACAAAAATCTAATATATACTGTAGATTATTTGGGAGGAAAGAAGACTTCCACCTGTTCACAATCAGTGGGTATTTGCTGGAATCCTTCTAGGTTTTCAGAAAACAGTATTAGTACCAGCTAAACGGGTATTTATTTTATGTCATTCCACACTGATGTGCCTTATGTGGGTTTATTTGTCTGGAACTGTGTGAGGTCAGAACCATTGCAAATAAGGATTTTTAAAAGCACACAACAGTTTGCAAATTTGCTTAAGATGACAAAGTGTAAGCATGGAGTTGGAAATGAACTCAGGATATATGAAACCAGGAATATACTTATGTTATGGTTTGTGTCATGGATTTATCCAATAACCCAGATGGTCAGCCCCTAGATATCTAAACAGGAAAAAATATATGTGTGTGAATCTCTACATTATTGTAACTAACATCTACAAAGAATTCAAATATTCAAATATTCTTGGGAATGGTCCAATAATTCATAAAATGGGATTTTATTCATCAATAGAAAGAAATAAATTATGATATCAAATAGAACACAGAATAACTTCAAAGATCTGCTAAGTGAAAGAAGTCAAACATTACCAGGACAAAATGAATTCTGAGAGGATCCTTTAGATTATATTTCCTAGTGTGCCCACCCCAACTCACCTCTACCCTTGTGTTTGGAAGAAAGTAGTAAGTACTGAGGATGGTCACTCCTGTCATTAGGTTAGACTGCATGAAAAGGATAAGACAATTCTGTAGTTGTAATCATGTTAATGAGTATGTCAAAAACTTGGTATTATTGTGTGTGGACTGGGGTGGGTGGAGTTTAATCAGTCAAACATTTTTAAAGAGAATCCAGATCTTTCTTGAAAAGCCAGAATGAACATAAGAGATTCCTTTTTTTAAATTATCTTTGAAGAGATATGTTATGAATTCCTATAAAAGAGGGTCTTCTGCCACAGACCTGAGGATCTGAGGGGCACAGAAAATTTCTAAGCACCAGCCACTAGGAAGGCAGATGAGTCAATTCTACAGCCACAGAGAGCAAGGTGCTGAAACTCTGAATGACTCTGGAAGTTCCTTAATCCAGTTGCTAGTAAGAGTCCAGCATGGTTGACCCCTTGACTGAAGATTGCTAAGGCAGAGTACAGAGATCCTGGCTAACCTGGCTAACCATAGTTTCCCACAGAAACTATGAAGTCAAAGAAAGCATTCCTTTCATCATTAAGTTCCTAGTACCTTGTCACAGAGTAATAAAAAAATTAATTTAGCACATATAGAACCATTATGTATACATAAAATATCTGAAAGATGCTATTAAAACCCTGAGAGAAACAGCTGTAGCTCTGGATATAAGAGCCTAGCTGATGAAGAACATGTATGTCTATGAGCGTGTGTATGTGTATGTGCATATGTATGTGTGGTATATGTGTGTGTGTATGCATATGTGTGTGTATGTATGGGTATGCATGTATAGCAGGAGAGATTCTGTGTGTAAATTGACAAGACTCATCCTGCCAAGCTGCGCATGTACAGAGCAGATACAAAGTAGCCATCAATGATGTTGGTAAATAAACTATAGTGAAAACCCAAATATTTGACCCACTTCTGAGTGGCTTGAGCATATAAGATCAAGACACCTATCTGTTGCAGGATTCACCTATAGGAGATAGGGTAAAGCTCCTTGTGTTTACTGCCTACAAACAGAAATCAAATGGATAATGGATCCTTCTCTGCTAGAAATGTCTAGAACGTTAAGGGCATGAGCTGAGGTAACTCTATAGACAGAAATGAACAAAGCTGACAAGTTTCCAGGAGGAAAAAATGATCAAATAGATGTTGACCTTGAGATAACCTGAAAGTTGAAGAGACTACAACACCAGATGTTGATTATATCCTTAGTGAAGTAAAGGATGATCAGAAATTATAAGGAAAAAAATACAAGGTCTTTGAGTTACTAAATAGTCCTAAAATGACAGAAGGAACAGATGATGCTTTAAAAGCAGCTTCATCTGTGTCCAGAGGCCAGATGAAGGTCATGGCAAGAACCCAGAATATTAACCCAGCCTGTGTGAAGGCTGATGGTTGACTGAGTGACAGAGCCATCCTGGTTCATCCCTGGGCCCTGTCCAAACAAAGACCTAGCTCAACAGGACAAGCAGTGACCAGGAAGTAATGGAGATTGGCTTTGTGGATGGTAAAGAGATGCCAGTAGCAACCAAGAGCCATCTGTTGTACCCTCAATGGTATCACTGAGAATGTACTGTTTTGTAAGCAACCTGTGAAGCATTATTCCTGAATCAAGGAGAGCCGAAAGCATCAGAGAATATCAAAAACACTAAGAATTCTACAATGGAAGACCCCCACCCCCACCCCCACCACTACAAGGAAGGTTTCTGTGAACTAGCTTTGATACACTGGAAGAAGAGACCATGAAGGAAGGAATAAGACATAGAGTAGGGACTCCTCCACCCCTAAAGGTTTCTGTGATCTAGATTTGGAAGGCTGGAAGAAGGGAATAATAAGAAAGGCTTAAGAAGTGGTAACTAGGTTGAAGGCCTCAGCACTCATGGAGGCCGGAGCCACTGACTGTGATCAAGAAGAACCAAGGAACTTCTTCGAAGGTGCAAGTCAGAGGTTCTTTCACAGCCAGTCTAGATGTGAAACAGCTAAGATGTGTCTCTTTCAGAGATGTCCTGGAAAGAGTTAAATACAGAGTCTGTAGCTAGGGGGAGAAGTTCTAGGAAAATGATTTAAATTTTAGTCATTTCAACAGAGCTGTGTTTAAACTCAAGAAGAGAATATCATGGGAAGTTTGAGAGTTGAGTTTGTTCCATGGAAAATGTTAAGACTTCTTCTAAAGGGAAAAAGACAAAAGGATCTCTTGCAGCTATGATGACACTGCCTGTGAAAAACTTAAGATATTTAAGATATTTATCGCCATTAGGTGACAGCACACAGATTCTCTTCAGATGGACTTCCATGAGATTGAGAAAAATGGGTGACTTATGCAGTATTTCTGGCATTTAAGATGGAACAAATAGTGTGGCCCTTGGTAGAATGACAATGCTCCAGTGGATGGCACCACATCCACGTCTGGGAGCAGCACAATCTTCATTCAGTGGGTTATTAAAAACAAAGCAAATCAAAACTGACAGAGGTCATGAGACTGGGAAAGTATATTGTTAAGAGAGGATCCAAGAAGAGTTAGGAAGGTGAGTGGGGGCTTAATCTAATCAAACTACATTGCATGCATGTTTTAAATTCTCAAAGAGTTTATAAAAAATGTATTATTAAAAGGAAATTTTAGAACAAGAAAAATACAAAAGTCAAAACAAAAGCACAAAAAAAATGGAAAAAGGAATGGAGGAACTAAGTCAGAGACACATGCTCAGGCGAACTGTTCATTTCCATCAGAGCTAGAGTCCTGGACCAAGGCTTCCCACACTGAATGCTGGAATCCCATACTCAGTGAAAGCAGGCTTCCCATCATTTTTGTAGTCTGTGTATTAATAAGTTTCTTAAACTCAAAATGAGAAAAAGTAGGTAAGACGAAGCTGTGTAGTTCTGTGTGAGATGATAGATGCTAAATGTAATTGTCTGTGTGATTATTGTTGGACTTGGAGAGACAGCTGGCTCTCTGTGGTTTTCACCAAAAGATATCTACCTCACCAGGCCAGAACAGCAAGGAGGATGCTAACAGCATAGATGAAGATAGATCATTTGCCCAGACCCACTGCTTGTCTTTATAGGGCTTTTTTTTTCCTCCAGATTACACAGATGGATGGTTTTATAGCCACTGAGCATAAAACAGCTGTAGATATGCTATGTAGCAGAGCAGGATCTTATCTAGAAATGGAAAGGATTATAGAAATATTACATTCAGAAGCTGCTTGTGTGTGGATCACTCTACAACATGGAGCTCAAACCCATCCTATAGGTTAGATGACCCTCCAGTCACTTTTCAACTATAGGAATATTCTCGGAATTTCATGGTTTCTCTCTTTTCTTTTCTTTTTTTAATTCAAATTTCTGCCAGATGCAAGAAATAATGATAATGTTGACCTCAACCCATATCATTTTCTGTTGCTCTTTTCCCTGAACTGGAGGCCTATTTAGCATGCTGTGATATGCGGGCAAACTCCCAATATTCCCGTTGACAGCAGCAGAGTCCTCTAAGATGCGATTTTCCTTGTGATCCACTAATTTTCAAAATGATGGAATTTTACAGTCATTCATAAGGAGACCCCAGGAGCCTGAAACAATATTGAAATTAAGCTTAGTGTGTAGAAGCATTACGCGCTTTCTCGCCCACCCCTCTGCCTTTATATCTGTTCTCCAAATGATAACACAACCATAAAAGCTCACAGCCACTCTGGAGTGTGTCCCTCTGCCTGCACCTAGGGGTGGGAGGCCCCTGTAAATCTTGGCTCTGCTACTGCTGAGATGATTAAAGTACTCTGGCTTGCTCGGGTGCCTCTGTGCCTTCCTGTGTTTCCACTGCTCTTGCCAAGTACCAGCAGCCACCAACAGGGCTCCCTGGTTGGCCTCTGCCAAGTGAAATGTTTTGAAATTAAAAATCTGAAGGAATGGTGCTTGATCAGGTGGTGTCCCTTCAGGAAGCTGCTTAACGGGGAGGCCAAGGGGACTCAGCACCCCCTCCCAGTGGTGGCTCTGACACAGAGCTTGAATTTAAAGAAACAGATGCCTTTCCTAAGTTAGACAGATAGGCTCACAGCCTCAAAAGAAAGACCATTGTGTCTTGAGATGTTAATTTTGAAGGGCAGAACAAATTTCTAGCTATAATACATGCTACTCTGGGAAAATCTGGGGATGCTCACAAAAAAAAAAAGAGAAAGTCAAAACTGCCCAAAGTTCACTAAAATTCGGATATATAGATATGAATATAAATGTATAGAAAAATAATATAGAGAATAACAAATACATTGTCTATGATTTGATGTGATTATAATATATTATAGAATCTGTTTGAAAGTCCATGACACTGTGTTAATATTTATTTTAAAGTCCATTACATGGAAGTACTAATTTATAGACTATTATTGGTATTTAAATACTTTACATACATAATTAGATTTTCTTTCATTTTTCTTTCCTCTTGTTTTTTCTCTTTCTTTTTGCTTTTTTTTTTGAGTTTTGTTTTTGGGTGTTTTGTGGTTTTGTTTGTTTATTTGGTTTGTCGGGTTTTTTTTTTTTTGATGTCTGTGTTCAAACTCAGATTTCACACATGGTGTGAGCTCTCTACCATCAAGTTACATTCCAAGGTCTACAATGGCCTTTTTATTTTACCACATAAATCTTGGTCCACATATGTGATGGTTTTCTTATATTCATTTTCTAGAAATTTAATTATCAAGCTGAAGCATAATATTTATTATCTATCTATCTATCTATTTTTGAAACATAGTTTTTTTCTTATTATGTAGACTGGGCTGGCTTTGAACTCACAGCATTCTCCTTGCTTCAGGCTCTCAAATCCTAGAAGGACAAGCATCAGCCATTACATCCAGCTAACCCAAATCATCTTTTTTCTTTTTAAATCTTTTTTTTTATTGAATATAATCTTCATTTACATTTCAAATGCTAAAACCTTTCCTGGTTTCCCCCCTCCCCGAAAACCCTCAACCCCTCCTCCTACCACCTGCCTCCAAGTATATACCCCTCCACCCAACCTACTCACCCCCCCCAGCCTCAATTTCCCTTTGTTGGGGCATCTATTGAAAAACCCACTGGAGCACACTGTAGACATGCTGGGGCTGGCATTGTCACCGGGAGTAAGGAGGTCACAATCAGCCCCATCACTTCCCATACTGAGGACCCTCTCATATCCGGATTTGTTCATTTTAGCCGAATCTTCATTATCTGTGTTTCTTTGATTGATAATGGATTTGAATTCATACCACATATATAGGACCTATTTTCATTCTTCCCAATTATTCACTTTCATCAATGGATGATTTTTCTAATATAAGTGACATTTTTTCCTTAGCAATATTATATTTATTTTTTCTATAATTTTGTTATAAGCACATTTCTAGTTGTCACTAGCTTTCTAGTAACTTTTATAATCCTTAGCTCCCAACAGCTATGAATGACTACAGCAGATCTACACAGAAATAGTCCATCTACAGCTGGGCAAAGATGGAGGAGAGATTTAGAGATTCCTTTCCTTCACTACTGAATATTCCTACAGATAAATTCAGGGAAAGGGTCAAGGGTCACTGCCTTCTGTTGTGTCCCTGCTTGGGACCCCCAGCTAATCTAACAGTCACACAGATGACTCTGGTTACATCATGGGTCACAGAATGAAACCCAAAATCATGAACCAGGGAAATATACAAATAGGAAGAGTAGGGGCTATGAGGGATGGGAAGAAGGTTAAAGCAGATGAGAAGAGGGCAACCCAAATGTGCCATATACATGCATGAAGCTGTCATTATTAAAAAGTTAGCATAATCATAAAACCTAAGACAAACATTAAAAATTTGAAAGTAAATAATACCTTAATGTAAAACCATATTTTTTCTAAGATATATTTTTAGCTTTAATTATACGCATTACTCATCTAAGTTCATGTAAATGTATATGAATGCAGGGGGAGGTGAAAAATAGAAGGCATGGGATCTCCTGGAGGAGAAGTTACAAGTGACTATGAGTCTCTCTATGTGGCTTCTGGAAATGGAACCCAGATCTTCTGGGTCCCAAAACAATGTTACCTCTTAACTGCTGAGCTATCTATCTAGTCCTGCCACTCAAATCATGATCCAGGCATCTGGAACCAGGTTTGATTGTTCATTTCCATTAGATAAAGATAAAGTTGTGCAAAAATAGATGAAAAATGATTTGGGTTTTTTTGGGGGGAGCGGGAATGGGATCACACAATTTGTAGTAGCCATTAAATCAAAACACAAATAGCTATATCTCCCAAGTCTAGGCAATGTTCATCATCCACAGAGAAAACTGAAAGGGTCGTTGGGGAAATCTGGGCTCAGTTATCTTAGGGTACAGCTGTGTCTCAGCCATGTTCATCAATAAGTGGACAGAAATCCAGATATTTAGCAACCAATAAAGTTTCCCCTCCTGTCTTTCTCCACATGCCCTTTCCTGATATCACTGCAGCGACTGTGACTTCTTCAAGGTTACATTGATCACACCGTTGATCTTGCTGGAAGCTGTGTTTTGAATGTGCAATTTTGGCTCATTAATGAAGATGTTTCTGTAGGTCATGGAAAGGGGCCAATGAAGCCCCAGCACCACTAATAAGACATCACAGAACTGTGAACCTGCCTGACTCTTGAAAAATCATTGGAAGTACGAAATATCCTTGACAGCAAACCTGGCTAATGGAAACAGTGTTCTGTCTGCCTGTGCAGTAAATACCTCAGAGGATGGAGAGAAATATAAAGGATGCAGTAAAGGAGCTTACTAGCCAGGAGTGTAAGACAAAAATTAAACACATAAAACAATCACAGAGCAAAGAATAACCGTTATAATTAACTGCAATGGTTTCCTATGGTTCAGAAGTATAGATATAACAGTCAAGAAAATATGCATACCCATATGGAATGGGACATTTCTACATATCAAAAAGTTCAGGGGGCAACCTCACTTCTCAATACCTTCTCTTTATCAGGGAATGTATTTACTTCCAAATGAATCAGTTTTATTGCCACCTGAGGAACTGTTGGAAGCATACGGTCCTTAGAATTGAGCCCAATAAAGAGTGCACTGATAAATTCTTCTGGCCCGTTGGCACCCTCACTGCTGGTATCCTATGTGATCAACGAGTCTCATAAGGCTGTGCTCCGTATTGTTTCCCTCTGCGCTGAAACATGCACACCCTGTCCTTGGGGGGGGGGGATGGATGCCGGCTTTCCACAGCATCAGACATCTAGATATCATGGCAATCTCTCAACACACACTCTTCTCTTTTTTTCCTCCCTCCAACCTTCTGTCTCTCTTGACCCCACCTTCTTCCCTCTCTCCGTTTGTCCATTTGTCTGTCTTTCTTTTTCTTTTTCCATCTTGGGAACCAAGTCCAACATTTCTACTACTGAAGTACAGTCTGAGAATTTTGTTTTTGAGATAGTGTCTTACTGAAGCTGACCTTGAATCCACTCTGTCGTCAAAACAAGTTAGACTCTAGATGTTCCTGCCTCAGATTCTGAATTAGTGGGCATGACAGGCTGTGCCACCAGGCCTACAAGAATGTATGTTTTCATGAATGATGTCCAAATAAGTGGATATCTTAGTGTGATAGCAACAAAAGTAGTTATGAAACACAGGAATTTGGTTGTTATAAAGATGTTTCAGTAAAGAAACTTGGCAATGAAGAAATATTAACATTATGAGCTTAAAGGTGTTGAATCCCAAACTTTAAATCAAAGTGGCATATAGCACTCTGTTGGCTTGGCTTATCATTTAATTGCTAACCTCCCTAGAGATGTACTTTGTTTCTTGCAGGTCAGGGTTATAAGCTCTGCGGAGAAAAATCAACAGTGAGTTTAAGAAGAAAGGGGTCTGTAAGTGTTCTCATGCTTAGAAGTTGGTTGGAAAGTGTAGTCTAAGGCTTCATCTGGCAGGCCTGTGGCAACTGTGTGGAGCTTTTGCTGAGTGAACCAATCTGCAGGATCCACCCCAGAGCTCCAGGAAATATACCCAACTGAGTAAGCTTAATTGTATTAAAAGCTTGATGTCTAGAAAGCTTTTACAGTTTTTAATCATTTTCTACTTTTAAGCTTCTTCTAACGTATCCAGTAGCAAAAGGAAATGTATGGATTTTTGTTCTGTTAAATAGTCATCAAGATAGCAAACGCTAAACAGGTAATACTGGTGATTTGGAGGGAAACAGAGGACTCTGGTACACTTCTTGCTTTGAGGTGGTTGTATTCAAGAGGGAGTGATGGTAGCTCTGTGGTGGGTGGATACAAATGCATGCCAATCAACTACTATGCGCCTTAACTTTGGTACACAGCAAAATTCCTTCCCGTTAAACATAAATAATTTGGGGTATGAAGACAAGAGGAGATATTTCAGAAGGGAGACAAAGACTATTACCCTGGGAATCAGGGTATCAGGACATGTCTCAGACAACCCTTTGAACAGTGACACATCTAGTCCTTGCATAGCTTATGCGAGGTTTGACTGAATTCGTATTTACAGGCTAACTCACTGCCATTCCTTGCTTGAATGTTAAAAGGCAGATAAAAATTAAGCCTGCCAAGTGCAGAAGTCAAGCAACTCCTATTCTTGACTCTAAAATGAACTCCAAATGAATTGACCTTCAAGTAATCAGATTTCGGGTCACTGGCAAATATATATTAGATCCTGGAATGTATACGAGGCCAGCTGGGCCATTCTGGGTGGAAGAACAAGGTGGAATGAAAACCCTAAGCAATGGGTTCTGTAAGGCAGAGTGCTGAACTGTCAGGTTGGTTTTTTTTTTTCCTTAGACTCCGTAGCTCAGGCACCCGCCAAGCCGGAGATTTGCGATGAATAGCGCCCATATTGATTTTTCCATAATGGAGTGTAAAAGAAAAATGGCCAGATTTTGTTGCAGGTATTTTCATGGGGTGCTAAATTGGAGGATTAGTTGCAAACAGCAGTACTGATAAAGTCTGCTGTCCATCTTGACGGTTGGGTCTTTCTATTAAAATGGCACATAAATAACCTATTAGATCCCCCACCCATGGTAATTCAAATGCACCTGTCAACTTGATAAAGTACTTGCCTGGAGGGAAGCGCTGTTTACATTTTCACTCCATTCTTCAGAAAAAGTGAGATTCTAATTATTTCTCCCACTGTAAATTAACGCTGACTATGATGGTTAGCATATCTCCATATTGTTCCATCTTTGGGAAAGTTAAATAATAGAACTGATTCATCATCTATTATGCAACGTGTGTTTTTATGACAGGCTTCCCTGTGCTCCTTCCATCTCCTCTCACTCTAAATGTTCATTTATTCTCTGGCTCGTGCGCTGTCTGCAACTTTCTGGGATTTTATTTTATTTTTTTAGCTTTTGAGAAGTCCCGGTGGATGTTCAACTAGTCCCCAGACTTTGAACCACCTCTCAGACCTGCCTTGTTTCGTTCCATCCTTTCGAGGTGCATTTCCATTGCTCAGCTGGCCCTTACCTGTTCTCAATGACCACACGTTACTATGTAATTCCTAGTTTCCTCTGGGGAGACTTTCCTCACTGCATATATCATGTGTGAAGGTAGATAATTTTGTTCTACTTAGAATTTCAAACTTTTTTTAGATACCCAGTTAATTTTTTAGAGTAATTCATTTTTTCTTATGGTTATCTGTTGGTTAATATCTTGCTTTCTTAGTTACTATATATGGCCATAATGTTATTAAATTATGTTTCCTATACTAGGCCCTTAGGACTTAGCGCATGTATTTCTCCTTCAAGAAATCCTTTTGGATCCTCCCACACATAATCTAATTACCAGCAAGGGTTGGTGGTTCTTCATGGGGGAAAAAAAAAAACAAAAAACAAACCAAAAAAAACAACACACATGTAGAGACACACAGTCTATATGAATTCTCGTAACAGCCTGACAAACCTTAGGTAAACTTGACTATAATATTACTTTGTAATCCCTAATCCAGAATTTTCTATCGTTTCCTGTACACAGACAGTCATGTAATTGTCTGAAACTAGCTGACTCTGGAACTAAAATAGACATAAAGACAAAGAATGAAAAAGTAAAATGACAGCCGTCAACATGACCGACATTTTGAGACAGATGCGGACTGCTTTATCTCCTGTGCTCTGGACAGACTTCACAGCTGGTCTCTTAAGGTGTCTCCAGGAGGTGAATTTGTTCCCCAGCTATTTGTCTGCCCCAATCTGTAGGTCTCCAGCCAGTCTTCACCTTACTTATCTCTAATGTCCATTTCCTCCAACAATAATTACCTGCCATAGTACAAGATACCGTTGGCCAAGATATCATTATCAAGAACATTGGCCAACTGAACTGGTGTTTTAGCATGTACATTTAAAATACAGATAACTATTCTTCTCCTGAGCTAATTTAGCGAAAGTTGAATTAATGACAATACCTTTTAGCTATAAACACAGCGATTTCATTATTTTTAACTCATTAGTTTGGAAATCAATTTTTAATAATGAAATTGTGTCTTTCAAGGCTCTAATTTGCCCATCAATCAATCAAAGGCTATTATTACAGCATGTTAAAGTTTCCATTTAATTTGCAAACCTTTGGTTCTATCTCAAAACTATATTTGTGGCAATGATGCCACAAATAATAACACTAGCTTCATCTCCTTCCTGTCTCCATTCTTGCCAAGGAAGGAGATACATTTTGATATTTTTGCCTCTAAGTAGATTTAAGAACAAAATGGAATTGACGTAACCTCTAAAAAATTGACATAAAATCTAAAAACTGGACAACAAAGTGTGTGTGTGTGTGTGTGGGTGTGTGTGTGTGTGTAAGAGAGAGAGAGAGAGAGAGAGACAGGGTGGACGTGGAGGGAGATGGAGGCTGGTGCTCTGTGCTCTTATCTAAATAGTGTCATGTCAACTAATCAAGAGAATGAGCACCATCCTCTGTTGCCCAAAACAAACAGTTCACAGGCCTGAGAGCTTCTCTTTCTTTCTCTCCCTCTCTCCCCCTCTCTCTCTCCCTCTCTCCCTCTCTCCTCTCCCTCTCTCTCTCCCCCTCTCTCCCTCTCTCTCTCCCCTTCTCTCTCTCACCCTCTCTTCCTCTTTCTTTCTTACTTTCTTTCTTTTTCTTTCTTTCTCTCTATCTCTTTCTTTCTCTCTTTCTCTTTTGTATTTATGTATTTTGGCATCCTACTTTTTCAAATGAAAATAAAGATAAGGGGGTGTAGCTTACCACAGTTTTTTGATCTACAGGAATATAAAGTGAAACTACTGTCTCCTGTGTTGTTATAGCACCAATTTGGGATATTTTCATGTGTTCCTATTCTAGTGCAAATACACTCTAGTGCATATTTAAAAACTGGAAAACTCTTAGAGATCCTGGAGTCAGATAGTTCACTTGCGACTGGCCTTCAAATGATAGAAATCTATCCAAGGTAGCTGGAGAGATAGCTCAGTGGTTAAGGGCACTTGCTGTGCTTCCAGAGGACAACCACCTGTAACTCCAGCTCCAGATCTGATACCCTCTACGGCCCTCCACAGACACTGCATGCATGCACAATCCCGAACACAGACATACACATGATTGAAGATAAAAATTTAGAAATCATTTTCAAGTCTAGACCTGGAACTGTCTTTGCTGAAGAAGACTGTGTTCAGAGATAAGGAAGCATAGTAAACTGAAAACATAAGTTATTGTGGTGATTGGGTCATTGTTTATGTAATGTGTCTGTTACGGGCTTTGTCTTTGCAGCATGTACAGACAAAGAAACTCTGATTGCATTGTAACAATCACAAGCAGCTCAGCCTCCAGGATGATAAATTCCATTGTCATCTAGCCTCTGTTTCTTGGTTTTGGTATTGTGTCTAATGAAGATTCAGACATTTTTCTCTAAATAATATGTCTTTTATTCCCTGGTTGTCGTACAGGGATTTTTTTGGGGGGCGGGGAATGGAGGTTCTTGGTGGTAAGACTGGGACATGTTTAAATAATGTCTATACTTTTTACTCTACTTGAACTCTTTGGGGTTTGTTCAAGAGTGTTCCCACTTATTTGAAAGATTTCCTGCCATTGCTTACTAACATAAATCTGTGCTTACAATCCTGTCTCCTTCTTCTGGAGTTGTGTTTCTGTGAGTGTTGGGATGTTCCAGATGTGCCTCTAATCTGTTTGACATTTTGTGGTTTTCTTGTTCTTCAAATTAGTTGTTTCATTTTTAAAATTACATTTATATTTGTAAGGTGGAAAATATGTGGATATGGACACAACATACCTGTTGGAGTTGAGAATCCATTCTCTCCATCAAATTTGAGTTGTCAAGCTTGGCACCAAGCACCTCTACCTACTGAGAACTTGCATGAACCCATTTCTCCATTCGTTTTCTCTATTCATTTTTCTATTCTTCAGATTCGGATAATTCATTTCTATCTATTCAAAGCAGTTGTTTTGTTTTTCTTCTGGAATGTACAATTTGTTACTCACCCTAATAAAATTGCCACTTCAGATATTGTACTGTTTATTTATAGGATTTCTGCTTAGGTATCTTTGGTAGTGTTCATTTTCTAATAATTTTTCTTGTTCTTTACATTAGAGACCTATATCAGTTATTTGGATTACTTCTTTAAACTTAAACATAATAAGTATAGTAAAACCTTTAAAACTAGAATTTCAGTTCAGCATCCTGGAAATTTTATTTTAATTAATTAATTATTAGCTAATTAATTGTTAATTGTGTGTGTGCATGTGCTGTATGGTGATATATGGGGGTTGTCATTATTTATATGAGGATGTCAGAGAACAATGCTATAGAATCAGTACTATCCTTCCACCTTCAGAGAGTTTCAAGACAAAACTGAGGTCGCCAGGGTTGTACCTCGAGTGACTTTAGCTTCTGAGACATCTCAACAGCTCCTGTATAACTTCTGTCCCCTGACTCCGATCATACATCATCTAAGGATTTTTATTCATTGCTTTTTTTTTCTTGATGCTGCATTTTCCTGTTTCATTTTATAAACGTGCATACATTGTACTTTCTATAGATTAGAAAATAACAATAGATGAAGAAAAATTATCATTATATATGAAATGACTTATATATTAAAAAATCTAAAGACTCTACCCAAAACTATTACAACTAGTAAATTATTCAAGAATACTGTGGGTTAAAATAGCAACATGCAGATAAACGATAGCAACTTTATATGTGAACTATCCTAAAGAGAAATCACAAAAGCAAACTCACTGGCCATAGCATCCATAGAATCTATAGAAAATAGGTAGGAATTCATTCAATCAAGGAGATGAAAGACATGTTGGTGAAAACTATAAAGTAATGGTGAAACAAATAGAAGATGACAATATTAACTGAAAGATAACTGAACTGTACAGACTACCCAAGGCAATCTTCAGATTCAGTGTAATCTTCACATGCAATGGGAGTCTTCACAGAAATGGAAAATACTAAATCTATATGAATCCTCAAATACCACCTATTAGGCAAAGACTAGAGCAAAACCAACTAAGTAGGAGGCATCACATTGTCTGATTTCAAAATATACAGCAAAGCTATAATGACCAAAATGGCATGATACTAGCATATAAACAGAAACAGAGAATGACTGGACAATGGTAGAGATAGAAATCATAATAATAAATGGGAACATTTGTGGTTTTCAACACAAGAACATGTATCATGGCTAAGTGCTTCTCTTCAATAGCTACTGTTGCAAACTGGAAACTTAAATCTAGAAGAAGGAAATTAGGCTTTGGCCTGATAGTGTATCAAACAACAACTCAGAATAAATTAAACACCTAAACATTATATGATACAGTGTCACTGTGGCCATTCACACAGAATATATGTGCGTTATATGTTATGTATCATAGGCACACACAATTTAAACTTGTTAGTTAGGTTTCAACAAAGTTGAGTGAGTTTCCTTCAAAAATGAAAAATTTAAATTAAAAATAAAAACAAACAGTAAAACAAGACCCAAAGTTCTATAGCTTTTTTCCCATTTTTCTGAAGTTTCGTGGTAGTCCAAAAAATGATGTTGAGAGAAATTCCGATTCCTCCTTAGTTCTGACAGGTGGTTGCAAACAGATATGCTATTCCTGGTGGGTGCTGATAAGGCTGAGTCACATAAAATTTTCTGGGAAGCTCAATTGCCATGATTTTGTTGAATATATGAATATATTTTACATATATATGTAAATATATATATGTATGTGTGTATGTATATATATGTATATATGTGTATGTGTGTGTGTGTGTATGTATGTATGTATGTATGTTTATCCCCTAACATATCTTTTAGGCCAGAAAAATGTCACAGAAATTATTTAACTTAAGAAGTCACTTTGTTTTGCTTAAGTGAGGACTTCAGGAGTATTTTTCTATTCTACAGTTTGGTTTTAAAAGGTCTTTTAAAAGGAGAGCTGAGACCATTTAGAAGCTTGGATCCTGGGAGTCAGAGAGTCCAACTGTCGCATTTTGACTCCACTGTTTGTCATTTATCTTTAATTTCAGTTTCAAGTGATCCAACACCCTGTTCTTGCCTCTGTGGATTCCAGGCACTTACATGGTGCACATACATACATACATACATACATACAAACAGGCAAACCACTCATATGCATTAAGATATAAAATAAATGACTCTTTAAAATCAAGATAGTCTTTTCTTACTCGTAGGGTTGTGTAATGATTGTTTCAGAATGCACCGTGGTGTCAGAAGTAGATGTTTTATGTGCGTGTGAAGGGCTGTTATTCCAGGAGAGTTAGACCATAGCAGTCTCTGACTTGTGTATGGTGTGGGTGGGGTGAGGTGATGAAAGAGTGTCTGAGAAGAAATCCCTGGATTAGGAAACAAGAGTTCAGGCTTGCATTGTAGAATGTTGGTAGAGAGTTCACTTCACTGCCACTGTTGGGGAAATGGAAAACACTGATATCAATATATGCATTAATATATTAATATATATCCATTAGAAAAAATATAGGAGTTTATAGTTGGGAAAAAATAAAATATACTTCAGGAGCTTCAAAAGCAGGCATGATAACAGCCAAACAACACGAAACAAAAAACCCAGGCATCCTTCAATATTGCATTCTTTGAAATAGCTATATTCACTTATTTACTACTTTGAGTATGAATATTTAGTGCATCCCAGCAGCCAGGCCCCATGGATTTGCCTTGTGACGCTGGCATCCATACACAGAAGGGGAGAAAAGAACGAGCAGAGAAAGAAATACTTAGGGTGTTTGATAGCGATACTTCTATGCCAGAGTGACTCCAATCATCGGGCAGAGGGTATGGCGGATGGGCTGCAGCATCTCCCTTAGGGTGGTGGATCTCACTAATAGATGACACTTGTAACAATAGTGAGCGAGGAGGGCCACAAGCCAAGTACCTGTCTGGGAGAACTCACCAACACCTATTGCAAAGCTCATGTTGGAGCATGCTCAGTGGGAGATAGGAGCACAAAGATTGCTAGTTCTCCCTAGATAGGCAGCCAACTTGTACCACTAGAATTCAAAATAAGATTAGGCAGAGTATAAACATTATATTCTTCATTCGTCTGTTTTCATTTATTTCAGATGATTCAAAAACAAATTGAGACATACTTTATCTTGAAAGCAAAATAAAATACACACACATAGATCCACAATCTCTTAGCATGTGATATTTTTGGCATTTCTTTACCATTACAGAGAAATCAATTCACGGAATGTACTGAGAATCAAGTACTAGCTGTGAGCATTGACAACCGCCCACCCTTTGAGATAGAAACTTCTCATACAGAAAGAAAGGATTTCCTATTTCAGTGTCATGCACATCAAAGCAGTAGGGAAGGTATCAACTTAAAGCTTTCCATCTCTCTGAATCAGGGTCTCATGTTGTCCAAGCTGGCTTCCAGCTCCTGATCTTAGTGGGGGAGATCTTCCTGCCTCAGGATCTCAATACCTTCCAAGTACCATAGATCATAGGTTTACATTATCATACTTTCTTGAACTCTATTTTAAAATTGAAAGGGTCAGTGTTCTTCATATGAGTCAATAGCTTAAGATTTTTCTACCAAAGATGTAGTGACATAGTTATGAATTTGAGTCTACTTTAGCCAGAACAGTGGGACCACATTTCAAGTTTAACACCAAAAAAAATAAAACTTATGAATTGGTCAATTTTGTTTCCTTCAGATCCCAGGACTTCCACATTTGGGTGTCGAAAGTAAAGTAATTCAATTACTATTCCTTAGTTCTGTCATAACATAAAATAAAAAATTAAATCAAATAGATAACAACCTTTAAATTTCTTTTTCTTTTACTTTTAGCATTCAAGGGAAGAAAAGTAGGCTCTAAACTTGAAAGTCTGGGTATTTTGTCTCATTTTCAAAAACAGTCTGGTTTTGGCTCTGTGACTTACTCCTTCCTGTTACTGTAGAGTAGAGTGTAGGTGTGGGAAACAGGGCTGGTCACATCGTTTAGGACTACTTTGCATTTAAACAATGCCTTCACCCTCTGTGGGATTTATCTAAAATCATAGTGGGTGACCAGAGCAAATGCATGGCTTTTCAATCTTACCTTTTTTCACCTTGTCTGTCTTCAATCTCACATTCATGGCCCCCAAATCCTCCCCCAATCTAGGATTCCAGGACTGGCGGTGCTCTCTCCCTTTTAACTACAGTTGGCATGAACAGAAAACTGGAAGAAGGGAGGGGTTGCTCTAAGCTGACATTGGCTCTGAGATTAATCTGTAGGATGTTTAAGTATGGCCATTATGAACATTTGCATACATATCCAGAGGCAAAAACCATGGGACTACTGCCAAGACCTGCGATTTTTATCCTTTAATAAAATAGCACCCAACTTTTTGCCTCATATTTATTGCTGTTGCTCAGAGGTTTGAATAATGGTTTAACCAGAAGTGAAATTCTTAGAGATTTCCTTGTACAGCAGTGTCTGAAGACAAACAGTATGTTTCCACCAACAGATAAATGATGGGAAATTGGAGGTCAGGAAAACTGAAGATGTTCAATAGCAAATCGTAAGGTAGAGTGTGATCACAGAAGCACACACGGAGGTATGTTAACTTTATTCCAACGACATAATTAATCCCTCTCTTGGTTGAGGAGAGATAATTTTGTATAAAAATATGGTTTGTTGGTCATTCCGTAATCTATTACTTTTCCCTAAATTGATTCAAATTTACTTAAGTACTCCTTTTCTGCTAGCTCTGTTAAAGAAAGAAACATATTTTGGTGTAACCTTCTATTAGTTCTTTGGTCTTTTGTTGTCAAGAAATACACAAAATACATGAAAAAGTATCATAAAAATCATTGATAAACATAGACTGCCCAGAAGTCAGAATAGCAAGATGAAAAGCCAAACCATCAAATGGGAAAGTTCTTCCAAGGTGCTGTGCGTGTGCCAGGTTTTAAATGTTTAAATCAGGCCATGGCTTTGGTTCTCATATGAGCCAGGTTTGAATTTGAACTCTAAAATAATTCTGCATGAGTCAAGGGAGGACATCCATCATCATCTTGTGAAAAACCTACTCTCCTGTCACATCTGCTTTCTATGAACTGGAGGAACTGGACTTGACATTTTATATAAGACACAATCTTTGAATTTTTGAGATTTTTGTCTACCGTAGACAATTGATTTGCATCCTTTTGATTCTGAAAAGATCGTTGTGGCTTGAATGCCCCCTCTTATCCCTGAAAATATTCATGTGCTGGCAGCTTAATCACCATTGGCTACTAGTGATTAGGTCAAAAAAGCCTCTGCCTTCTTGAATGGATCAAAACCGTAGCTGTGGGAACCAGCTATTTATTGCCAGACTGCATTTGTCATAACACCTACCCCTTCCATTGTTTGCCTTCTGTTATTCTTGTGTCTTCTGTAGTTCACTGATGTACCACAAAATCCCCTCCCCGCTTTTCATCTTCCCAGCTACCAAAACTGTGAGCTTAATGAACTTCTGTTTGATATAAATTACCCAGTCTCGGGTATTCTGTTACAGCAGCAGAAAACAGAGGAACGCATTGCTTTGGAAGACAAAGCAAAGCAAGCATTTCTGTAAAAGTGAATCTTTTACTAAGACCCCCCCCCAGTTTTTTTTTTGATTGTTTTGTTTGTTTTGAACCAAATGGTCTAATCCTAAATAAATGGTGAAGAAAATCACCATCATGAAGCACAACTCATTTGGAACTCTAGCATCAAATCCACAGGAGACCCACTGCATCATCCAGGGTGACCTAATTTCCTGACCCTGGCTCCTTCTGCTTGGTTTGCCATGCTTAGAAACTGAACGTAAATCCAAGCGAGAAAAGAAATCAATCCAAAAGCTATTAGAAAAAAATATATCTATGCCATAAATTTATGTACTCCTGCATAATTATAATAACAGAAACAACTCCAGTAAAAGGACGTTCGCATCAGACCTAATTTCATGTTGAACTATTATAATGCAATTAACAGCTTCATAGTCCAGTGCTAATTAAGCTCTGTTGTGAAATATGCAGTATTTGAACCTGTTTCGGCCTGTTTCATCTACTACTGAGTCACAGTCCTGAACTTGCTCTCCTGATGAAGGATGGATTTCGTTTAAGTTACAGTACGTAGGGCTGATGTTTTGTGGTTTCGCTTTATATTATATTTTTATGCTTCCAGATCGAGGTCAACTTCAGTTCCCCAGACAGGTTTTATCTGTGTAGTCTCTCAATTCTCTTGTCTCCATAGATTGGTTAACTCACTCCGGGCTTCCCCAGCCATGCTAGACATGTTTGATTGGTTTGATGAAAGGGATTTTAGATGACAGGAGAGAGACGCACACAGCCCACCTCAGATTATATGTGACACTAGGATAGAGTAACACAGCATATTCTGACCCTATGCATTAACAAAAATAGAGTGGACTCCAGTTTATCATGGAAGTCACTTATCTTGGCAAGAAGTTAAGCCCTTTATTCGTTACAAAAATGAAAAGCAAAAGTATGTATAGAAAATTCTGGTTAGAGAAAAATCGTATTCTGCTTCCTTCTTTATCTCTCTTTTTGTCCCTCACCCACTCTAGATTAGACTGTCTACATTGTGGGCCATTTGCCTTAGCAGATCTTCCTGTCCTCTATTTAGATTGTCTTTGTGGCCTGAAATAAAATTTAATGGGAGATATTTACATGTAGGCTTTTGGTTTGGATAGCAAATATCATGAGGATCACTTTGCCACACAGTTTGTTTCTCAGCAACTAGATTTAAGGGCACAGATTTAAAAGACAAGAGAATATTGTGTTCGTGTACAGATTGTTCAGGAAAGAGCTGCACAATCTAAGAGGGAAAAGATGACTTCTTCATCTCTCTCCTCCTTTGTATCTGCCTCTCATCAGCTGTTCTTCCCATTTTTTTTTCTGTTATAAAACATTTTTTTTCCTACCTTGCCCTACTTTCTTAACCCTGGGGAGATTTTAGAAAGTCTTCGAGCCAAGCATCCCTCATTGCTGGAGGCTGTTCTTTGGTTTAAGGTAGAAGATATAGCAATTACCCGCAGGGTAGGGTGTTTTCACAGCCCCAGTAAAAAAGCTTAATACCTCAGCAGGTAACTGAAGTAGTCTTTTTTGTGGGGAAAGTCTGTCTCAGTTCATTTAACTATTTCTGAAAGGCACACCAGAATTTCCCCCTTTGTCTCTGTCACCTTTTTGGAAGGTGAGGTGACTCCATGACTCCATTTTTTCCTTGGGCCGCCTCTAGTATCCTGACTCTCCCAAGACTTGCCAACTGGAAGCTCTGGGGAAGAGCACAGCTGCTTTGGTAGACATCTACAGCCCCCAAAACACAGAGAAATGTGGTCTCGTGTCTTTCCTAGTTCATCTTCAAAGAATCTTGAGAATCCTGATAGGACCTTCATGGGAAATGTGGACATTGGTCATTTGAATATGACATTTAAGTTAGGATGTTCCCACCAAGATCCAGGATTGAAAACTCGGAATCATCCAGACAAGCACTGAGCTGAAAGGAAAACCCAGCCTCTAGAGTCATGTCCAAACACGTCCCTATCCTGTGGCTGCACATTAAAGAGAAAACACAACAGTATGTCCATCATTTGTGTGATCAAACATTGAATCACAGTGTAGTCACAAACTCATGGGCTTTAGAGTCGGAGTTATCTGAGCTCAAATACAGTTTGACTTTTTATGGTCAGTGTTAGTATTCTGTCTTAGCTCCACCCCACAGTTACCTGGCAATAGTCAGGTATGCCCCAACCCAAAATTACCTGGCAACAACCAGGTAAGTCTGGCCCGCTACAAAAGGGGCTTCTTGCCCCTTTTCTCTCTCTTATCCTCTTGTTCTCTTGTTCTGTCTTGCCCTCTTGGGCTCTTCCCTTTCCCCCTTCCCCCTTCCTTTCCCCTTTCTCTCCATATGGTCATAGCCAGCCTCTACTTCTCTACTCTCTCCTCTCTGCCTTTCTCTGCCTCTGCTACGCCCTTAACTCCCCTCCCCATGCCCTAAATAAACTCTATTTTATACTATACCGTCGTGTGTCTAGTCCCTCAGGGGGAAGGGATGCCTTGTCATGGGCCCACTGAGGCACCTTCTTCCCCCACACTCCATGGAACATATTCTTATGACTCTCTTTATATGATCACAACAGTCAGGGTCTCAGGGGCCTGGTATAGTATATCTCCTAGGAACTGTTTGAGAAAGTTAAAATTTATCCATAGAAAGTAGTACAAAGGAAATAAAAATGTTTCTACCTTATTATAGGGAGTTCTGTGGAAGATGGAAACTATTTTGTTACTTGGTAAAAAAGGAGACTTGCATTAGACATCAGAAACACAGGCTACAGGGGTATTCTTGCTAAACCAGATATGGACAGGTAGAGACGTTGAGTTCTCGGAACAGCCTTGCTCCAAAACATGAGAACAAACACAATACTCTCTTCTGCTTCCACAAGTGTCATAATCATGCCATGTGAGAAATGGAGACACTTCGTGCCTCTTTTCACAATGCCAGAAGTTATTTAAAAAATGATAAATTTGCAAGGATGAGTGATGGCAGCGGTTTTTCACATGATCCCATCTACTTGATAAGTTGGCCGAGGTGAGTGCAGTTTCTTTTTCCAAATCATTATTACTAATATTGATTCTCCTATCCTACAACGTGCAGCAAACGTATGTGGGTATCTATCTCTATGCATCTATTGGGTTTTCAGAAAGAATACAAGTAGAAGAGGCAACAGTGGATTTCAGACTTGGAGAAATGGGTTGACAGGCTGCATTGAGGAGATAAGGAGTCAGAAGAGCGCTGGGATGGATCCAAAGGAGTCAGGGTTTGAGAGTGTGGCTGCAGAGTCCAGCTGGGACGCGAAATGCTGGACTGCGGTCTGAGAACAGGGATTGTGGGTTCAAGTCTAGGTCTGGATGGGTGAACTGTTGGGCAGGTAGGCTGTTGAGTAGTATATGTCAACAGTGGGGAACAGAGCCGAACTGAAACCGAGGAGTCCTTTGCCTGCCCTCATGCACACACACGCCAGCTATTAGATGACAGGAGGTATAAGACCAGATCATCATGGTGCTGTGTCCATCACTTTATGTGGTCTGGTTAAAGGAGTTACATTCATTCCTCAGTCGGTCTGATGTGTCTGATAAATTCTAGGGCTTGGTTCCTCTTATATGATTTGAGGATACCCATGTGCCCTTATGGTCTCAATTCTCCATCTTAAATTAATGGGGTGACTCCTTTTTTTACTCCCACAAACTATCACTTATCAAAGAGCACTGCGTGGGTGGCACCAGGAAGACAATGTTGTTTCTGGACCTCAGTCATCCTTCTTCCTCAAAGTCAGGCCAAAAGCTTCTTGTCAAGTGGAGTCTCTTATGACAAAGAACAGCCTCAGAAGCCAGTTTTATCCAATACAGAGAAACTTAGAGTAAGGCATAGGCTGATCTCAGCACTCAGTTGGTTTCACCAGAGAGAGAGAGGATGAAAAGCCTGGAGATTGGAATCAGAATCAGAAGCACAAGAAAGTACGCAGTACATCATGATTAAGGGTAATGCCTCAGTAATGCCATCTCATATCTGCGCTTTTGAGAAAATTACTTAACATTAACCAGTTGCTTTGACTATGAAATGGGCATAGTGCTATCAACTACACAGCCTTGTACATACATATTGTATATAATTTATATATACAAATATACATGTATATGTAGTATATAGCTTTGTACATGTTAAATTATGTGTATAATTTATATGTATATACATATATATGTAGTATGTCTGTGTATGTTTTGTGTGTGTGTGTGTGTGTGTGTGTGTAAAATGTTTGCCAGTAATGTATTGGCATACATTTCAGCATGTTCCTCACTATCTACTTTCTTTTTAGACATACTTCAATATCAGCCAAAGTTGCCTCTTCCCTTTAGTACCTCAGATTTCTGTGATCAAGAAGACAGGAAGATGGGAAAACAAGCTGAAGTGAAAAGGTGGTGTGTGTGTGTGTGTGTGTGTGTGTGTGTGTGTGTGTGTGTTTGTGCTCTCCACAGTAAACTTACAGTTTGAAAGAAATCAGCTTCTCAAACAAGAGTAACTGCTACAGTGTTCCCATCGTTTTGAAATAAGCAGTGCTATCCAAGGGAGGAGCGTAGCTTTGTTTACATTTTGCATTTCTAAAACACTGAGGCTCTACTTTCAAAGTCACAAATGCTGCCCAATAACTTTTCTCTCATTAATATTTGTGGTAGGTATAGTAATTCTCTAAAACTCCAGAACATGGCAAAACCTACTGTTATCCCTTCCCTTGTTTTCTGCATGGGTTTGGAATGAAATATTTTACATCCCACTTCTGGGAACCATCAGAAACAGGTTAATTCTGAAGGGGAGGAGAGACCCATGGAGAGCCTGGACTGGACTGGACCAGAGCTGGATGCACAAGATGGACAGCCCAGACAGTCTCAGCCTGTGCTCGGACTCCACAAGTAAACAAGAACTCCACATGCTACCTAACAGGAAACATAGTTGGGTGATGTCATCAGCATGCTCTCAGCTGATTTAGAACTCATTGTGTACGTCAGTGTTTGTTACCATAACTGTGGCCACAGTTCTGATGCAGTTTAACAAATTTCTCCTTTAGATATGCCCAGTATTTGATTTTTGTCCTTCCTCATTATCTGTCCTGACTGCGGCTTAGAAACCTCATTCCCATATCTAGTTAGCATCCTACCTCTCCAGACTGACTCTACATCCTAGATGAAAAGCCATGTCTATCCAATCTTCGACTTTCCCTATGGAATGTCACATGTCCACTTTGGGTACAATGGATGCAAGTCTCTTTTCCTTCTAACCAGTCCCATGTGCTGCCTATCCTTTTGTGATTTTACCACAAGTTAGTTAATTACTTCAGCTCTATGACCTGTAACCTTGGTTACCACCAGGTGGGGTGAACACCTTTATGATTAATCACTGTAGTAAGACAACCTATGGCTCAGTCTGAACGTGTTCCGATACATCCCTGTTCAGCACTTCAGCTTTTTAAATTTGTGGTCCATGACCTTGATGTAAGCATGCCCATAAATATGTCTGCCATCTTTCTTTCTTAAATGAGGTTCTTAAACTGGGCATGCTCTGTAACATAATTTCTATATGAATACATGCATAGGTATATATGTAGGTACGTATGTATGTATGTATGTACATATGTATGCATATGCTTTCCAATTTTCAGACTTCCTTTGCTGGTAAAGGCTATTAATCTTTTTACCTGCTGTGGTTAATAAGACTTCTCTTCTCTCTTTTTTCTTGGCTAAGTGTGTTAGCATTATTTCCTCTGAGGTGTGAACCCATTGTGCTTGGCTTCGTTTCTGTCAGGCAGGGCAGTCTGTTTATAGCTGACGTTCAAGCTGTCTTAACCCAGATTCTGGAGTCTTTACCACACCTAATGTCCTTCTGGCCTCACATCTTCCTATAGCAATATCACGGAACCCTTTCCTGTGCACTTTTGCCTCTCAGTGTCTTTATCAGGACCAGGCCAGTGCTGGAAGCAGCTGCATAGTGCCTGTGCCCAAGACAATCCCACCAAGACTGTTTGGCTGGCATCCATAATGACCACACATGTTGAGGAGCGAACATTACCTAATGTTTCAAAATATAGAGATATTATGTAATTGACAAATCAAGGTACTTAGCTGATCAGTCATTTCAAACACTTATCATTCCCCTAATTTGTGATATTCATCATATTAAAACTAGTTTCACCCTACTGGGCATTAATTTTTCCCCAGCATTCCGGCTAACCCATCACCTGTTGATGAACCTCTCTCTTTTAGCTCATTTGGCAACCAGGAGTCTTCTCTCTACAACTATGATGTCGGCCTTTATTAGATGCCATGAAATCAATGGGACCATGCCTTCTTTATGCCGGCTTATCTCATTTAACATCTTCCACAGTCCAAGTTGATTAAAAAAAAAACAGGATATTTTATTATTTTATAGCTTCATATTATTTCATGTAGTCTGTATAACACATTTTCTTCACCCTTTCAATAGATAATTACATTCATTACTTATTAAAGAAAGAAAACTTGGGCTTTATCTGGAAGAAAAGTCCCTTGTATATACTTGTCATAGTCAAATTTTGTGAAGTTAGCATATGCGTATGTTCCTGCAAATTCCTGCAAAACTGGGTTTCTTAAGCATTACTTATATTGATTCAAAGCCTCTGTTTTTAATCCCTTAAGATCCTTGTCTTTTCAGGCCTTCAAATACTTTCACAAAATTTACAACTTCGTATTCTGCCCATCCATATTTTAATTACACCTTTTTGCCCCCAAGGAAAAATATTTCTCACTGGCTAAAATTTTACAAGTATGTTGTCAGTTTCAGACTTCTATTAACTAGTCTTTGGGCAGAATTTTCTTTCATATTATTATATCTTTCCATGTTCTTGGATATTTGTGGTACTCTTAAAGAGTTGCTTAAGAGGAGTTAGCATTGGCTTTGTGTTTGAAATGGGCTTTATGGGTCACTAGATGAATGTTTTCTCTCTTTGCAAAAAAAAAATGCTAGTGCAGAAAGGATCCATAGAAAACTCTGCTAAGTTCTAAAAATACGGACGTCTTAGAATGTGAAAATGGGGAATTGTAGAGAGTGTCAGTATAGCTCAGGAACTGAAGAGAAAACAACAAAACAAAACAAACAAAAAAGGAAACCAGACGTTTTATTAGTCACACATGAAATTTAAGGTGGCAAAGTCAATTTTTCTTTCTTTCTTTTTGTTTTCTGAAAATTAATAACTTTTACTCTCCTTTGGTCTGGATAGTTTCTACCACGCCATTTAAAACAACTAAACTCAGTAATAAATATATTTTTTCTTCTTACTTTAAAGTGAATATTGGATAATTGGATAAACTATTTCTAACTTAAATGCATTCAATGGCTAATTTTACATTTTTACATTAGAAATAATAAAAATTGCTTGTTACCTACCTTCAAATAATACATAAAATATAAAAATCACCATAACCCCCATATGCTAATTTTCACATAAATATATTTGTGGATATACACTGATTATAAACAGCATTTTTTTTTTTGGTTTTTTGAGACAGAGTTTCTCTGTGTAGCCCTGGCTGTCCTGGAACTTACTCTGCAGACCAGGCTGGCCTCGAACTCAGAAATCTGCCTGCCTCTGCCTCCCAAGTACTAGGATTAAAGGTGTGTGCCACCACTGCCTGGCACTATAAACAGCATTTTATATTATAATTTTTAACTCCTGTCCTTTTCTGGTAATGAAAGACACCTTAGGATATACTAGACATATAAATAATGGATATAATTATCATGTGATCATAATAATTCTTTAAAATAAAACCAACAAATAAGGAAACCAGAAGTTTTATTAGCCATACACAAGATTATTTTATTAGCCATACACAAGGTAGCAAAGTCAAATTTCCATTGACAGCATTTTAAACAATCGATACAGGTCCATCTTTTCAACTGCATTGTAATTCAGTTAACCTAATTTAACTTTAATATAATACACAGGGTGTGTCACATTAGACAATGAAATTGTCACCTGTGGAACCTTATTAAAAATAAAATCCAAGAAGTCCAAAGTTCCAGGATTACCAGGAAGCAACTTAGCAGTCAGCGTGTACCCCATACGAAAGCTGCCCTGTGTATGTACTACAGGGAATGTCTATGGACTATCGTTGGCCCGTTGGTTTAGTGGTCTGAGAAATCTGACACAGATATTGCCACACAGACAAGTGGAAAGAGAAAGCCTTCTTTTCGGTTGAGAAAGCAAGCACACCTGTTCATAAAACCATTTGTAAACATTTTTGTTTTCTAATCTACATTGTCATTCTCCCAGCCTGTTTGATCTTCCTGCCTTGGGTTAATATGGAAGCCAATTACAGCTTCATCTGTGTAGAATTAACTTTGTGGAGCACACACCAGGGATTTGTCTATCTTCACTATTTAGATATATGTCAGGAAAACGCACATGGCGCATGGCTCTGAATGCAGGCACTGCAGACAGCAGAATTTCAGATTTATTGTAAATTCATGTAAAATTGGCTATGTCCTTGACAAATCTTTACCTTTTTTTTGTTTTTTTTTCCCCTTCTGTGTATGGTGAACTTGGGGGGCTCCTGGGGTCTCACTAGGTGGCAGTGCATGATTACGTCTGCAAAAGCCGTGACACCGAGTCCAATGTCTCCAGCTGTGACCCCCACCATCAGGATGAAAGTTTTGAGTCTGCAGTTGGTCCAAGAGGGGTTACTTCCCACATATCAATATACACTATTTATCCCAATGGGTTTCAAGAGTTGTATCGCCATTTTCTCAGGCTCCCGGATGGCGCCATCATTGAGGTATGTATTATGGAAATACCTGGAGGCAAATGTTCTGTATGTTATAGTTCATTAATATTATATATAGATGTATATATATGCATGCTTAAATGTTGGACTTAAGCTTGATGTCAAACATGTCAGCATCACAGGGCACATAGATGCTAACTAGCATTTGCAACATTGTAATAGGTTTAGAGATGCATTTTAGTCTTTGCCTACATAAGGACACAACATACAGATAATGAAAATTTCTGTTTATAACCCCACTAGGGGAGACATATTAGAAAAGATAGAAGGGAGTAATTAAGAATTCTAGCTGCAACAGATTTAGTTAGGTAATACTTACAAACATCGGAAGGTTGATGGAAGAACTCCGTGAGTCCGTACTTCAGATGTGCACAGCTCTTCACTCGAATCCACAAAAGGAAAGAGATGCTGGAGTTTCATTGCTCTCTGAAGGAAGGTTATAAAAATCCAGAAAAGCACCCTATCTCTAAATCTTGAGGAATATTTTGAAAACATTCCTGGGAACGAGCTCAAATTCATGACTTCTCCTGAAAATGTGTTCATTTTTCAGAAAGACTGGTTTTGAATTTAAAAACTCATGTCAGATTCATAGAATCCAAATTTACAGTGACATCCATTCTGGGGTGCACTGCATTCACATAGGTATTGCTTTAAGGGGAGTCTGGGGAGATATCAGGATGGAAATGAAGGCAAGAGAGGAAAAGCCCGCGGTCACACAGTCTGCGCATCACTGAATCTGTCTGTCCCCCACCTTTGAATCTCATCAAGACTCTTTTCGCTTTAAAACTGATGGAGGAAAAAAAAATCAAAGCACCAAGAAAAATAAAAACCTATCACTATGTCTTTGAAGAAATTTCAAATTGTCCAAAGCCCAGTCTTGCAGATAGGATCTAGTAAAATATGAACTTGAGGACCTCATAGGCACTCTCCTGAGAGAAGCACAGCAAAGTTCTCCGGGAAGCTAAACCCTCTTCCCTCCCCGGCCAGGACAGAAGAGAAGGTCATGAGTGGATTTCAGTAAGGCAGCAGGTGAGCTGGTACCCACTGGATCTGATGTGTCCAATGTGATCTTTAGAGTCTGGTCCTCTGCTCTCAGTTCTTCTGCATGATCCATCTCGGCTTCTGAGACATTACTGTGGAAGTCTTTTTTTTTTCCTTTTTTTAAACAGTATGAACTGATGTGAATTCACTTTTTAAATTTGCAGAAGTGTTTTTTAATATGCGCTTGCTACTGTACTGAAGTGGCGTGAACTGGGGGGAGGGGTGCAAAGGCAGATTTTTCTGGTCTGCAGTGTTAAGCTTCTCCTCTCACTTGGCTGGAGTGCCAGGAGGGAGGTGTCCTGGTCCCCTGAGCACAGCCGCCATCAGGGCCCTCTGTTTCCTCTCTCTCATTCCTTCACTCCATAACCTTGGCTTAGTCATTTCTCACTACGCTGCCTATTTCCTGATCTGTAAAACTGGGTTATGCATACTTATGTTACCTGGCTCACGGGGATTTGGTGTAGATTAATGAGATAACATCTGCAAAGTACTTTTTAGCTCTGTTTCAAATGGTACAATAAGGATCACAAAGTATTACGGATCTTGTACAATTAAACACATTCACCCTTGTAAGCATCCCTACAAATATTGATAATATTACACTAAAAACAAACTAAGCAAGCTTCCAGAAGGACTGGGTGGTGGCGTGATAGGCACTAGAGCCATCTGGCTCTCCTTCCTTTTTCTTTCATAGCCTGCCTATTACAAAGAGAAGTGGTAGGCACACAAGTGGGTAATTGGTAGTTCTTTTGCACAAATGAAACCCCAGCAAACAGAGCCCCCTCCCCCATTGTTTATTCAGGTCACAGAATGTGCACTGGGTCCTGCCCTCTCTTCTGTGTGCACTTGATCTACCCAGTCAGGCTTTCCTCCATCTGTGTCCTCTGACGTTCTTTCTACCAAGAAACATGTGTTCTTCTTGTGTTTTTCTGATGCTTCCAGTGAGTGCTGGATTTCATTCTGTATCTTTTGCATAAATCCCAGGACACGAGTTTGGGAGCTCTAGGTGATAGAATCCCGGAGCTGACTGAGGAGTAGGCACACTTCCTTGCAGTACCTGACCAGCTCTGTCTGTCTCTTACCAGCCTCTTTATCTCTCTTCTGACCTCACAGGGATAAAATGCTGCCTAATATGAACCCTTCCCTTCTTCTCTCTCTCTCTCTCCCTCCTTCCCTCCCTCTCTCCCTCCTTCCCTCCCTCTCTCCCTCCTTCCCTCTCTTCTTCCTTGCCTCTCTCCCTCCTTCCCTCCCTCTCTCCCTCCTTCCCTCTCTCCCTCCTTCCCTCTCTCCCTCATTCCCTTTCTCCCCCTTCCTCTCACATTCTCACTTTCTTCCCCTCCTTTCTCCTCCTCCTTCATTTCCTCCCTGACTCTTCTCTCTCTCCATTCCCCTCTTACTTTCTTTTCCTTCTTCTATCCTTTCCAGAAATACACTAGCCTATGGTTCAAGGCCTCCTAACTCTGCCGTTGAGCTTGAGAGCTATAGAGTCTGAAATTGAAAGGGATTTGAACTTACTCTTTTGGAGTCATAATAAAGAACAGACTTCATGTTTTTAAACATATAAAGAAATTTCATGTGTCAGCAAACAGGTAGGTAGATTACAGTTCAGTCTTAGAAAAAATCTCTTAAGCTTTTAAAGTGATGGTTCCTAAACAGCCAGGAACATGTCCTGAGTTATGGTCTCTGTGTTAGATACTGAATTGGTATGCAGATATAAAAATCAAGTTTTACTGAATCAAAATTCTAAAACTGTGTTTCTGATGGGCCTACCATTCTGTGGGGGTCCTTATCATTGTAGCTGGAGCCAATTCAGGATGTAGACCTACTTACAGACATGGGTAAATTTAGGCCATACTCTGGTCAGATAATCTGTATAAAGAAAGAATATGTCCTCAAAGTCTGAGACTAATTCATTTACAAACCAGACATGACACTTAATTCAAAATGGAAAGAGATGAAATTTGGTCTCCCCCAGGCCCCTGAAACTTGAGCTTTACCCTTTAAGGTTTTATGGTGGATTTTTGAAGGAGAGTCTCCAGTGGCCCAGGTCCCCGTTGTATTGACAAAGCTGTTATTTGTGTAGTAGTGAGATTCTAAGCCTCTCCTAAATCTGATAAGAAGTACAAGCCAGATATTAATCTTTTCCCATTTAAAAAAAAATCTCAATTAAACCTTAGCCTTTTGGTGTGGAAACAGTTACCTTTAAGTCTATTTACGTGGGAAGATATTCTTTTTGAAAAGAACAATTTTTGCACAAAAGAGGTCAGAACTGGACTTTCTATTGAAAACTTGTTTGTAGCTCCTCCCCCAGACTTGTGCGAAAGAACAGCAGTCTTTAGCCGTCCTGTGTGCTTCTTTCTGTGCATCTTCTCACTATCCTATTTTTATCAGCCTCTCTGGACTAGGTGTATTTTATTGGGTTTCTCTTGAGTAATGTTTCATCTCTTTGTTCCAGAAGTAGTGTGATCTTCAGATACAGTCAGCACAAAGTTACTGCAAAGTTTTTTAGTTCCGCAAAACCTAGAAACCCAGGCAAGCCTGGTGGAGATTCATCAAGTCACAAATAAGCTTCCTGTTCCCAGGGTAGCAGTCGCAATTAAGAAAGTCCTTGGAGCATTGGTTAGGGTGGAATGGGAAAATGGATTTTTGTCATTAGAGGCGATGTCGCCTGGTGGTCTGAGTGGAGAACTGGGAGCCAGGAACTCGGCGATCTAAGGAGGCCCAGCTCAGTCCTCCTGGAGGCTTCCAGCAAGCAGCTAGGGTCTCAGGAGGCCAACCTCACCTACTTTGAATCTCCCATCTGAAGAGCTCCTTACCCAGGGCCAGGGGATACGCAGCAGGAAGCCTGATTCCTTGCCTGCAAAATGAGAATATTAATACTTGCCTAAATAACAGATTAACCAATTAGTATTAGCATTCTGCTGATAGAAAACAGCAGGAGAAGGAAGGAGGGAAGAAAACCCAAACTCAATTTTATGATTAGATGGGTTTTACTCAGCTGTGGGTGTTTTGATGAGCAGGAAACCCAGGGCCCGCAGTGCAAAACCATGCACAGAGAGGCCCGGAGCAGACAGCAGAAGGGAGGCCTGGACTGAAGACTTGCAGGAAGTCTGTCCTTGAATCCAATGACTCGTAGAATGAAGGTCCGAAACCATTAGTTTTTCTTTTTGAATTAAATGATTTTAATTTCTTCCAGATACGATAATCCAGAGTATTTATCATTTTCATGTCTATGTTCCTCAAATATCAACCTGTCCCCCACACCCTGTGAGGGGGGAGGGGTGCTTGCATGATAGAGAGGCGAAAATGGTTTTAATGAGGAGAAGGAATCACTAAGAAAATTCAGGAACGTGCGTGTCTGTAGACAACATTCCTGATGCTGAAGAAAATTGTTGGTATTTTGCATTTTCAGGAAGAAAATGGCCCCATTAGCTTCTCCTTTTGTTGAAAGGCATTGCTAGGGAAAATGGGGGGTGGGGGGAGCTGCTCTTGTGTTCCCTATTCTGCATAGATTTAGGTGGCCCTGAAGATTACTATATTACAATAAACCCACACAAAAGTAGAAGAAAGAGTCATTTTTTCACCCCTCAAATTTAGATTCTTTGAACCTTTTGTGTGCAACACCTGTACAGGAAGACACAGCCTGTCTTTTGAGCATGTTGTGCTTTCGCGACAATACCAACAAAACACGCTAAAAGAAAACCTTGGCAGCAGACAGTAGTGGCTTTGAACAAAATGTTGCTACGAATGTCAACTATACTAATAATCTGTATTGCTGGCTCTCAGATTCAAATTTAATAATTGCAATTTCCATTGTTTTTTTTTAAAAAAATAAGGTCCTTAATGTATTTTTGCTTTTTCCTTTCACGAAGACAGATTATCTACTTTAACTAAGCTGTAAGGTGTTGTCATGCGCTTCTGTCTAAAACTAAAGCACCCTTATGAGCAAGATATTAAAGAATAGACTATAAGAACTAAATAGAATGCGATTATTAGGTGAGTATTAGAATATAATGTTTCTCATGAGATATTGTCCTGACAGACCAGAATGAAAAGTCTTAGGCAGATATATTTACCAATTATTAAGATAAATATAAATTTAATGCTCCTTAGAATAGTACCTAGGAAACATATGCTCCCTACATATCCCTATCAATATAGTACTTTTGTTTCTCCCCAATAATTGAATCGGGATAACTTGCTGTGCTTGCTTTGACTTCCACAAGACGCCAAGACAGCCCTCACTTCAGATTTTGCTCTCCCTTTCTGGTATATATTTTATATGTGTTGGTAACACTGGGAAAACTATACAGGTTTATTTTTGTGCAAGATTTAAAGGCATCCCTTAGCCTGTAGACACCTTTTAAGTAGTGCAGTCATTTATTTTAAAAAGCTGTTTCAATTATCAGGTAAAAACACTTCTATTGGACAGGTTGTCCTTACTACAGCCATACATACTTTCCTTATTTTGATTCCATTTATTGTATATGAACTTGGACTTGTGGTATCTAGAATGATTTTTAATACGCTGCTGACTTTTCATAAATAGCTGACATTGCTCAATCCTATATTGTTGGTATTCAGATTTTGGGGCAATCAGTCTTCAGAAATTTCTGTAATTTATAAATTCTACACTTTTAATTTATGCATATAAGAAAAAATAATTCAAACTTAATAAAAAATGCTATTAATACATAAGCACAATATTAGATTTCTTTTGAATTTCCAAGTCATCCAAAATTATAAAATCTACAGTACATAATTGTTCTACTATTATATTCATGTCTACCAAAATATAGATGTATGCTTATTATATTGAAAAGGAAAACTTATCCGGATTCTAAATCATAAGAATTATTTTAACAGGCATATTAAACTGTTTTGAAACAGTCCTAAGTAGCCTTAATATGAGAATTAAAATATGGGGTTAAATGTTTAATATTAAACACTATACAGGTAAGAAACTAAATATGTAGTATACAATTTAAAAGTATTAAATGTCTTAAGTTGATTAAAGCACATTTTTTTAAATCTGTTTATTTTTCCCAACTGGATTGGCTCTTGAAAAAGATATTCAGGATAACAAAAGGAAAAAAAAGTATACACTTCTATTAAATTACTAATCTTAATTTATTAAACTACTAGAGAAATCTCTGTGATATAATAAGTAAACTTGAAATTTATAAATAAGAAAGTTACTATTAAAAAACTGTGTGTTTTCAGAATGTGCAGTTTTTATCTTACTCCACTTGACAAGGTTGCCTGATTGAAATTTCTTGAAGGATCAAAAGATTCACTTCAGAATAAAGGCAAAAAGACAGCCCCAGATATAATTATATCTTCTTATATTTGTATGTAGAGATATTATCCAAGATTTGTATGCATTTTGCAACTGTGCCAATATTAAACTAAGAACTAGCTACAGACATATCATTTCTCTTTAAAGATTAATAAATATTAGTTCTTTGATCTTTCCTGACAGAACAGTTTTTTTTTCTGTAATTGTCTGAAATAATTATTTAATGACAATATAAAACCACATAAAATACCTTCTATGAAAAAAAAAATCTCAGTAGCTTTTCCTCAGTTAGCTTTATGAATGTATCTTCTGAATTATATTTAGCATTACTTACGGTTCCTAAACAGTGATATAAAATCATATAAGTTTATTTTATGCACAAAATCACATCCAGTATGCCGAGTGACACTTAAAAGGAATGAAATAGTCACAGTGGCTTATTTTCTGAGGCAATCTTGACACTAATGCTGAATTACAACGTGGAAACATCTAGCGGTTTTACCTTTATGAGAAAAGGCTTTTTACATATTTAACATAATCACGAGGAAAATAAACTAGAATTATGTATAAAGATATGTACAGTGTAACCAAGGGGCATTTATATTCCCCTGTAGAATACTTACAATGATTTTATTGCTATTTTGTGTCATTTTCTAAAGGATTTAAATACAGCCAGTAAACAAACTAGACTTTAGATTTAAGGCGACAGCTGCTCCTTCAGAAACAATATTCAGATATTTAATCTTAAGAACCTTGAATATTTCCCAACCAAGAAGAATGTACTTTTGCAAAAAGAAAAGGACTGTGGCTTTTAATTTTGGCAGCTGTGATGGTTAGCCCAGCCACCACCTCTGCTCACCTCAGAGAGGGAGGGGCAAGGGTGTGTCCTTTGCTTGGTCACTTGAGTGCTTTACTTCATCACAATGCAAACTCTTTTCTTCTAAAGTAATGTTGATTCAACCTGTAACATAGAGAGTATCATATTATTTCCAGATTCTCAGATTTATGATTTAACCTAATTTGAACATCCTCTTTGAACTTTTGTGCTGCAAGTAGCTGCTGAATTCCAGCTTGTAGAACCATCATTAATTTACTTGGACCTCCAAACACTGCCGTTTTCCTATAGACAGTGAACTGGGTTTGGGAATACAGAAGTCCTATATTCAGTAGAAAAATGAAATTAAGATTCATGTACAGAAAAAAAATCATGTGCAGAAAGCCTTTTATATTTAATTCTTACTTCTCACCTATGATTCTAACATCTTTTGAAGGTTTACTAGTATCACATGTTTTGGGCATTTTTGAAATAATCCATCCCAAGAATTCCATCATAAATGTCAATTTTGCTTTTCCCCTTCAGAGTTGGGGATATACCTACTTCTACCAGCAAGCACTTAACTCCCTCCAAAAGACTGCGTAGTCAGTAATTCCTTAAGACATGCAGACACTTCTTCCTACCAAGGAGGACCAAGTCCTGCTTTGAGCAAAAGACAGAAGGAGCTTGGGTGGAGTGGACTGCCATGTTGTCCCCATTGAACAACATTTCTGTGTGTCCACAAGAGCCCTCAGACACTGCCTGGTGGTCCTGAGGAGGTATCTGTGACTGGATTTTATTAGTTCACCATCATAAGCATTAACACCAGACTGCAAGGTCCCAAGTCAATGACCCTGAGGCTTTAGCTTCAGTCACATCATAGATCGGAGCACAATTTCCTCTGGAAAAGTTAATTCTGAAATATTTTGCAATATTTTGTGGCTGTGACTTTTATGGGTGAGTAAAATTTAGGGTTCTGTTCTGCATTATTTTTACTAGTGACCCATGTTATTTTTAAAAGGTGCATCCTGAATGTAGATTTACTGGGTCGAAGAATATGAAATGCTTAGATGTTCGTGTGTGTGATGTATATGCACCTATATGCATACCTACCTAACAGAAATATGAACACACATATAACTAAAACTGCAAAGAAGGAAATAGCCAACCAGAATTTTGGTCTTTTTGGTGATTTGTTTTGTTTTGTTTTATACAACCGCAGAAAACTATCCTTTCTGTAACTCAATCAGATTACACTGTTCGAAATACAAACTATCAAGGTATCACAGTCCACTTCCCGCCCCCCACCATTTTGTGTTTGAAAGATGCTCCCTGATTTACTGCAGCTTGCTTTATTTTTTCCTCCAAATTTTTTAAAGTGCTATTTATAATGTGTTTGTTTTCTGAAGATATTTTTTTCCTATTAGTCTACAGAATCCATAAGGGAATGTCTGTAACTATAGCATTTGTTGCATCTTTTTGGTCAGGATAATTGTTTGAAATAATTTAACTGTAGCAACCGATACAAATTAAAAGCAGCCTAAGATCTCTCTGTGGTCACATTGCAGCTAATAGAAAACAAAGTGTCTTTAGGCTAAGTTAGTCCTGAAATGTCATCAAAATGTTTCTTTAGCAGGTGTGGTCCTGGCTAGTTACATTTTTATTCTCTCTTCCTTAAACCTAGCAGCTAAGTATCTCACATGTGCATGTCCAGCACTTTATATAAGTGTACTTTGGTAATTTACCTGGCAGCTGTAACAAGGGCTATCAGATCATTTGTGATTGTCAAGGACAATTAGAAGAATGTGGGTAACTCAAAGTCTACAGTTTCTTATCTATGACCCCAAGTAGGAATTGTCCAGATAGGAGCCAGAGTTCTTAAACCGGCAACAAACAATATCACTACCACCACAACCATCACCACCACCACTACCACTACCACCACTACCACCACCGCCACCACCACCACCACCTCCACCACCACCACCACCATCACCACCGCCACCACCACCACCACCACCACCACCACCACGACCACCTCCACCACCACCACCACCTCCACCACCACCACCACCACCACCACCACCACCACCACGACCACCTCCACCACCACCACCACCATCACCACCGCCACCACCACCACCACCACCACCACCACGACCACCTCCACCACCACCACCACCACCACCACCACCACCTCCTCCACCACCACCACTACTACCACCACCACCACCACCACCACCTCCACCACCTCTTCCTTCCAACCTTCCTAATGCTGTGACCCCATGTGTGTAGGCACATGTGCTTGGAGTCCAGAGTTGAAGTAAGGTGTCTTCTCTAATTTCTCTTCTTATATATTGAAGCAGGGTTTCTCACTTGAGCCCAGAGCTTGCCAATTTATCAAGTTTACCTAGTCACCTTGCTCCAGAGAGCACCTATCTTTGTCTACCAAGTGCTAGGATTACAGGAAGACATGCATACACATCACATACATATGCCCATGTAACTTAAAGGAAATTGCCCTTACTCTCTGTGAGGTGAGAGCTGTGACTTATACCACAGGATAAGAAAAATCACAGCTGCCAGGCAGTGATCCCAGCACTTGGGAGGCAGAAGCAGGTGAATCTCTGAGTTCAAGATTAGCCTGGTCTTACAAAGTAAGTTCAGGACTGCAGAGAGAAACCCTGTTTCGAAAAACCAACCAAATAAATAAATAAATGAGAGAGAGAGAGAGAGAGAGAGAGAGAGAGAGAGAGAGAGAGAGAGAGAGAGAGAGAGAGAGAGAGATTGGTAGAAGGTGAAGGGAAAGGGTTTAATTTCAGGTGGCTGTAAGTCACTTATACTCCGAGTGGGTTGAGCAAGAGAGATTACATAAAACAGGAAAATCATGGAGAGGGCCAAATATCCAATCTATATCTCGTTAGTCATGAAAGAACTTACTGAGTTAAATAAAAGTGGAACTTCCATAGCTGTTTGATGGATTGGCTAAATCTGGATGCCAGAGTCAAATCCCTTCTCTTTTTAATCTGTTCTGGTTGAAAATGTTTTCTGTGTGTGCTACATCACCCCATCCTTTCTCCTTCCTACGGCTCACTCTAAGAAGTAAAATTTCTCTTCCTGGTATCTCAATCATCCTCCCTCCCATTTGCCTACCCTGGAAAGAGGCATAATGACTAGCTAGTTGCATGGTTTATGAGCTCATTAGAGGATGGAGGAGTTATTCTAGAGAGAGAAAATAGTTCTTGCTACCAAATAAGAGTTTGTCTGATAGCAGACATCCTCTTTGCTATCTAGAGAAATTCCATTCAATTTGCCAATTTGATCTACAGTTGTGACTCCCTGCCTTGCTGCTGCGGTGGACCAACTTGTCATAAAGAGGTCAACTTTGGGGGAATACAAGCCTTCAGCATAATACTTGGAAGTACATGATACATTCAAAATACAAGATGCATATGAAGTCAGGGACCTTGGTGATTGTGATAGACAGTAAGCAATAAACCAAAACTGTGTATCTGGAAGTTCTGCTGAAGGATCAGTCTTGTGTCTACAAAAAAGTCTCCAAGGACAACAACTTCCCTCCCACAGGAATATTAACCTCTATTCCTTAGACAGAGTTTTATATATGTATATATATACATCAGTAAAGCAAATGCTGATTTTTAAAATTATTGTTCCTTGATTTATCTTTTCTGAGATATGGACTCACTGTATAGACTCTCCTCCAACTCCCATCATCCTGGTCCTGAGTACTGGACCAGACACATGTGCCATGAAACCCATCCTCAGAAAAGATATTAAAGTCCAAAGATGGGAACTTAGGTTTGGCATTGTGTGGAGGGGAAGGGGAGTCTGTACATGTCTGTATATGCACTGTGTGCATGCAATGCCCATGAATGCCAAAAGAGGGTATCAGATCTGCTTGAACTATGTTCGCTGTTGTAAGTCAACACATCATTATACGTGACTTCTTGAAACAGAACCTGGATTTTCTGCAAGAAAAAGTACTCTTAACCCTTGAGCTAATTTCCCAACCTCAAGACTGTTTTTGTTTTTGATGTATACAGTTTTAGTTTCAAAGGTTTAGAAAATACATTTATATGTATTCGGCCTATTTCCTGTTTCTCTATTCTTTGTAGGACCATTATAAAATTGTTGCAAAAGTTAGAAACAGACTGGACTATGAAATCTATACCATAAGCTTCTGGTTAGGACAGCAGTGTCCATTTAGGGTTTCCCAAGCTCCAGCTTCCCTTCCTCCAGGGGATAATGGAAGAAGTAGATAGTGTCCTTTACCATTCTATTGAAGTATTTATTCATCTTATCAACACCCTCAGGTGATTGGTGACATCAGTGCCTTGAGGTTTGTTCCCAGTGAAGTGATCATTGCTGTTGAGGAGCACATAAGAGAAATGGACACTGTACAGAGAGAAATTTTTGCTTCTTCCCAAGAGAAAGAAGTCTCTGTGAACATAAAAGGTATTTTTCTCTATTAATTGAGCATTGGGTCATCGCTATCCATGATTATACTCACCCAGAAGAAACCCCAAGGTTCTTCTTATTTCCATAGTTTCCTGGTAAGAGGTGAAGTTCAACTTTCTCCCCCATACCAGTGCCTTATGGTACACACTCCATAAGAGTAGACCATGGACAGTGGTTGCTAACACAGAAGGAGGTGCTGGGCTTTGAGCTTTGAAGAGAGATGGAATGACATTGATAGCATACTTGGAAATAGCTTATTTTTCTTGGTGTTTCCATTTGCTTGTTTTTCACATAGTCAGAATAAGGGAAGTGTCTACAGGATGTTGATTAAACATGCCTAAAAAAGTCCCTCTCCCTGAATTTTTTCACTGAAAAAATTTTTCAGCTGAAAAATTTGACACTATTTCATGAAAGGAACTTTAAGGGTGAAAATTAAATATCAACAACAAATATTCCAATTCTCATAAGTGAGTTGACTTGAAGAGTTTATATTTTATATTCTAGGACAACAACAACTTGGATTGGGGCTTTTGGAATTTGCTTCAACTTTCAGAGTTGATCAAACAGCACCCTTCCTTTTTATTCCTTGTACAATTTCTTTTCTTCTTCCTGTATTCTTTTCTCATTTTTTATTTCAACTGAAGGTTTGGACTGGGGTTTATTATCACATGATAGTGATCTTCCCAAAGGTTTATGGATCATAATAAACTTGTACTATTAAGAATCTTTGACTTCATCATATAGTAAAGTGTGCAGTGGGCATCTAGCTCTGTGTTCTTCCTTGGTATCTATAAGGAAGGTTGATAATTAAAAGTACATCTTCCAAATAGAAGACAAGGCAATTTAGAAAGGTCAAGATTGGTACTTACAATGAGAAACCATGTATATGTATCTGATTCTGCTGGGTTTTTTTTCAGTCCCTGTACCAATTATTATCTAACTAGCATGTCAACATTCTCACATAAGACATTTACAGTAAGGATTACACTTAGCACTCCCTCTGCTGACAGGCCCATAGACACCATAATACCTAGCCTCAATGGCTATGACTGAAGGCCAGCTAACATATGTTCATACCTCTGTCAATATATCTCAACTATGTAGAAACTAGGAGATATTCTTAGTGCTGCACAGATACTAATAAATGCACACTTAAATGTGGTTTAAATTATTGTATCTGCTTTTGTAGGCAAGTGGATTCTTCTTGCAGATACTTACATATTCTCCCTGTCACTGACCTCTTCACTCTCTTCTGCTACTACCACTATCCCTACTGATATCCCTGACTAACCAGATGTGCATGCCCACAGTGACATGACAGCTGTGTATACAGACCGTGAACGTTTATTCTTCCTATCAGCACATGCGCTACCTCAAACAGAACTTTTACAACTGAATCCTTCTCTTAACAGACATTAGAACAGAGGTGGGGATGAAAGGTAGACGATAGAGATTTTCTGCTTGAAAGAAGTTAGCAGGGTTAGCAGGGTGAGGCTGGATCCCGGTCTTTTTCGTGTATGTAGAAGGTGAGACCAACCCCTGGATGATCTAGACATGTTAAATTAAATTGTGTGGTAAACACATATCTGAATAAAATAATCTGAGCAGAAAGACATTTGCATCTGCAGCTGTATCTCATTTAATGTCTAGGTCAAGGTGATGAGTCAAATTCAGTTGAAAAGACGCCATGGCATCTTCACACTGAGTATCCACTGGCTTAACTGCATTAAAGTGTTGTTGGCCTGACACTTCTGTTTGAGAAGTTCTCACGAAAATTTAAACCCAGTGAGGGCAAGGATAATCCTCTGTTTTATTTCTTGCTACACTCGGTTAGTAATAGTGCATCTTATTGGAAGCAAAAGCAAAACAATGAGTTAACCTTCACTTAAATGTATTCTTAATGAGCTTTAAGACAGTTACCTAAATGAATAGAAGATATCAGCAATCGTTGATTGTTATTTTTTTTTCTTTTCTGTTTCTTTTAGGAGATCATTAACCCAACGGGAAAAATGAACATAATTAAGGTCCACAGTTTCTGTACTCCGACGGGTACGGGAACATACTTTTCCTTAGTCTACAGCATCACCTAATGCATTGTTGAAAAATGTGGGGTTTGTTATTTTCAAATGGTCGTCTGTAGAATATTTTGCTTCTGTTGTTTCTTTCTTTTGCTTTCGTGAATGTTACTGAACATTCAGGAGTAGATAATATGTTCAGCCTTTGTGTTTGTCTAAAGCTTTGTGGATGCTGTGTTTATATAGGTCTGTGGTAAAGATTCACACATCACAGCTAACCAGTACATTTGCATAGGTATTGAAAGAATCTACTTAATTTTTTACTTGCTGGGGATGTTTGTGTTCAGTCAGGTTCACAAGAAAAAGAGAGGAAAGGGATGGGAGCCTCTATCCAGACGCCTCTATCTTTTGTGGTCCTTTATGAACTATAGTTAATGATTCTGTGGCTATAGAGAGACAAGACTTGTATTTGCAAACAGATGCTCTGCAGAGCGGAGCTCTAATGCGGCAGACACAGTGCCCTTAGGAAAGAGTACATATTTATATACAGTTCAAAGGACTATTTCAAAATTAAAGATAGGTTTCTAGGGGACTATATATCTGTAAATTGAGTCGTCAGGGTGTCTTTTTTCTCCTTTAGCCTACTGAGGATAATTTATGATGCTAATAATTAATTTTTCAAGACTGTATTAGCAAAATAGTATCTATAAGTTATGCACATATTTTCTGTGATTTCACTAGAATCTTTCTTTTGTAGAGACATATACTAATTGTTATTTAATTTGATCTTTTTGTCACACTTCGGATTTAATTATAATTAGAAACTATAAATAAAAAATCTTTTATTGGAATTTTGCTATCACCAATGTGCTCTTATTGCTTGAACATAGTATTTGGAACTTAGTTCTGAAAAGGAATAAAAATATGAATAAAACTAACAACATTATATGCTCTTTGTATTAAGTCCGGTAACAATAGATCATGCAAGGTGTCAGTTAAGGAAGAAGATGAAAAATGAGTGATTTTCTTTCTTTAGTTAAACACGACGCTAAGTGTTATGCGCAGCATTAAAATCAAATTACTCCCCACTTCAATGATCACAGCGTGAACACTTGTGATCGGAAAGCTGTGTTTCCCTTCTTCCTTGGTCCTCACTCTTATTAGATAAATCAGCTAATAGAGCTTAGATAAATAGAAGGAATGGCTTTGATGCCTTTGTGGCATCTCTGTTTTGTGAATGTCTGTTCAAGATATCTTCTAAATAGCATTTCCTCCACACTTCGGTCATTACGAGTTCTCACACTCCGAGGTTCACACTTATGTGAAGTATGATCAGCTGCGACATCATTTCCAGCTGGTCAACTTGCTGGACTTTAAATTCTTCTGGAGGTAGGAAAGGTGACTATTTCCAATGATGACTTTTTACAAAACCCTTCCAATGGTTTGAAATGACTTCGATTAGTTTTCCGGACCTCGCAAGAGCAGCTGACAACACGGGGAAGCCCCGTAGCAGTGGAGAAACCCAGACTCAGGACTCAGGAGCTTCTGACTAAGTAACAGGAAGCGGGCTCCTTTGCTTGTTTTGTTTGTTTGTTTGTTTGTTTTGTTCTTGTTTAAATCTAGAATATTTGCTTTTAATAAAGCACAGTTCACATAGACTTTCCTTTTTGTGACAGACGTGGAGTTGACAGGTACATAGATGGTTGAAGATAATGACACTGACTACTGACATACAGTGAACACAATACTTTCTTATAAAAATGTTTAAAAGATCTTCCTATAAATGCTCTTGATCTTACACAATAACAAAAATTCACAGTTCCCCAATTTGTCTTAGAATAATAACTATTTATTGACTTCAGTAAAAACATTGGCAGTACTCCATATTGTTAAATTATACCAAGGTTATTAATTGTTTAATTGTGTGTGATGGTAAAAGATTTTCTGTTGTCTTAGCATGATGTCTTAAATTACTGTTTCCCTGCTATTTTCAAATGCCACTTCTGTTATATAAAAAGCACATTTAGACTATCATTCCGCCCCCTAGAAAATGGTGTGTCTCATTCATGATAGTTTTAAGTCTTCCCATGTTTGTGTCGATTCCTTCAGTCTGTGTAGTTCACTGATAAGTCAGGACTATCTGGTCATTAAATGAATGCCACTCAGGATGATTGGCTGGAAGCATGAGGGAAGGGTAAAAACAGAACTAAGCCCATCAGGAAGATGAATACTGGACCTAGTTACAGATATCTGAAGGATCATCACACACCGTTTTTCTACGTCCCCATATAAGTTTTTATAGCAATAAATTAAGCAGTCAGTGGAAAAGACACATGGAGCAAAATGAATGTAATATTAGGTAGCCATTAAAGTCAATTATTCAGTTAATAAATAGTAATGTGAGGAAATATTTGGCTTATCATATGCAAAAACATCATGTATGACAGATATACTTTGATTCCTCTTATAAAAATATGTTTTGTAAAGAAAGAATCAAAAGGCCACATAGATATATTAAGATTAGCTACTTGGTATTGACATGGTATGATTGATAATTTTATTTTTTTCCTGATACCACCCCATATTTTCTATATATTTCAGGATTAGGTCATGATGCTTCTACAATCCTCACTGAGACAAGTATTTCACATGTGAAAACCACTAAAGAGAGAAGAAGAGTCCCATACTATCACCTGTAAAATTAAAAGTTGCGTTGTACTTTTGAACACCACCTGCCCAAGAGATGCTCCAAATGTTATTCTAGAATGGTTTAGAGAAAACTCTCCCATGAGGTTGAAGTAGAAATCTATAAATAACAGATTAGGCCTGTGAGCAAGCAGGGGGATGATGAACCCAAAAGGAAATCAGAGGGAGGAAGGATTCCCAAAGTGGAAAACACATTGTAAAGTCAACTGTAGCATGTTTCAGAATTGATGCCACAGATAGATAGATAGATAGATAGATAGATAGATAGATAGATAGATGATAGATAGATAGATAGATGATAGATATAGATGATAGATCAATAGATAGATAGATAGATAGATAGATAGATAGATAGATAGATAGATAGATAGATAGATGATAGATATAGATGATAGATCAATAGATAGATAGATAGATAGATAGATAGATAGATAGATGATAGATATAGATGATAGATCAATAGATAGATAGATAGATAGATAGATAGATAATTGATAGAGATACATTAATTGATCGATAGATAAATATGTAGAGAGACAGATAAATAGAAAGATAGGTGTAAATTGTTGATAAATAGATGATAGATAATTAATAGACATGTAAATAGATACGTCAATTAGTCGATAAATATGTAGAAGATAGATAGATAGATAGATAGATAGATAGATAGATAGATAGATAGATAGAGAGATAGATAAATTTTAGATAGAAAGATGATAGCTAGACAGGCAGGCAGGCAGGCAGACAGACAGACAGACAGACAGACAGACAGACAGACAGACAGAATTCCGCTGTGTCTAAGCATTTCCCCCACTGTCTTCCTTGTCTCATCTCCCCAGCCCACATCCTCACCCCTCACAGGCTATTTCCCTTTCCCCCTCTTAGCTCTTTTTTGCCCCCACCCCTCTCGCTCAGCTTCATTCCTGTGGCGGCCCACTGCCTTCGCTCCCTGCTTCCACGGCTCCTGTTTCTCTCACCACTCATTTCCTCTTATCACTTGAAGAAACCACAGCCCTGCTTGAGCCACCTGGGCCTAATTTGTGCCCACTCCCACGCAATTAAACGCAGCTGTAGAAAGATGGACACGGGCATGAATTTGACTTTAAAATCCTGACTGGAGCTCCCAAGGGACCTTTGGGGCGTTCAGGTAGTCACATCCTGTCTTCTTATTTCACTTCACCTGCAAGGACACTGTGATTGTATCATATGTAGCCATCTCTTCCCAAGCCTATAATACTTTTCTACAGCTTCATATACCAGTAATGAATGGGCAGTGTACTTCCCTGGGAGAGTTGGGGCAATTACCATGACTAATGCCTGTTGAACATGCTACTTCCTCCACCTGGCATGCTGTTGTGCAGAGGAAGGCTAGGTTGGTTCATTGAACTAGGCAGAGGGGTTACAGCAGGTGACCTTTGGATCTTATTAGTTAGGGTGAAGCAAGATACTCACCATCTGCTGGTGACTAGCATGCACTCCAGAACTGTGGGAAATTAATTTCTATTTTTTACAAATCATCCAGTCTAGGGTGATCTGTGATAGTAGCAAAAGACAGGAATGAAACATAATTACTTGAATTTATCTTTCTAGCCCTGATATTGATTGAAAGGCTTTAGATACAATTTTTAAGTGTCTAATGGACATCCCACTTGAATAAACGTTGCAATTCAAACAAGGTCAACCGACAAACCATTTTCCTTGCTAAACTTCTTTCTGCACATTCTCATGCAACCCAGTTGATGAGCGATCAGTTTTCCATTTGCTCAAGTCAGAGTTTTGGTGTTATCCTATGTCAACCTGGACAGGCTAAATGACAGGGTAGTGACAAGCACCACCCAAAGTTCAGTGCCTTGTATAGCAAAGGTTCTGCCAAGCCACCTCCTTGTCAAGGAGGAAGCTTTGCTCTGTGTCGCTGTCACCTTCCTGGACCTAGGCTGAAGAATGCATCATATAGAGAATTAATTTGACCTTATACTTCCACTTGCATATTACACATATTAGGATATGATAATTATGTATTGCAATGTGTTTCATTATAACATTTTCTTACATGCATATAATCCATTTCGTTCATGTTCACCTTGTTACCCTCTCTTGTCCAAGTTTAATTCATTTAATATTTGTCCAAGCAGGTTGCCAGACTCCAGCTTCAACTGAGTAGGTAAATTTGAACAGGCCGTCCTCTTACATGAAAACTAGAGTTGCTGTGAACGACTAATGACTGTAAGAGTTGGCCACTGTACTTGTCAGCTTTCTGTTACTATAACAAATATCTAAGCTAGTCAACTTATAAAGAGAAAAGGTCTGTTCTGTTTCTGCCCATCGTCTGTGGGTTTTCTTGCTTTTGGGTCCATGACAAAGCAACAAATCATGGTGCATAATTCCCAGAGGAGCACAGTTGTTTACCTCATGGCCAGGCAAAAAGAATAGGGTTAGTGTTCCAAGATATTTTCAGAACCCATCCCTAATAACAAGAAGATCTTCCACCATGTGAGATTCTTTTTTATTGCTTATTTTTAAAAATTAGTCAACATACACTCTATTTGATTTTACTATAGCATTTTTCAAACAAAATTTATTTTGTTGATTCTCTGCCATCTTCTCAGCCATTCCTCTGAGCAATCTTGTATTAGCCCACTCCCAGACTCCTTCATACTTTAATGCCACATTCCGTTACCCCTCTTTTTTCAACACCTCCTTATCTCCTCTAATAGTCTCCATATTTGTTTTATATGCTATGTACACAGTCATTTATGCTCATATATATACATACATATACATACATATATATGCTCACACACATAATAAACTAAGATGCACAGATTAGAAGAGAAGATGTGAAAGTTTTTTCTTTCTGAGTCTGAATTGCGGCATCCTTTACAATAATACTTGGTGGATCCATCAGTTTTTCTCAAAATTTCAGGATTTCATTCTTTACAGTTGTATAAAATTCCATTATGTAAGTATATCACATTTTCATTGTTCTTTCTCTTGTTGATGGACAGCTTGAGTGGTCCTGTCTATTGTGAATGTTACAACAGTAAACACAGATGAGCAAATATGTCTGTGGTAGGATATAGAGGATTCTGGGTATTTAACCCTGAGCTGAATCATATGGAAGTCTTCTTGAAGCTTTGACCATCACATCTCAGTCGTGCCAAGATAAAGACAAAATCTTTAACACTTGATCCCTTGGATGTATTATGTGACACTGTTCCTGGAGAGAGGTCAACAAATATTTACTCACCACAGATCAAGAATTAAAGGCAGGGCTGGAGAGATGGCTCAGTGGTTTAGAGCACTGACTTGCTCTTCCAGAGGTTCTGAGTTAAATTCCCAGCAACCACATGGTGACTCACAACCATCTGTAATGAGATCTGACGCCCTCTTCTGGTGTGTCAGTGACAATATACATATACATATACATATATATATATATATGTACATATATATGTATATGTGTGTGTGTATCTTATAAAAATAAAAAAGAATTAAAGACAGACCAAAGTAAGGATATCCCCAAAGTCCAATTTGGTGAATCAATAAATTTTATTGGGATTGCTTAGAGGAATATGGGTGAGGGGTTGCTTACACGAGTGGAAATGACACAAAGACAGCTGCCTCACTAAAGCCCACCCCAGTGTGGGTGACAGTTGAGGAAACCTGGAACCCTAGAGAGCATTACAGGACTTGAAGGCAGCTACACAGATTGGGAGGGGGGATTGTCATCTATTCCAGAAGGCTCAGGTGGTCTGAGTATCTTCTAAGTCGCTCTGTTTGTCCGGTAGACTTCTAGGCAGAATAGCTGTTTAGCTTTTGTCACCTTGACACAAACAAGAGTTGCCTGGGAAAAGGTTACTTCCATTGAAGCACGGCCACCATCAGATGGTTCTATTGGCCTGCCCGTGCACATTCTCTTAATTAATAACTGATGTGCAAGGGCCCAGACCACTGTAGGTTTTGCTACCACTGGGCAGGTGGCCACGGGCTGTGTGAAAGAAAGGTAACTGAGAAAGCCATGGGGATCCAGTCTCAGTCTCTGCTTCAGTTTCTGCCTCTTGAGCTCCTGCCTTGGCTTGCTAGACGATGGGCCATATCCTGTGAACTAGCCTAAGCCGTTTCCTGCCCGAAGTACTTTTGATCAGTGTGTTATCACAGCAATAAAAAGCAAGCTAGAGCTGCTTCCTTGGAGCCTGTGAAGCCCCCATCAACCTGCTTCTCCTTCTACTGTGCCTCTCCTCAATTGATCTCTGCCTTAGCTCTGTGAATTTAGGTTTGGATCTCTCTTTGCCAGTGAAATTGGAGTAATCCAAATGTTCTTCTCCTTTCTACCTCCTCTGCTTTTCTCAGTCTTCTTTTTTTTAACTCAACATCTTCTTCCTCCTTTTTGTTTACCAGGCTAACCTGGAACTCAACTATACAACCCTGGCTGACCTCAAACTAATAATTCTGCCCCTGACTCCAAATGTTAGGACCACAAGTGATGCATTCCACTCCCTGACAAACAATTTTTTTTGATTCATCTGATATTAATATAGATGAAGCCAGATGGTAGTATATGAAATATGCTAGCAACAATATTTCATCTTTACCATGTTTTAAGTAGTAGAATATGATTTTATTAGCTATATCATATACCTCCCATGTTAGGGCTGGTAGCAATTTCCAGCTTCAAAAGTAGGTGTTTTGAATTCCTCAATGTGGCCATTCTTCATACCTCCTGAAATTCTGTGTATAGCATAGCTGTCATTTGCCACATTTAGTAAGTACTTTCTGTAATTTTATCAGACGCGTTTTAACACAGGCTTCCATATAGAAGGAAATACCCAATCAATGGCCAGAACTTAAGTCACATGTACACAAAAGGTAGGTGTTTAGGGAAGAGGGGCTGGAGCAGCCATCAGCAACTGTGCTGACTCAGCAGCTCCTCTCTGCGGCCTCAGCTAATAATCAGAAACTATGCAGGTGTGCAGAGAAACTGCCCAATCTGACTGTGTGTCAGCTCGTACTCTAAGCCGCAGTCTGAGCTGCTCATTGTCCTGCAGTGGGCTCCCTTCCTGTTTAATTTGCCCTCTCTCAGCACATCGACTAATATCTTCCTCTTAATGTGAGGTAGGCTGTGGGACTCTTGGTCCAGCTCCCACTTGAGAGAGGAACACGCTGCGAAGTCCTCAGAGGTAAGTCAGTCACAGCCTGCCCAGCGTCGCCTCTTCTGTGGGCTGTCCCAGTTCCTTAGGCTCGCTCATTCCTGCTTCGTTCTGGTTCTCAAATGCCTTTGTTCTTTTTGCTTAAACGTCTGCGCTGGGCTCTTGGTTACAGCTAACACCTGCCAAGCTGTATTCCCCGCACAGGTCCACTTGGCTAACAAGTTCATCTCACATGCATTTGTTCAAATGGACCCTTCTCTGGGGATGCTAACATCCATTCCTGTATTTAAAAATTGCATCTCGCTCCACCTGCCCTGTCTATAGAGAGCCCACTAAATCTGATTAAGTTTTTCTTTTTAAAGTCCATGGTTCCTAAAACTGTATCACATGAAACCCATAGGCATGTGGATTTAACTCCTTTCACTTATGACTACTCTATACAGCCACTGAAGAGACAAGAAGAGAATCCTAACTTCATGAAACAAACAAGGAAACAAACTGTATGGAGAAGGGTTGTCACTCTCTTTGTAAGAGTTACGGGGAAGCTGTTAGCAAACATTTATTAGCTTGAGTCAGGAAAGCATAGACAGCTTGGGAAATCTGTTCAAAAGTATCACATGGAATTTTGACAAACTTCTAGACATTCACTGATGCAGATACCAAAATTATACACAGAACCAGAACGCTCTAAACCAGAGGAATTTGCACAGAGGAGGTTAATGTTTTATAGAATCATCATCATCATCATCAACAACAACAAATGTCTTTTTTTTTTCTTATTTTCTGATGTTACTTCCGCATTTTCAAGACTCTCCCATGGATTGAACTGGCAAAGCTGAACATTCGGCACAAGTTACACAGTAGGGATTCAGATAATAATGGATGCAAATGATAAAGGGAGGACACAAGTTCATATAAAAAGAATAAATAGAAAGAACTTTTTAAATTACTTGTGAGCCATAGAGGAAACAAAAATTTGCAGCGATAAGCTATTAATAAGGTGCTGATAATGAAGTAATTAAAGCAGTGTTTACGGAGCCTTATGAGATGCGAAAATTGCACTGAGGTGCCTGTGCTATTAGTTTTTAAATGCATCAGAAAAACTGGGAAAATATACAAAGAACAATATCTGAAAGTCATTCATAAAATACTAGAATATAAGCTAACTAATTAGAATATTAGTTAACATTAATAGTTTCTTAAATGGATTGAAGCTCAGCATGTTTCTTATTCTAGTAAGTTTGACAAAAGGAAAAATAAAAATAAAAACCCATGAGGGACTGGAAGGTATGATTACACACAATGAAGTTATAACATAAGAAGCAGTATACGTGGTGTTTGGTGAATAATACAAATGTATTAGCAACCCAGATAAGTTTCAGAAGAAGGAATAAATTTATGGAAGCAATTTAAATTCCTGAATAAATAATTCTGGAGTGTGTTCTTAAAGGGAAATATAAAGGACCCTTTAAATATCATGAGACAATAAACTTATGGTTGATTTAAATAAAATCACCCTAAATCAGATAAATTCTATACCATTTAACTAATTCAAATAACAAAATATTAATTGCTAGAAACTTAAAGTACATGCAAGTGATATGTGTTTCTATAAGTCTGATAGTGTACCCAGCAATCTCTCTGTGTCTGTCTGTCTGTCTGTCTGTCTCTCTGTCTTTGTCTCTGTCTCTGTCTCTGTCTCTCTCTCTCTCTCTCTCTCTCACACACACACACACACACACACACACACACACACCAGGAACTTTAGAAAAATGTTATAAATATTTGTTTAGCAATACATTCTAAAAAACATTCTGCTCACAGGAGAGGTTTCTATAGTCATTGAGCACCATTACCAAGTCTATTAGTGAAGCACATAACATTTAAGGAAAAGAGAAATGAGCTGGCCTCTCATTGGTAGAATTTACCCTTCATTCGAAATTTTCAGTAAGGAAAAAAAATGTTTCAATAAATATCAATGAGACATTTGGCCAGTCATTTATTTTAAGGAAAAGCTTAAAATCCCAAACCAATTTTTACCTGATAAGCAGAAATTTAAACCTCATAGCCAACATTTCATTTTTTAAAGGTTTTGAATATACATATATACATATATATATATTACACACAGTATACATATATACATAATGTATATGCACATATAATTTTGGTATGTATAATATATGTATACATATAATATATGTATGTGTATATCACACATATGTTTTCACATTGTGTTATTTATTGTTATATATTATAAATAAAATATATGCTATTCATCACCTGAAGATTGGTGACAAAAATTCTATCTCTTTCTTGCAGTGGGGTGCTTTACAGTCTTGAAGGAAACAGATGAGTCCTAATTGTCAATATCCAACCCAAAGAAATGCATCAGACTCATTTGGAGCACTTTCCCACATCTTCATTTTATCAGACATCACCACACCACATTATCTCAGAGCTACTCACACTAATGTTGCCAGATCAGTGTAGGGAAGTGGCTGTACCTGGTTTACCCAGGTTTCCTTAGCCAGCATTACGTGTTCTCAAAAGTTGTGAAGGCAGGAGCAGAGTGTCTTTAGGAAATGCTTTAGCGTAGGGACTATAGACGCTTCTGTGACAGGACCTTGTATTTCACAAACTACACCATTCTTTTACCCTCTCAGCATCCTTGCTATAACACAAAACCACCCAGGATAATATTTGAAGGGTCTGAAGTAATGGTGCTCTGGTGAGATGTGCTGAACCTGAGTTTGCAGACGCCTTCTGGAGCATCACATAGACTCTTACCACAGTGTAGGAACTGACTCAGAAACATAGCTATTATAGCTTAGCACAGTAGATAAATTATTCCTTAAATTCAAAGAGTATTTTATTTACCAGTTTCTTTACACATGCAAATAATATGTATGTTTTGTGTGGTGAAAATGGAAATATATATACCACATTGTTAATTCTGGTAATCTGTTGGTATTTTCATTGAGTTGTATAATTTCTAATATTCTTACAATGACTATGTAATACCTAACCAAAAAGAGAGAGAAAGGAGAGAGGGGGAGGAGTGAAAAAACCTGGATGAATAAAATTTGAAATGTATAGAAACCTTGAATTATCACACTAGTTTATGGTAACAAACATGAATAAACAAATTAGTTGAATGGAATAAAGTATGTTCAGGACAAGTCAAAGAACTGCCTGTCCAGAAAAGGATTTTTGTTGGGATGAATATAAGTTCGTTACTGTGACAAAATACCTGAGTCAATTCATTTGTAAAGCTGAAAGGTTTATTTTAAGCATGGTCCTGAATGATTTAATATCATTGTGCTTCTGTTGAGGAGCCAGATGTTGGGGGCAAACAAAGGACTAGAGCAATTTTATCATTAGTTAACACACACACATACACACATAGAGACAGATACACTGAAAGAGACAAAGAGAGACATAAATAAAGAAAGGGGATAAACTAAATCATCACCTGCACTGGCTGGTTTTGTGTGTCAACTTGATATAACCTGGAGTTATCACAGAGAAAGGAGCTTCAGGTGAGGAAATGCCTCCATGAGATCCAACTGTAAGGCATTTTCTCAATTAGTGATCAAGGGGGGAGGGCCCATTGTGGGTGGTGCCATCTCTGGGCTGGTAGTCTTGGGTTCTATAAGAAAGCAAACTGAGCAAGGCAGAGGAAGCAAGCCAGTAAGTAACATTCCTCCCTGGCCTCTGCATCAGCTCCTGCTTCCTGACCTGCTTTAGTTCCAGTACTGACTTCCTTTGGTGTGCAAGTGTAAGCTGAATAAACCCTTTACTCCCCAACTTGCTTCTTGTTCATGATGTTTTGTGCAGGAATAGAAACCCTGACTAAGACATCAACATAGATTTTTGAGATATACTATCCCAACTATGAGCATATACAGTAATTTAGATATTATGAATACATGTATTTCATATATTAAAATTCCCAACACATAATTATTGAATATTCAATGAGTAAATTGAGATATTAATTATATATTGATTAATTCAAATATTTTTGCTATGCTATATAGCATTTAAAATTTTTGAAGGTAAGGTGTTTACATTTTGTTTGGAGTCTTTTTCATATCTACTAAATCAAGTATATTAGATTTCTTATATTTTCATCTTCCCTTTATTGAAAATACTCAGCCATAGAATTATATCCTTTCTTCGCTTTCCTATCCATTTGTGTTTTACAATTAATACTTTAACTCCTGGAGCATTTACCTTATGAAAGAAAGATTCAGTCTTGTTTTCTTTTCATATGCCCAATTTTTCCCAGACCATTAATTACTTAATATATCCTTTACCAACTAAAATGCAAGGGCAGGAAATTTAGTCTTGCCCCCAACTACCAGACCAACTGCTGGGCTGCCCTCTATGGGTTTATGTCAATAACAACTATAACCCCTTGGGTCAGATAATCAGATGAATGATAATTAACCATATAAGTAATGACTGTGTTATGCAAATAAACAACGCAGAAGAGTCTTCTCATTAGAGAAACACCACGGGGTCATTAGGTTTTGATCTCTGTCCTCATCTTTTGGGGGAAAAGACCTTCTGTAAACTGTTCTTCTGAACTGGCAATAAAGCATCACTCACAGGTTCACATTAAGCTGGGCTGTATAGAGTGCTTGATTTGTATTGAGTATGTGTCTCTTGGATGAGACTGGCTATAATGAGCTAACCCACAAATCACAGCTCAATAGGACTCTACATATTGCTTAATTAAAAGTTGCGAGTTTATTAACATATATCTTTGGTCCTGAGATTTGGGCATGCGCTTTCTGTGAAAATAAGACTAGGCTGTAAAAGTTTTATAGATTTTGACTATGATATTACAGGCCATAGCTGAATAACCCATCATTTCCCCCAAAGATTTTTTTCATGTTTTACCTTCTTGTCAAGCCAGAGTAGGCTCTCTTTGTTTTTTCCTATTCAACAATATAAGGCTTACTGCATCAAACAGAAAAAGAGTGTTGTATCTTAAATATTTTATCTGTACATGCTTTTATCATTTAATGTTATTAGCAGAGCTATCTGAAGGCAAGGCACTGGGCCCTTTTCATTAGATGAGCTCTAGGTAGTGTGGATCTATTAGGTATGGGTTCCTAGAATTTCCATTATAAATCTCTATTTTCAGGGATGTATAATTCAGCTATAAAAATTTTGCCCCGGGCTTCAACTTGGAATGCAAGGTCGTAGCCTGAGAGAGGACATTGTTACCAGGTGATGAAGGAAAAAAAAAATGTTGTTGTTTTCATCTTACCAAAGCAAAAAGTGATGTCTGGTAAATGCCTTTAGATGCTTCTGTATGCCACAGTAAGAAGGTGCATGGAAAAATGTTTGTTTTGGTTGCTTTGACATGACATTTTACAGTGGCTTGTTGGTAATTTTGACACAGGTATTTGATGGCTTTTTTTTTTCTTTAAGAGAAAGGATGCCTTTTCCTGTGGTTGTTGGATCTGACAGTACTCATCTTCTTGAGTGGAAGTTTTGGTGTAAAGTATTTCTGAAGTCCTTGCATATGGATCTGCTTCACCACATCCATCAGTAGTATCAGGAGGGTTTTATAGATTGTTCAGAAGAACTGAAGTATAGTGTGACTACTTTGAGGAATCAGTATGCCTGCTTTGATTGGAAATTGAGATGTATATCCTAGGATATGAAATATCAGAAACCACTAACCAAAGGAAATGGCTATGAGAGAGGATCCCAGTCCCAACTCTGTTATTAAGTGGCTGAATGACTTGGTGAGATTCATTTGAATAACCTGAATCTCTTTCAATGTCCATGAAATTTGTTTCAAAGACAAAAACATTTGCACTTTTCTTTCAGGACTTGAAACTGGCATCTTTCTGTTCTTTTTCTTCTTTTATTTTTTTTTCTCTTTCTTGTATATGAGCATCTGCATACCAGAGGTTGACCTAAGATTTCCTCCTCAATCTCTTCTCCACTTTACTGTTGAGTCAGGGTCTCTTACTGAACCTGTTACTTCCTGTTTCCACTAAAATGGCTGCTAAGCCAGCCCTCAGGATAGCCTTATCTCTCCCAGCATTGAGGTTAACGGGTGCATGCCATTGCACCCGGCTTTGCATGGATGGTGGGAATTCTCTTGCTTGTATAGCAAGTCCTTTGCACATTGACTCATGTTCCCAGTCCTTTTTTTTTTTTGGTAACTGATAATTACATATATGTAGCAAATTCACCACTGAGTTTCTGCTACCAAATTTAATGGACATGTTTTTCATCTTTTATTTACTCACTCAGAGCATTCAAAGCAGAACTGCATATAGAGTGTAAAGACATGTCTAAATACCTTGATCTTTAAGTGTCTGTGACTCTTGTCTCCCTTCCCTGTACCTCCTGCTCTTTTGTTTCCCCTCTCAACCAGGCATTAAATATTGAACTTCAGAAAACTCCATATCATGGACTCTTTCAGCTAATTATTCAAAGTCCTTGGCTTCATCCCGGTATCATCTGTTTTTCTCCAAACCACCAAGGATCAGTCAAATTTTCAAATGTCTAAATGACTTATTTAATTCCTCATGTCACTTCCTTAGTTCAAGCCAGTAATATCTTTTTTGGTAGCTGCCAAACGCAGGCTTTTCTTTCTGCTTCTGTCTTCTCCCTTACCCTATTGACAGTAATTTCCAATGTACTTCCAGGGTGATGATACATTAAAATAATAAATACCATCATCCTTTTCTTACAAGACCTTTAGTTGACCACCATTTATTTACACTACTAACTTACTTTCTCCTACAAAGGTATCTGGGCACCAACAGTCTTTCTCTCTAGCTTCATCCTGAGTACATCAGTTACTTTCTCCATTCTTGGTCCCCTGAGTTCCTTTTGTTTCCTTGGGACATCTGCGCCTTTCTTTCTTGGACACTTGTATACTACAACTTCTACCCAGAGTGCCCCTATGTCTCTAGCTGGATTTTTTTTCTTCCTCTCTCTCACATTCTAGTCCATGAAGCAGAAGGAAATTAGACCATATCTGTGCCTTGTGGGATGCCTTTCTCTGGGCTCTTCGTTTGCATAGTTCAATGTTCTTTACATCTTTCAGAAACCTTGCTAGTTCCCCTAGATGTCTAGCACATAATAGTACAGAATAAAAATAGACTCTCTGATTCAGTATAAGGACTGAAGTCCAACAAAGGGCAGAATCTAGGGCAGAATCTATGTGTAGATTAAAACATGTCTTTCTATGGTCCTGGGACCACACATTCCACTTCCTAACACCTGCAACTGTTGTGCCACAACATGATGAAGAATGTTAGGAACAGTTAAATGAATAAGAGAGCTGCTTACATCATGAACCTTGATTTATGATGACCAATAGACAAGATTAAGATCAGTTCAAGAATATCATTGAGACCAGGCTAGCCCCCCGAGACACAGAACTGTTTATGTGCCATTAGTCTTCATGTGAACCATTTGCCTGGGAGTAGGAACCTAATTAATACAAAAGTATTTAGCAGAAACATAATTCTATGAAGTTTGCATACATGGGAATCTACACTCTGTGGTGCAGTCTTGTCTCAAAGTCATGACAATCCTCCATCCTCAGCCTCTCAAGAATTAGATCCAAGCATGAGCCACCATGTGTGGCTTAGAAAACACATTCTATTTTAATAAAAATTTGGAGAAAAAAGTCACCCATTCCTTTCACCAATCACTGTCAACTTTTAGTGTGTTGTATGCAACCTTCATATCTTAGAAGAACATTGTTCTTGAATTGAAGGCATCTTTCAAACCTACTAGAGATCTTGAATAGTTTAATTTGTATTACATAAATTGTACTTGATATTTCTGGTCTAAGTCTGTTAGGAATATCTAAAGACTCACTATCATCCTGATTACGGTTATTTTTGTCGACCATTTAAACTCAAAAGGTTCAACCACTGTGTGGTAGGATGACAAATATTTGTACAAAATAAAACTAGAACAATGGAAACTCCCAGGAATCTATGAGGGAAACCTTAGCTAAGACTCTTAGCAGTGGAGGATATGAAGCCTGAATGGGCTGTCCCCTATAACCAGGCAAGACTTCCGATGAAAGGATTGGGATGCCAACTCAGTCCAAAACCTTAGACACATAATTTGTCCTGCCTACAAGATGCACAGGGATAAAGATGAAGTAGAATCTGAAGGAAAGCCCAATGAATGACTGGCACAGCTTGAGACCCACACCATAGAGGGATCCCACCCCTGACACTGTTACTGATCTTTTGCTGTACTTGCAGACAGGAGCCTAGCTAGCATAACTATCATCAGAGAGGTTTCACTCAGCTTCAACTGATGGAGACAGATGCAGAAACCCACAGTCAAACATTAGGCAGAGCTTGGGGAATCTTATGGAAGATGGCAAGGAGGGATTAAAGAAGCTAGGTGGGTCAATGACACAACAAGAAAACCTACATAATCAACTATACTGTGCTCATAGGGGCTCAGAGACTGAACTGACAACCAGAGAGCATGCATGGAATGGACCTAGGCCCTCTGTACATATCTAACAGTTGTGTAGTTGGGTCTTTGTGGGACTCCTAAATGGGGAGCAGGGGCTGTCTCTGACAACACTGTCTGCTTTTGAATCTCTTTCCCCTAACTGGGCTGCCTTATCTAGCCTCAGTAGAAGATGTGCCTAATCTTACTACAACTTGATATGCCAAAGTTGGTTGATATACATGGGATGCCTTGCCTCTTCTCAGAAAAAGGGGAGGAGGGCTGATGGGGGGAGGGGAGGGGAGAGGGAGGAACTGGGAACAGAGGAGGAAGTGGAAACTGTGATAGGGATGTAAAGTAAATAAATAACTTAATTAAAAATAAATGTAAAAAGATTTCTTTCATGTGAGTAGTGATTAAAAAGCTAAAGGGTGGCTGTCTTCGATGTTTTACCAGCTGTTGTGATAAAATATCCGGAGAGAAGCAATTTAAGAAGTCATTTCCTTTGTCTCACAGTTGAAAGGCACATCATGACATGGTAGTCCAGTTGGCCATGCTGCATCCACATCAGGAAATGAAGCGCGGTCAAGAGCTGTGTTCATCACACTTTCTCACTTTCATCCAATCCAGGATCTCAGCTAGGGAATGATCCCACCCTCAGGCACACACACTCCCTCCTTTCCACCCTATTAATGCCACAGGCTTGCCCAGGAGGTCATCTCTAAGGTGACTGTAGATCTCATTAGGTTTACTGAGATTAAGCACCACTATGCCAATTAGAGGAGAAGAAGTTGTAAGGGCGCATCTCATAAGGAGAATTGAAGAGAAGTGATGTGAAACCCAAGGGGTGAGAGCTGAGGCTAGCCATTCAAAGGTGAGTGCTGAGGCTAGCCATTCAAGGGTAAGTGCTGAGGTTAACTATCCAAGGGTGAGTGCTGAGGCTAGCCATCTAAGGGGTGAGTGCTAAGGCTTGCCATTCAAGGGTAAGTGCTGAGGCTAGCCATTCAACGGGTAAGTGCTGAGGCTAGTCATCCATAAACTGGGTAGGAGGCAGGAGATTGGGCAAAAATGAATGGGAAGGCAAATCAACAAAATGCTTCAATGGAACCTGTCACATTGTGCTAATAAATATAAAACTTCATTTAAAAAACATTTCTACTTTGAAGTAATTATAATAGTTCTAAAGAGCCACTTGCTTGAAAAATATAATATACACATAAGACAAAGAGAATTTATAAATCGTAGAAGCTGATTTCCAATGGTTATCATAAACATATGTGTAAATATTTTACATGGAATGATATCATGGGTATCACAAACAAGAAAGGATGTAGTATAATTACTCAGTATGTTTAATATTCATGAAAATCCGAAGGTCTGCCAAATAGTGCTACCCTTTCTTCTTTTTCTGCTTTTCCTCCAACTGACCAAGCTCGGGACAGTTTTAGGTAGACTCACATTTACTCAATTATTGATCCACTGTTGGCTATTGGCTAGCCATGCCTTCAACTAGGCAGATTTCTGCTGCATTGTGAGGAGTTAAACTGTTGAGTTTGTAAAGAGGAGCAAGGAATCCAGCAGTTTAGAGAATAGAGAGCTGACAGCACGGTGTTGGGCAGAGGACCACTGCAGAGCCATGAGCACTGTGACCTTACACTTGGCTTAGGGTTGGAGGGAAGAGCCATCAATTAAATTACACAAAACCAGCTGACTGCCTCTCATTACCGTATGGGGAATTCTGTGAGCATATAATACAAATTAGTTTTGAAATCTATCTGAAAACTTTCCTTAAGACCTCTCTGCCAACGAATGCTATTGGTGAACCATGTATGCCATACCATGTCCAGAGTGCGTATTAAGCAGGGATTTCTGCAGCCTATCAATATTCACACTGGGAAGCATGCGCGCTAGTTACTTCCGATTTGGATCCCCAGTTTTTTTTGGTTTTCTTTTCCTTTTTGCCTTTTCTTTCACTTTTGTACACTCTATGCTTTGCTAAAAATACTTTGTCAAAAAAAAATATTAGGAAGTGCTTTTCATTTAAACTTGAGGAGTAAAGTTCAAGTCCCTGGCATTTAGGGACCTGGGAGGATGTAGCAACCTGGCTGTGTTTAGGAAGTAGACACAGATATCCACAGAGACAGCTAGATAACTAGATCATAGTACAAAATAGCTGTGGTTTCAGTGAGAGATGCTGCTTTAGTAAATAAAGTAGAGAATGATAAAGAAAACCACACCTACCTACACATCTCTGGTGTGTGTGCATGTGTGTATACACATAGCAAAAATATATTCTGAAATATATCAACTTCTCACTATCTTAGAATGTACATAATCACCTACAGACGAGTGTACTGAAGGGTGTAACTAAGACTGCTGTAAGGGCATAAATTCACAGGATGGACTTGTACACTTTGTCCACTGGGTTGCCATGTGATGTGTAGCGTTGATGCTAATTCATCTCATTTATAAAATACACATGGTGGTATAAGCTTTTAAATCTAGTTGGAGTTCTCATACATATACAATTTTTGATTAATTGATATTCATATGAAATTCTCCTATTTTAACAGAGTCTATAGTTGTTCTTTGGGGAGAAATCAGCATTTTGTGTGAAATTAGATGTATATTGCATAATCAAGCCTTTTTCAATTTAATTTACTCACAATAAGTATTCATGGGGGTTCACTTCCAGAGAGCCTTTGTTTTATTCTAGCTAATAATTTTTGATGCAGTTATAGCTAATTATCAAAGAAAAAGTAATGAGGCTTTTCATGGAGGCTAGAGTGACTTCTGTTATTTTAAATAAATAATCTTTGCTATGCTTTCACAAAATATCATAAATATTCAACATATTTTAATCTGTAAAAATTATCTATCTTTGACAAAGTAAGCTCCAAGCTCTATTTGATCTCATTTTTTGACTATTAGTATTATCTATGTGCAGCATATTTTTCTGTAAAATATGCAATGGGAAGACTATAAATATTAGTTTTGATGCTGTTATTTTAAGTAGTAATGAGTTTTCTGTGTAGATCATAAGTGGCACTTTACCTTAGAGTCCCTTAGACTAATATTTGAGTATGCAGTGACTTCCCCAGAATGCTTTTTACACAGATGATAACTGTTTTATTTATGTAAGTACACTGTAGCTGTCTTTAGACACACCAGAAGAGGGCATCAGATCCCATTACAGGTGGTTGTGAGTCACCATGTGGTTGCTGAGAATTGAACTCAGGACCTCTGGAAGAAGTCAGTGCTCTTAACTGCTGAGCCATCTCTACAGCCTCAGATGATAACTGTTAACAATCATGTTTACTTTTTATTTTGCACTTTACCCCTCAGTCACTATGTCATATGCTGAAAGGCCTTAGCTTGGTCCATGATGGGTTTCTTCCAGGGGAACTATAGAGATTTTATGCATATAAGGAGCAAACACACATTTTCTTTTCCGTTTCTCAATTTTTATTAGATAGGCCTTCACTATATATACTGAGCCAGTCTTGAACTTTCTGTGTAAGCCGACTGGACCTCAAATTCATAAACCTTCTGCCACAGTCTCTGCTTTGATCAGGGACACAAACTACTATACCCATAGAAGTGTAATATTTAGTTCTAGCTTTGTTTTAGATTATATCTTGTCATATAAAAATTCCGTTTTGGAATTTCATGCTAAACTTTTTTTGTCTTTCAATCTAAAATTATACCCCACATGAGACCATAATAGATACTTTTCCTGAACAGGTAGATAAAATCAGTTGAGTACAAAATATGATGTGTTTCATACTTAAGACAGTATCTGCTGCTTAGGGAGAATATTGTGAATCAGATACATTTTCATCACTGTGGGTCACAGTTCCCAACATTAATCCCTTAGAGGAAAAGTCCATGTTGACAAACACTTTCAGAAGATTTTCTAATCCATCCTGGCAGAGGAAGCATAAGAAGGAAACAGAGAATGCAGTGGGAATCAGGGGCTGGATATGACCTTCAAAGGTCCAACCTAGTGTTATACTTCTGACAGACCTACTCCCTGTCTCCTAAAGAATCTGCAGCTTCCCAAAAGATCACTACCAGTTTGGAAATAGACATCCAAAGCACGAACCTTTTGGGGGACATTGAAGATTCAACCTCAGTACTAAGGTTACTAAGTACTAAGGTACTCAGATAAGTAGCTATCTTCCATCTCCCAATTTTTGTTTTTTTGTAGAAAGTAATGTTACCTCACTGTGCCCCAAGTGGAAGAGAATTCTATCATAATGAAACACAAAGCATGTTATAAATTTCCATATGTATATATATCAAACTTTTAAAAATTCCAATCTAAACTATTAGAAATGTTAATGGTGGGTTTGGGTCATAATTTTCTGTGGTCTGACTTTAGTAGGGACGTTTTTGAAATCAGGTTCCAGGTGGTGATGACGCTCAAATCTCTCAGATTTATAGCAACCTCACCAGTCATTCAACCATGACAGAGAGCGCTGTTTGACTGGCAGTAGGAATCTTAGTTATTCCTCCTCAAATAAGTCACCTGATTAAACATTTCAAATCTTTGGCCATCAGATCCACTTGGAGCCTGCTGTGATTCTTGCCAAATGTTGGTCTCAAGCAATTGTTCAACATAATTCCTTCTGCATGAACCAAAATCAGAATGCCTCCAACCAGAACACCCCACTCACAGCAGGGTAAGAATTTCTTCAACATCTTTGAAAATAATTTGATGAGATGACTGTTAAAAGGGTATGCATGTTAATGACCTTGCAATTAATATAATTTACATCATTTTAAAGACTGTATTACTAACACATTCTACTATATTTTAATAATAACTGAACTTTCCTAAATGCTATTAAAAAAGAATCTTTCCAAAATAAATGGAGACTTTGATATTTTCATGGTCATGTTGTTGCCATTTGACTCCATAAACAGAAACCTGCACTGCTTTATGCCATGTGGGCTCAGCAGAGATGTGTACCCCATTGATAACCAGTTATGTTTTGGGTTTGTCTGGGGTCTTCTTCTCCAAGGTGAACAGAAAATGATTTTCTTAAAGATTAAAGATTTTAAAGTTTTGCTTAAACATTAAAGCAAAGTAAAATACAATGATGTCAACTAATGTAAAATCCTGTGTATTCCTTTCCTCCCTTAACCTTGTCTGCTAACTGCTTAAATCTACTTTATGTAAATTATTTGTGATAGAATAATAATATGTTAAAGGGTAGGGTATGGAAGCACAGACACTTACATAGGTGACAGTACTTGCTGACAACAGGAGAGACATTCTATATAATAGAATGGAGGAGAAGACAGAGACTTTCTATCTAAACCTGGCTCCCAGGGCACATACTAAAACTGGATCAGGCCCATGTTGGATTTTTCTCTTTACTTCTTAAGAGTGTTCAAGGCCATAGCAAAATAAAATAGGGATTTCTCATTAACACTCTGAAGGCAAGCCATCAACAAACGTGGAGGCATTACTACTGCCCCATGGAACTGGGTCAAATGAGTCACCACACAAAGAACATGATCCTACTCTGGATAACTCTGGATGACGTACTACATGTGTCAAGGAACAAGTGACCCTGGATGCTTCTATCATGTGCTATGATTTTTAGCTAGGACAGCATCAACTCTACAGCAATATTGACTTAGTATAGTTTAAGTTCCCACTCAAAGAACAGAGTAGAGATGCACTACACTTTTCTTAGAGCTCTGTGATTTCTCATGAACATGTCAGAGGTAACACAGATCTTCCCGTGTGTGGATGTGACTTTGGTAACTAGCCCCATCCGTGTGGAAAGATATCACATTCCTCATCGAGAGGACTTTATCTGAGGAATGAGATGAAATAACTTCTGAGAAATGAGGTACTTCCAGGAATAGATTTAAAAAGTAATAACAAAATAGAATTGTTGTTCATATATAAAGGAAGCAGGTCAAATGTAGTGGTGTCATCTATAATACCAGCACTCTGGGGGCTGAGACAAGAAGGTTGAAATTTTGAGTGTGTAGGCAGCATAGTGAGTTCAAGAACAGCCTGGAATGTATCATTAACGTTATGTCTCAAAACGAAACTATGATTAAAACAAATTCCAGATAATCATAAAACTAGACAACTTTAAAGTGTAGACATCAAATCTTCTTTAAAGAGTTTTATGAGTTGACTGGACTTAATAGATGGATTGGGTTCATCATAGTGAGTAGGTTAGACTATATCTGATATGACGACTCATGGACCATTTCAACATCTCAGTCTTACCTGTTATTCAAGCCACAGAAAAAATGGCTAGTTCTAGAAAGGCACTCACCTGTTATACGAAGGAGCAAAAGCCAGAATCTCATCAGCTAAGCACAGTATGTCTTTTACTCTGTTCTTATGTGTGTATGTGCATTTGTGTGTGTGTGTGTGTGTGTGTGTGTGTGTGTATGTGTGTGTGTACGTGCATGCACACATTATGGGTGCATCTGGGGCATTCACTGAGGCTCTTCTTTATGCATTTTTTAAACCTACAGGCATAGAGAGGCGTTTCTTTTCCCATGTAAGTACTAACCCAGTCCAGTCCTGCCTAACTTCTAAAATCAAATGAGAGTAGGCATGTTCACTGTGGTATGGTCGTAGATAAAAGTTGTTTTCTGAAAACTGAACTTGAACTCAGCAGATGAGAGAATCAGTATGTGTGGGGTATGATTTCAATACCAAATACCCATTTCCCCAAATAAAAAGCCCTTTGTCCTGTGACTGTAGTTCAATAGATGAACACTTAAGTAGTACACATAATGGCTTGGGTCTGACACCAAACATTTCCTGTAATCCTAGCGTTTAGGAAGTAGAGGCAGAAGATTACTAGTTCTAGACCAGTCAGAGCTAAACAGCAAGACCACAGAGACGAACCAAACCAAATGTAATAGAAAATTCAGCCTGGTGTTCTCAATATTTGGAAAGAACACTTTTTTCAATTAGATATATTCCTTATTATCATTTCAAATGTTGTCCTATTTCCTGGTTCCCCCCTCCCCTGAAAATCTCATAAGCCATCTCCACTTCCCCAATCAACCCTTCCCTGCTTCCCTGTCCTGGTATTCCTCTACACTACGGTATCAAGTCTTTCCAAGACCAAAGGCCTCTCCTCCCTTTGGTGTCTAACAAGACCATCCTCTGCTGCCTATGTGTCTGGAGCCATGAGTAACTCCTTGTGTACTCTCTGGTTGATGGTTTTGTCCCTGGGAGCTCTGGGAGTACTGGGTGGCTCATATTGTTGTTCCTCCTGTGGCGCTGCAAACCCCTTCAGCTCCTTGGGTCTTTTCTCTAGCTCTCCCATTGGGGACCCTGTGCTCAGTTCAATGGCTGACTGAGAGTGTCCCCCTCTGTATTTCTCATGCAGTAGCAAAGCCTCCCAGGTGACAGCTATATTTGGCTCCAGTCAGCAAGCACTTGTGGGCCTCGATAATAGTGTCTGGGTTTTGAAACTGTATATGGGATGGATTCCTGGGTAGGGAAGTCTCTGGATGGTCTTTCCCTCAGACTTTTCTCTACCCTTTTTCTCTGTATCTCCTTCTGTGGGTATTTTGTTCCCCTTTCTACAAAGGACCAGAGTATCCATACTTTGTTCTTCCTCCTTCTTGGGCATCATTTGATATGTGAAATGTGTCTTGGGTATTCCAAGCTTCTGAGCTAATATCCACTTATCAGTGAATGCATACCATGTATGTTCTTTTGTGATTGGGTTACCTCACTCAGAATGATATTTTCCAGTTCCATCCATTTGTCTAAGAATTTCACGAATTCATTGTTTTTAATTGCTGAATAGTACTCCGTTGTGTATATATACCACATTTTCTGTATCCATTCCTCTGTTGAGCGACATATGGGTTCTTTCCAGTTTCTGGCTATTATAAATAGAGCTGCTATGAACATAGTAGAGTATGTGTCCTTATTACATGCTGGAGAACCCTCTGGGTATATGCCCAGAAGTTACAGTATAATGGGGTCCTCCAGTAGTATTATGCCCAGTTTTCTGTGAAACCACCAAACTGATTTCCAGAGTGGTTGTACCAGCTTGCAATCCCACCAGCAATGGAGGAGTGTTCCTCTTTCTCCACAACTTCTCCAGCACCTGATGTCTCCTGAGTTTTTTATCTTAGCCATTCTGACTGGTGTGAAGTGAAATCTCAGGGTTGTTTTGATTTGCATTTCCCTGATGACTAAGGATGTTGAACATTTCTTTAGGTGCTTCTCAGCCATTCGATATTCCTCAGGTGAAAAATCTTTGTTTGACTCTGTACCCCATTTTTTAATAGAGTTATTTGGCTCTCTGGAGTCTAACTTCTTGAGTTCTTTGTATATATTGGATATTAGCCCTCTGTAGGATGTAGGGTTGGTAAAGATCTTTTCCCAATTTGTTGGTTGCCATTTTGTCCTATTGACAGTGTCCTTTGCCTTACAGAAACTTTGTAATTTTATGAGGTCCCATTTGTCAATTCTTGATCTTAGAGCATAGGCTATTGGTGTTCTGTTCAGGAAATTTTCCCCTGTGCCCATGTATTCAAGGCTCTTCCCCAGTTTCTTTTCTGCTAGTTTCAGTGTGTCTGGTTTTATGTGGAGGTCCTTGATCCACTTGGACTTGAGCTTAGTACAAGGAGATAAGAATGGATCAATTTGCATTCTTCTGCATGCTAGCCGCCATTTGAACCAGCATCATTTGTTGAAAATGCTGTCTTTTTTCCATTAGATGGTTTTAGCTCCTTTGTCAAAGATGAAGTGACCATAGGTGTGTGGGTTCATTTCTGGGTCTTCAATTCTATTCCATTGATCTACCTGCCTATCACTGTACCACTACCATGCAGTTTTTAACTCTATTGATGTAGTACTGCTTGAGATCAGGGATGCTGATTCCCCCAGAAGTTCGGAAAGAACACTTTTTAAACTCTTAAACTAAAAATTAATATGATCCTAATTGATAGGACTTGGAAACATCACATCAAAGCATGGACATCTACAGAGCATCATATTTTTTTTTGATGCAGTGTCTAGCAACATTGAAAGTAAGCACCAAAACTTTTCTCCATACGTGCCAAGAGTTTCATGACAAGTTCAGATGGTATAAGATATTTATAGAAAATACAAAACATACACCCAACACACCAAAAAAAAAGGGTGTTATGCAAACATCTAAGAATTAAGACCACACTGAAAATGCTTAGAACAAGCAACACAATAAAGTGTTGAAAACAGGAAAGCGTTACTTAAAATTATTTTGGAGTAGTAAAATGAGAAAGAAAAGGGCAAGGCCCATGTCTGGGAAATAATCAAAAGAAAAAAACAAATAGAAGACTCTGAGTCAGAAATGAAATAATAAGTCTTCTGGTCACTAAAGTCATCTAAATTCGCTCTGTGGTGGCACGAGTTTGATTACAATCTCAAGGCCTGGAAGAAAGAGACTGGAGGATTGCAAATTTGAGGTCAGGTATGAGTATGTACTGAGAACTTGTAGCTAGACGACTAACTTGAGAGGGAAGAAAGACTTAGAAAAACACCTTTACCTAACCATTATTTTCCCTCAAAATTTTGTTAGCATCTTCTGGGGAATGAAGACGAGCATTGGTGGGCATGACAGGACCTCTGCACTCATGAGCTCACAGCAGCTGTGGTTGCCTGTACAAACCTGCACACGATCAAGACACTGAACACTCCACATGGAGTGAGAAGGAGCTCCTAAGCCCCGCCTCTTAGCTGGATAGCTGTTGACATTTGATAGTTTATTGGAAAGGAAGAGTCAATCTTCTTTAAGGCTATGACCCCTAATAGGGTGTGGATGGCCCTACATCCTACACAAATTGGAGGAGATGGTGCAGGGGATGGATCTGGGAGGAATTAAGATGAGGCATGGGAGGAGGCCAATATTATACGAATGCATTGTATGAGATTTTCAAAGAGTGAATTAAAACATGCCAAAACACCCGATTGCAGCGGTGAAATGTGAGACTTCAAAAATACAAACTCATTTATGAACTCAAAAATATTATCCATTTCCAAAGATTTCTGAATTGTGGGAACAGCAGTATGTCATTGAACTCTTAGAATCAAGAAGAAATCGGTAGAGTTAATGAGAGCAGGTTAACCTTAGGATATTGGTAGCATGTGTGCAGGCATATAGCAAATGCACATGTATATACTAATATGAGTTCCTATTCCCTAAGTCACAAGTGAGTATGGTTTCGATGTAGGAGGCTGCGAGAGGCAATTTACTGGGGGCAGACAGAGAGCCATGGGATTTTCAAGCCCAGACGAAGGGGTGTGGGAAAAGGTGTCAGGCTTCCCTGAACCATCCAGGAAGTCTTTGTGAGGCAGACAACTTAAGGGATATTAAAATGTCTACAGATGTGTAAACCTACTCATTTCAAGCATATATTTATCCCTGAAATTGAACCCATGTGTGTCGAGTCACTGACTATTTATTTCAAAGAGAAGCAGGCCTGAACAATTCTGCTCCATCCAGGTCTCTTTGTAGCAGGCCGCCGCTGCTCTGCGTTAAAGATAAGGACTTCTTTACCCGGGCAGATGCAGCAGTCATCAGAAGCTAATTTGCTGGGATAGTCACATATGCAAATCATGTCACAATGCTGAACCGCAACCACGTAATGACTGGAAAATGTTACACTCATAAATCATAGCGCGGCGATCATCAAAATTTCCACTCAGTCAGGACAAATTCAACAGCATTTATGTCTTTCCAGCTTTTAGCCCATAAAAACTCAGTGTTTTTTTGGAGAGTGTGTTACACTGGTGATCTTGAAACTCCCAAGTCTGGTATAATGAGTCCTCAAGTGCGTTATAACTTACCAGTAATTACATTTCAACGTATCGGCTTTCAGCAGTTAGTGTTTTATTCATAAACATTTAAACATCGAATTAGGCATAAAAATAAGAATGTTGGCAACAACCAGCCTTAATTTCATTAACTATTAGGTAAACTTAGTATTTCTTCTTCAAATAATTCTTGGTTTTGAATGCTAAAGATGTAATGAACTTCATGGTTCATAGCATCTGACATTGCTTAATTAATGGGTGCATTTATAGTACATAGGCCTTGGTAATTGATTTATATGCATGATTTGCACATACAGCTGTTAGTTCCTGTAGGAAAGTCATAATTCAAATGTGTGCACACTTTGCAGATATGGAAGAAAGAAAAAAATTTGAACTTGACAACTTCCCCCAAAACATGATAGCAAATTAATAGCTTAGAAACAGACCTTCAGGGTGAGGCATTAAAGTTATATAGTTTGGAATTTTAACAACACATACATTTCAAGAAATATTGAGAAAAGGCTTTGGTTTCTCTTAAAATCTTTACCTGCATAAGAAATAATCTGTTGGCACTCGCTTCCTTCTAGCCTGTATGCCAGGAGAAGAAGATGGCTTCGTTATCTATTACAGAGTTGATTTCATTCATACTCATCAAAATCACAACAAAATTACCTTACCTAAATCACTCTTCCCTTCTTGTAGGTCAGATGATTATAGAAGCACTTGTATGTACAATTTCCTCCATCTGAAAGGCCTATTCATTCATAACATTTCAGATATGAGAAGGATTCCTTCCTAGAAGTAATGATAGATTGTCATTTGCATTTTTCTAGCTAATTTCCCAAGTGATCAATATTGCTAACTTAGGAATAAGATGCTCTTAAATGAGGGCACTGCTTGAAAGGGTAAACACAGAGAAACTCATGGACTCTTGAGTGGAAGTGGCCACCCCTTCTGCAAGAATGCATGTAGAAACACTACGAGCACCGATTCTTTGTTTCTTCCCTGGGACCCAGGAAGCAGCCCTGTTTCTGTGTGTGGGGGGGGGTGAGGGGTGGGGTGGGGATTTTGGCATAAGTATTCCACATGGAGGACACATCTTTGATGGGCAGATATGAGAATTCTGTTTTTTCTATCTTGAACAATGGACTAATTGTGGAATCTACCAATGTGAAGGACAGGATAGAAACTGAAGAGCAACAGCTTACGGAGTAAATGGCTCCTATAGCATTTAACACGAAGGCAAAGAAAGGCAGAAATTTCAGGTGTGTTCTGGGTTGTGGCCCTCCACTGCACCTGATGCCTCTTTCTCCCACTTACTGTGCTGCTTGCCAGAGTTATTTAGTGCCTTTTCATTGTCATTGATGACCCCTCTGCCCCTCTGTTAGATAATTAAGGTATTCAGTGAAGCTTTCTGGGAAAACACTGGCAAACACGTAAGGCAGCTATCAAAGTGTTTGGTGGACATGGAGCCATTCACAAGCCAGGCACCTCGACGCCTTCCACAGTGCTGGTCGTGTTCCCTAGTGCTCTCAAGCAGTCCCTATCCTTTTACATGCAAGGCCTATGGTCTCCTCCTGTTCTTCTAATATTTCCATTCATCAGCGGATGGGCAGTGTAAATTTTTCCAGTGCCTGATCCATGCATGTTCCAGTATATGTGTGTCTGTGTGTGTGTGCATGTGTGTGTGTGTGTGTGTGTGTGTGTGTGTGTGTGTGTGCATACACTTGAAAGGCATTCGCAACCATGTCTATACTGGTCAAGGAAGTGACAAATGCAAATCTATCTGATTTAGGTATTTGTTGATGTCACTTTACATCTTTCTTTTTTTGGGGGGGAGGGGGGGTTGAGACACGGTTTCTCTGTGTAGCCCTGGATGTCCTGGAACTCACTGTGTAGACCAGGCTGCCCTCAAACCCAGAAATCCTCCTGCCTCTGCCTCCCAAATGCTGGGATTAAAGGCGTGCGCCACCACTGCCCGGCACTTTACATCTTTCTAAGGCTACATGATAATTCACTCTTCAAAGATCTAGAAATAATAACACATTTTGGTGGATTAATTGCTTTGATGCAACAAGGCACTCCATTTGAGAGATGCGTGTTCCAGCCTAATAGGTATAATAATCTATGCTCCTGTGTGTGTGTGTGTGTGTGTGTGTGTACTACGTGCATGCATGTGAGTACATATGTATGTGCCAGCATATTTACCTCTGCAGACTTCTGTGAAGGCCATAGGTTATCTTCCATTGTCCTCCTATATTGCTCTTCATTTATTTTTTTTACAACAGTTATCTTGCTTCACTTGTAGTTCATCAACTGGCCAGTGAGCCCCCAGCATCTGCTTGTGCCTGTCAAAACAAGCATATGCTGCTGTGTCTGACTTGTAAGAGGATGTTCAAGATCCGAATGTGGGTCTTCATGCTTGGGCAGTAAGCAGTTAACCCACTGAGCCCTCTCGGCAGCCCCTCTACACACTATTCAATAGTCACGTTCCATCATGCAATATGATGAAATAAGGCAAGTGCAGAGAGACACGGTGGTGTCATCTAATTGACTTCAGAACACTGGTGTCCACAGATACTCTCTATCCATGAGACAATCCAATCTTCTTCGTTGACTTTCGAGTCTCCAATCCAGCACCCTCAGAACTGCAGATAACCAGTGGCAATGAAATCCACCTATGTTTTCTTTGGAAGGCACACTGTCCTCACACCCAAGGAGTTGGCTTCAGTTTGAGTTTTACACTGAATTCTAAATGCTTTCCTATTTCATCCTTAGTAATAATGTGTACAAAGTTCTTAGTAATAATAGTATATACTTTGAGGTAAGGTGTATGATGGACTTTAAAGACCAGAAATGTGAGACTTTTAAGTCCTGTTATAGAACAATACAAAAATTCAATACCAGGTCAATGTTCCAGGATCTGTTAGCTGACAATTATTTATGCAGATCCACCACAAAAAAGGTTAATCTTTGCACGTAGCCCAGGGTTATTATCGGGTGTGTTGAAAAAATATGGAGAACAACCGTTTCTCTTCATCTGTAAGGTAAGTTCCACTTTAATCTCATCTGATTCTTAAAATTTTTTTTCTCATTACCCATACTGGTGTTTTCCCTTTTCTGTGATAATTAAAGTAAAAGGGATAAAGCCAATAGGATTGGTACATACATTTAGACCCTTTACTTTCTGAATTTAAGACTTTTTCCTAAGCCACCCCTATATCACCAATCATACTGCTAAGAAATCTTTCACCACAAATGTGTGTAAGTGTTCATCTCTAGCTGCTTAAGATAGAATTTACAATTCTCTTTTTTAATTAGCAAATATAAAAATTGGAGGTATCACTATGATTCTAAATTGTCCCATGATTCTATAAACTTAGATAAAAAAAATCATGTAGTAAAGTACCTATGGTCTTTATATACACACAAACATAAATGCTCAGCCCAACCAATTCCACTGTAAATTCATTTTCCTTTTCTTCCTTGTAAACATGTTAATTGAATACTTGCACTATAGAATCCAGAATCTGACACTTAGAAGAAAGAATAACACAAACATCTTGAGATAGCTCTACTTGAAACTTTCCTTAAGGTAGTAACTAAAGATTCTGCAGAAATCTGGGAGAAATCAGGGAGGGGGTCATATTAGACAGATATCACCCGTTCTACAACTCCAACAGTTATTAATTTGAATTTCTCTAAGCTGGGCATTATAACTGCATAATCATCATGTTATGCCTGTTTCTTTCTTCTTTCTTTCTTTCTTTCTTTCTTTCTTTCTTTCTTTCTTTCTTTCTTTCTTTCTTTCTTTCTTTCGATTTATTTGTTTTCTGTATATGAGTCCACTGTAGCTGTCTTCAGACACACCAGAAGAGGGCATCAGATCCCATTACAGATAGTTGTGAGCCACCATTTGGTTAATGAGAATTGAACTCAGGACCTCCGGAAGAGCAGTCAGTGCTCTTAACCGCTGAGCCATCTCTCCAGCCTCCAGCTTGTTTCTTAGTAAGTGTTAACTTAGATGTTAAATGAGCCACTTGTAGAAATTTGGGAGCTAAAAGCAAGCATGCACTATAAAACCCCCAAGCCAACCATGAAGATTCCATGGGTTAAAGATGTTTTAAGGAAAAGAGTTATATTGTGTTTAAAAAAAAAAACCTTTCAATGCCTCAAATAAAGCAGCTTTTGTAATTAGATGTAAAGGTGACAATGAAAGAGCTAACAGTATTTTGAGTCCTCCACGTGTTCTCAGACCTGTGTTGGCTGCTTCAATGTGAAAGTACTTCAGTACCACAGTGCCCTGTAGCTTTCCTATTCAAACCCTCACAGTACTGGCCGTGATGATGATCTCACTTACATGAGTGATCACCACTGTTCCATATGTGTGCATGTTCTGCCTTCTCTCTCTACACTTTGCTTCCATCTGACGGTTTGGGGTCCCTCTGTTCCCATGAATATACAGACTCCTCCCATAAATATACAGACTCCTCCCATGAATGTATAGGCTCCTCCCATGAGTATACAAACTCCTCTCTCCTCTTTACTCATCCTTTTCCTTCTCCATCCTTCCTTCACTTATTACTACCCATCCTTCCTTCTTTCAACAAGTATTGACCGTAGCCACTGTGTAGAAGATGCTATCTATTTGTTCTCTGGATACATCCATCAGCAGTGGTCCTAAGTCTTCCTAATCCTGCAATCCTTTAGTAATACAGTTCCTTGTGTTGTGGTGACCCCCAATCAAAAAATTATTTTGTTGCTACTTCATAACTGTAATTTTGCTACTGCTATGAATCATAATGTAAACTAGGATATGCAAGACATTTGATAGGCTACTTCAAAGGTGTCATGACCCACAGGTTGAGAACCACTGTCCTAGGAGGAAATACTCTTTCATGTATCATATTTTCATTTGAGATATATTTGACATGGGTTAAGAGAAGCACAGTAGGCTGCTGTGAGTGCTCTGATAAAAATAAGCCAGGATGAGTGCACAGAGTGTGGCTGCTTCTGTTCAGTTTGTGTGTCTCCTGTCTGTCTAGAAATGAGAACTGCCTCTCCTTTGTTTACTGGAACTCTAACCCTGCCTCCCAACTCCACACCAGACTCCTCAACATCTGGAGTCCATATGCTTGTCTTCTTAGTTTTCTGAACTCATCTTTGGCACCTATTGGTAGCACCTGAGTATTTAGAACAGCTTAAATTCTCCACTTGTTTTGTTAAATTGTAGCCTAGTGGACTCCCCTTCATTTAAACACCTTTGAGAGCAGATAGTATGAGTTATTTAGCATTTGTAGATCTCAGTACCTGGCTTAGAAGCAAAGCAGATTGCGTGTTCAGCACATACTCATTAAAGGGTGTATTAATGTACTTTATAGAAACATGAGTATATATATGGAAAAATATAGGGAACATAACAAGTTTTAATGAAACCTCAATATAATCAAAGTTATGTGCAGTTGAGAGTGATTTTTTTTTCCACTGTAAGTCTAGAACACCTCACTGATGTCAATTTCTCTATAACCTGGAAGAAGTTTGTTGACTGATTTTGAGTCATGGATTTTGATAACAATCTGGTGAAGACCAAAGATCTACCTTCAATATAACTTTTTTTTTTAAGATACAAAATATGATACAGAGAAGTGCTCAGGATATTGGCTGTATTGAAATTATGAAAACACAAGTATTTGTCATTTTATTAAACAGCAACACCATGTTGCTTACATTATAGGCATTTTCATATTGTCTGGGGCTGATGATTCATGCATGTGAGCTTAGCTACTTGGGAGGTTGAGGCAGGCAGATCACAAGTTCAAGGTCTACCTAGGCTGTTGTGATGGTTTGTATATGTTCATTCTAGGGAGTGGCACTATTAGAAGGTGTGGCCTTGTTGGAGGAAGTGTGTCACTGTGGGGATGGGTTTGGAGATCTTCCTCCTAGATGCCTGAGCATGCCCAGTCTGTTCCTGGCTTCCTTTGGATCAAGATGTAGAACCCTCAGCTCCTCCTGTACCCTGCCTGCCTGGATGCTGCCATGTTTCTGCCTTGATGACAATGGACTGATCCTCTGAACCTGTAAGCCAGCCCCAATTAAATGTAGTCTTTTATAAAGGACACGGTTTCTGTTCACAGCAGTAAAACCCTAAGTCAGCTATCAAGTGATGCCAGAGCAGCTTGGGCAACTTCATGTGACTTAACCTCAGGAGCAAATGTAGAAAAGGCCTGGCAGTGCCGTTCTGTCATAGAGTGTTTGCCTAGTCAACTCCGCATTTAGTTCAACTCCCAAATGATCAAATGAATACATATGACAGCATTTGTTAAAGTGATGAACAGAGAACAGTTTCCAGGAAGCCTTAAATGCTATCATATAACAAATACTTATGATTACTACTGTTTACAAATTTGTGACAATGGTTCATATTGCTGTTGCTTTTTTGATACATTTCAAAGGAAACACTAAAGTTGCCCACCAAATAAAAATAAAAACATCCCAGTAATTTTTTTCCTGTCAGCTTCACTTTTTCTCTTTCTTTCATTCTTTCTTTCTTTCTTTCTTTCTTTCTTTCTTTCTTTCTTTCTTTCTTTCTTTCTTTCCTTCCTTCCTTCCTTCTTCCTTCCTTCCTTTCTTTCTTTTTTTTCTTTCTTTCTTTCCTTTTTTCTTTATTTCTTTTTTTTTTTTTTTGGAATTGTCTTGAGGGCAACTAAATGTGTTCATGTGTTGTACGTGAATCTCAGGTAAATAGCCCTGCGGTTAGTTAGACGGTCTTCAGAATTCCAATTGAATAACAGTGAGTTGTTAGGGAGGAATCTTAAGTTTCCTTTAATCCACAGCACAATATGCAAAGCATAAATGACTTAGAACAGTTTGATGTGCTGGAGAGAAGCAGAATTAATCATAGAAATGTATACCAAAATTAAGCACAGCAGGTTGATCCAAGACCCTGTATGGATTTCAGATAACACCCATCAGGGCGCTCACACACATGCCGTCTTTCTATTTCTGTTGCAAAGAGGTCTTATTGGAAACAATTAAATATGCAAATGAGAAATGGAAGATGGAGCTGAGGATTTACAGATGATGTCACTTGACATTTTATAAATTCCGTCTCAGCCTGGACTCCCTAACTACCAGACCACCTTGATTTTGATTCCTGGATGTCAGTCGATATAGAGATCACAGTAATTAAATTTGATCAATTGTCTTTTTTCAGAAAAGTAGAAGTTATTCCTTTGGAAATTTCTCTAGTTCTTCACTGAGTCGATGGCCAAATGGATGTCCTCTTGATTTAGTAGGATCTCGGGCTTAAATGGAAACCTGCAGGTTATAAGTGCTGGATGAGAAGGAAACCACAGCACAATCCCAAATAACACTTCTTGTAACTTATACTTGTCAGGCAACATCCTTGACTCAGAGACACAGAAGGCCACGCTGCATTAATTTAATCCCACAACATTTGATTTTTGTTTTATAATGGCATTATAACAGGAAATGCCTTCGGGTGCAAAAAAGAGCTTCTCTTTCTTCATCTGAATCAGGTTTGGTAACTCTGCATCTCTTCAAAGCATATCGACTAGAAAAAAAATAAGGAATACTCACTCTTAATAGCTAGCTTTCCATCACTATGATAAATCAAGAAAAATCAAGTTACAAAATGGAATGGACTATTTGGGAATACATATTTCGTGATATCAGTTCATGGTTTGTTGCACCAGGGTCTATGGTTAGAAAGATCATCAGGGTGGAGCATGGGAGAGGCAGCACATTCAGCTCATAAAATACAGAAAACAGAGAAAGGGAAAGAGAAAAAATTTAATTCCAGGATTCCACCCATTGGTATCCAATAACTTCCATTAAGCTCCATCTCTTCAAAGTTACACTGCTTCCCTTATAAAAGTGGAAAACAACCCTTTAACTAGCATGTGTGCCTTAGCAATGTGTTCAAGATCCAAGCTCTAGTGCTCACGGTAACACTGTAGTTGTGCCCCAGATGCTGTGCGACCCTAGATGGGTCCAGGAAGAGGAGGTGTTTGGGAAAACAACATCTTCATGTGAATACATGCATAAAATTTAAAAATTAAAAGGAACCTGGGCCAGGTAGATCAATCTACAAACACACAAACCTAAGACATGAGCCTAATCTACTTTTTAAAAAATTGCTATGTCAATTAATTAAATGAATCGTATAACCACTAAAATAGTACCAAAAGAAATAATTTATGACAATTTAAATAATTTAAAATTATGTTTAATGAAAGGACTTTAAAGTTGAATCAACATCATTGTAAGTATCCATGAAAGTGATCTCTCAAATACTCATTCTGCTTTCTATCCTGGAAAGACAGTTTGAAATAGGTTTAAATCCTGTTGGGTGTTTTGTTAATGGGATCTTTTGTCTTCTAAATGTTAAATCTGTGGTAAAGCTTCTCCCTTAAATAAAAAGTCACATTCCTTTGTCCAGACAGAAGGAATAGGTCTCATGATTAATTTGGTTTCTGAAACTCAGTGCAACTCATTTCCCTCTATGATCCCATATTAGATTTTTCTCATTAAGAGCAACTTCTTTTATGTCTCTGGACTTTAACTTCCTTATTTTTAGTCATTGTATAAGTGGATGTTGTCAAGGTTCAGTGTGCCAGTACTTGTACAGCATGGTGCTTACTTTTAATAAGTCCTCAAAAAAAATAAAATAAATAAAATGCCACTGATTCGGGGAAATGTCTAATGGAGGCACTTTAGAAGAAGGGACTTAGTCACATTGGGATTTAGTTATAGTTGTATTAGCCTTTGGTAAATTTCATTCAAACATCAAGTTTCCAGACCATCAGGGGCCCTCTGGACCCTACCAGAAACATACTGTTATACAAGATTTCTTAAATTTTAATTTATAAAGTGACCCAAAGTAAAGATTATTAGAGCATATTAGTCTACTGCCATGAAACATAAACATGACTCTTCAGATAGCTAACTAGACTAACTGCTTGCCTCTGCCTCCGTGACAGATACCCAGCATTATTATAAATTCTTGATGATTGAGTTGGGAAGTCCAGAGACCTGACTCATCAACAACGATGGCCACAATGAAGTCTGCCCTGGTTGGCTGTGCTCCCTGAGGTACCGACTCCTCTGCCTCCCTCCCTGTCCTCTGTCTTCTAGGTACTTACTGGACACACTCCCCATTGCTTAAACAAGCTCTGCTTCTGCGTGTCTCCTGACATTCATGTACACTCTTAACTAACTTAACTAAAGTATCAGAAAGATACTTTAGTGCTGTGGTGTTGATATTATTTATTTGCAAAACTCTTGTTCAAACCATTTTTCCTGAAATAGATTGAGACATGTGAGAGGTAGCTGGGTTATGGGTGACAGGGACCTCATGAATATATTCATGCTTTTCTCATGGAGCAATGAGCTATCATAGAGGCTCCTCACCCATGTCTTGGTGTACACCAGTTCCTCTTCTGTGTTTTACCATCAACTTCAGTACCATTAGACTATGACCAACAATTGAGACAATGGTAGCTCCTTGCTCTTGAACTCTCTAGTTTCTAAGACTATAAGCCAATGTATACCACTGTTCTTTATAAAACCCTCAGTTCCAAGTATTCTGTTGTAGCAACAGGGACTCAACTAAGGTACCTACACTTTCTTAATGAGCAAAGCTGAACAGAAAGAAAGACACTGGCCCAATAAGACAGGACTTTGTTCCTGGATCATGGTGGGATGGATAATTTATTATTCTTACTTCATTAAGTCTCTTTTTTTCATTCTTCTTTGCATCTTCTTACACATAGTATGATGATTTGAATAATGGCCTGCATAGGCTCATATAATTCAATGCTTAGTCACCAGAGAGTGGAACTGTTTGAAAGATTAAAAGGATTAGGAGGTGTGGTATTTTTGGAGCAGGTGTAGCCTTGATGGACAAAGAGTACCATTAAGCACAGGCTTTAAGGTTTTAAAAACCAACATCAGGCCTAGTGTATGCCTTTCTCTCTGCCTGATGCCTAGAGATCTGACTGTAGAACTCAAAGCTACTTCTCCAGCACCATGTTTGCCAGCATGCCACATGCTCCTTCACGTTGATAATGGACTAAGCCTCTGAAACTGCAAATAAGACCCCAGTTAAATGCTTTCTTTTATAAGCCTTGCATTAGCCATGGTGTGTGTCTCTTCAGAGTACTCAAACAGTGACTAAAACACACAGTAAAATAAGGCATTTCAATATTCTTTCTCCCTTACTTCACAGGGTTCCTAAATCTAACACTCCATTCTCAGATAAGATTAGTGACTGTTTAGGCTTTGCCTAATGTACCTACAAAATAATCTAGATGCTGTATAGGAACTCCTGCTTGTACCTTCATTCCAAATACCGGGCCCATTTTTATCTGGTGTGAAATGAAAAGATGGTATGTTTGTTTAGGGTGCGGCTGTAAATAGCTCATCTACAAGTGTCAAATGCCTTATTTTTTTATCCCTAAAGAGTTGTCATTGTTTTATTCAAAATGATAACGAATTCAAGTCTGTGATTAAAATTAAGTTGAAAGTAAACAGGTGTGTGTGTGTGTGTGTGTGTGTGTGTGTGTGTGTGTGTGTGTTGGGTGTACAGAATCTCATGGCCATGTGAGAGGATTATACTTAATTCTCAACATGGTGCTCTTTAAAAGTATTATGAGACAGTAATTTTTGCAGTTCTACAAATGATTAAAAAGCCATTTTCTGAAATATTCTCACTGGAGGATTTTAAAAAAAAAAAGAAAGAAAGAAAGAAAGAAAACATTTAATTGCTCCAATCAAGCATAACTACTTTGTGCTTCTGGTGTAATTTGTATACTCTGATCACACGGTATGTGGCAATTTGTCATAATTCTCTAAGTGTATATTCCCCACTGTAGGGATTGGCTATCATTAATTGAGGATAATTCCCTGCTTGTTAAAGCACTGCAAGAAGAGAAAAGCAGAGCCCAGCAAACAAGGGGAGGTGGGGAAGCCTAGACCAGAGTCCTCATCATACGAACACACTGCTTCAATAGCGAACGTTGAATAATGAATGTATGTCTAGATGTTACCTGAGCATGATAGACGCCATTGACAAAAGGAAGCTTTGCAGGATTTCTTGGGGAAAGCAGAACGCAGCCAGCCCAATGCAGTCTCGATTGTGATAGCAATCACTTTAATGCAGCAAAATGAGGTTTTCTCTTAAATATCCAAACCTGCTACAACCCTTCTCATCCCAGCCTAGGTTAAAACATACTGACAGGAAACAGGAAACTATATGCAGGTTGTCCCAAAGGGGCCATTTCAGGCCGCAGTAATCCCATTACCTAGTTAAGTAACATCAAATGCCCATACTGTGCAAAGGGCCCAGGTGATATAAGATCTAGGAGGAACACTTATCCATGGAACTGAGTAAGTCATTCAGGGTAAGTTCTATGATGGTAATGAGATCTAAAACAATGCAGGTTTTAGAGTACAGCAGAATTCACGACAATGAGAACAGAGGCTGCTAATCACAAACATCTGTACTCAGTGGCCTGTGATACTGTACTTTCTTGGTTTAATAAGAAGATATGGAATTTTAACTTCACACAGTACATACAACCTATTCCCCACAGTCTTCATTTCCTTAGGTGAGATCTTTGGACTCCTTCCCCTTCTCTCACCACTGTGGTGCTATGTATAGAATGCATTCCCATTCTGAAAACTCCCCTACTCAGTATTCAAGGCATTCTGGAATTCCCAATGCTTTCTCCAGCAAGTCCTTAGGATATCAACTTAGGTGAGCTCACAGGATATCAGTTATGCTTCCTGAAGAAGTGATTTGGACATCATTATCAATATGGTAGACACTCGCTGTAATTATAGCAGAGAAAGAATCACAACTAAGTCCCCATAAATTATGTCAATTGATCTGATTTATTTTATCAGGCTCAAGGAATCACCGTTTCTTCCATGTCAATATTTGTGTGTGTGTGTGCATGTGAGTATATGTGTGTATGCCTGCATGCTTACCACTTACCGATGATGCTTTTCATAAAAGCAGTTTCCTCCAAATAAATGCCAGCACCCAACTCTAGGCATTCAGTTTTCCTGATTTTTCTCCTTCAGTCTTACCTCTGCATACCACCATTCTTGTTTGGGGTCTCTTGTTATTGGTTTCCCATGCCCTCTTTGCAGTGGACAAACATGGTTTTTATCCTCTGGATTTAACTTTATTTCTCCTTGATCAGAGTTGATAGATAGAGTCTGGTTCAATTTCTCTCTGTTCTTTCAATGTATTGCATAGCCTTGTCTGGTCTTAGCTCTTAGCATTCTCAGGATGTAGGTTTGCATCCATCACATTTTGAAAATAGTTAAGCTGAAGCGAATGATATTTCTCCAACTGATGTTACATTATCACAATAAAAATGGATGCTATTTATATTACAATAGAGTTGTGCTAAGAAGATTTTCCTCATTAATCAATTTGTCATATATATTTACTCAGATTTAAGCAAGATGGCATCTCATTCCAACAGCAAGGTACACACGCAGAGTGAGTTTAGGAGAAGAGATCTGGCTATAAGTCGATGTTAGTTGCAGGGAGAATAGAGCACCTTAAATGAAAGGTATTAGCTGGGCTGTGGTGGCACACACCTTTAATCCCAGCACTTGGGAGGCAGAGGCAGAGGCAGGCAGATTTCTGAGTTCCAGGCCAGCCTGGTCTACAGAGTGAGTTCCAGGACTGCCAGGGCTATACAGAGAAACCCTGTCTCGAAAAACAAAAAAAAAAAAGAAAGAAAAGAAAGAAAAAGAGAAAAGAGAAAAGAGAAGAAAAGAAAAGAGAAGAAAGGAAAAGGAAAGAAAAGAAAAGAAAAGAAAAAAGAAAAGAAAGGCATTTGCTGGATACTCTCTTCTTCTCTGGACTCCTTGTAGGTTCCTATACTTTCTTCTAAGCAAACTGAGATTTACATGCATACCTGAAATAAAAAGTATTCAAATGTGCCTGCTATCCTGCTATCTTAGCTGCCAAAGAGGCTGAGGCAGAAGGCTGGGGTTACAGAGTGAGTTCAAGAGCAACATTCATGACACATTCATGAAACACATTCATGAAACTTCACCTAAAAAGGGAAAAGTGAGAGGGTGAATCTGGGGGAAATGAGTAGAGGTGAATATGATCGAAACACCTTGTAAGCACATATGAAATTATCAAAGAATTAATAAAAATAATTATATTTAAACATGTGTCTGAGAGACAGAATGAGACAAAGAGAGAGAGTTATAAAGAAAAATGATGTAGTTCAGGGGCAAAGTACTTGCTTAGATGTGCAAGGCCTTGGGCTCCATCTCCATTAAGATGAGAAAAAAGTATATATCATTATATGCGACTATCTCATTTATATAAATGACTTGAAATATTTACAACTACTTAAGAAATTCAGGTGAACTACCAAATCCTTCAACTCAAAAGCTTTTAAAGAAGAGTGTTAGTTATATACCAACAAAGAGAGGGTTAAAAAAAATTCACAGAAAGATAGCTCAGCGGTTAAGAGCACTGAGTGCTCTTCTGGAGGTCCTGAGTTCAAATCCCAACAACCATGGTGGCTTGCAGCCATCTGTAATGAGATCAGATGTTCTCTTCTGATGTGTCTGAAAACAGTTACAGTGTACTTACATATAATAAATAAATCCAAAAAAAGACAGAAAGAAAGAAAGAAAGGGGAGAGAGAGAGAGAGAGAGAGAGAGAGAGAGAGAGAGAGAGAGAGAGAGAAAGTGGAAACAGAAGATTTTGAAAAAAAAATTTCACGAGATGTTGTGATAGAATCATTACAACACCCTAATGACAAAACCAGGAAGGAGGCTGTCAAAACTGAATAGGAGCTAAAATTCTTTAATTTGTAATAACCTTGAGTGTACATGTGAATTAATGTAGTCGAGTTTGCTTCCCTGTTGCTGAGATAAACATCATGACCAAGAAAAACTGGGTAGGAAGAAGCTTAGTTGCCTCATACTTTCATGTCTCAGACCATCAGAAGCTAGGGCAAGAGCTCATGGAAGGGATCTGGGGGCAGGAATGAAAGGAGAGAACATGGAAGAGTTCTGCTTACTGGCTTGTTCCCCATGGCTTGCTCATCTCCTTTCTTATCCAACCCATAACCACCTGCCTAGGGGTAGCTGTGCATATAGTAGGCTGGGCCCTCACACATCAATCATTCATCAATAAATTACCCATAGACTTGCCCTAATAACTAACTTGTGTCCAATTGACAAAAACCAATCAGCACCTAATAGTGTCTATTTCTAAGCTGAAAATTATTATGAAAATAATTCCTGACTTGTTTGCATAATTTAAACATTAGTTAAAAGACATATAAAGGAACTCTTCTGAATTCCAAGACTTCTTGTAATGCTGATTTGAAAAGAGACAAAGACAAGAGATTATGTGGTTACATCAAGATCACATAACTCTTTCAAATAATATTGGGATGAGTTCCTATCCTCAAGTATTTGAATATTGTTAAGGAAGGAGACTGGATGAACTAAACCAGCCTTGTCTATATGTCATACAGAATATTAAATAAAAAGCCACAAATATAAAGTATGCTAACTGTAATGTATACCAACTGTCTAAAAAGGGTCTTTGCTCTCTAGGTTATGGCTAGAGCCTTTATTTAAAGCTGGATATTTTGGATGGAGTGTTTGAAAGTCAAAGCTTTAGTCTAGTCTTTACAGTGATTCTTGTACAGGGTTTTTGACTCTTGAAATTCATGAGATGTCTATGTTAATACTCTTCTTGGACAAAGTTCTCAAGTTCATGGTTGAAAGCCCAGTGCTATTGTACTTTTGGAGTGTTTTCAGTGAAAATTCTAAGAAGCGCATCGTCTGCTATAGCGCTCTCTGCTCACCTTGCTCGAGTCATTGTACACGAAATGGTAGCTTTGGTATGTGGTTAATTTTTGGGACAATCTACTATTGAAGCTTCAATTCATTAGAATAAAATTCTAGTGTTCTAGACGGTAAAATAAGAACAAAAACAAACAAACAAATAACCCAAGAAATCACCCTTGAGGTATTTTTTAATGTCTTGGTTTAAATAAGTTAACATTTTAAAAATTATATTTTGGGGGTAGTTTGAATGACAATGGTCCCATTGGCTCATGTATTTGAATGCATGGTCTCTAGTTTGTAAACTGTTTGGGAAGGATTGGCCTAGTCAGAGAAGGTGTAACACTGGGGTGAACTTTGAGATTTCAAAAGTCCACATATGTCCCTCTCTCTCTCTCTCTCTCTCTCTCTCTCTCTCTCTCTCTCTCTCTCTCTCTCTCATCTGCCTACACCTGTGGATAAGATGCAAGCTGTCAGCTACTGCTCTAGCCTCATGCCTGTGTGCCTGCTGCCACGCTTTCTGCAAGCTTAGTCATGGACTAACCCTCTGAAACTCTAAGAAAATCCTCAATTAATTGCCTTCCTCTATAAGCTGCCTTAGTCATGGTATCTATTAACATCAATAGAACACTAACTCAGACAATTTTTACCTGTATGTTTTCTATAGATATACAACTAATAATGTATAAATTAATGAAAGGAAACCCTGTAGTCAGTATCAGATAAAATGTAAATGTGGCGGGGGGGAGCAAAAAGAAGTACTTTATAGACAAACATACACACACACACACACACACACACACACCAACCTCATGCTATGCGAATCTTCTTGCAATGGGTAAACATTGAGTGTAGAGTTTAGCAATTAAAAAAGATGTGGTTGGTCTTCTTCCTTTTCAAGTCTAATGTTATCTTCTGTAATCCTGGCCCTTTAATTTATTTTATACCTAACTGCCCATGTTGGTTAAAATGCCAATTTTAGAAGGGCAGGTGTGTTCTACTCCATTCATAAATCAAAGCTCTAACTGTAGCTCTCCCACCAAGAGCGGAGAGGCAACTCTTCTCCGTAGACTGAGTTGAGTTATTTATCTTAGGGGCATTACCTTCAACTTCTTGCTCATCTGTCTTGCTTTTTAGCTTATATGTTCAGGCTGGACCAAGACTCATGCTAGGAGAGCAAACCAGCAACACAAATGCCCCTGTCCAGTGGCTTCTCTCCAACACTGCCCCTTTTCCACCTTCTCTTTCCTCTAAATTCTCCAACAAGGACAATGTAGAGGAAGTCTGTACTTAAGGTCCTTGGCTCTTCACATTCTGTCCCTCGGTGAACAGAACTGTGTTTCTTCAGGTCACTACAGCTCCTGAGGCTGTGAGGTGGAGTTGTCAGGATGAACAAGCAACTGTGTCTCATCTCCCTCGATCTGTGTGTCCATCCCATGCTGTTGGTTAAACGTCCTTAGGAAAATGTCCTTGATTTCACAGTGACCAGGTCACCTCCTATCACTCTTTCCATTATTCCTGCATGAGTTCCCTCTCTTTTTCATTCGGTTTAGAAATAAGGCATTTTCTCAACCCAGCTAACTTCTATCCTATCTCAGCTGGGATAAACTCCTAGCTTTGACTATTACGTCTATGTATATGAAAACCTTACTTAGACCATCAGACAGAATCACTCTATGAGCTCCATATATTCACACCCAGCTATCTCCCTGACATAATCATTTAAAGGGTTCCAAAGTGTTTTAAGGTTATAAAATCACAATGGGATAACTTCCAATGGGTTTTTTTTTGTCATAGTTGGTGGGTCTTACAGGGTCAGACAAATATGAGATCTTGAGAGACAGTCTTGACTCTACATCTTCGCAGTTGTTGATGTTATCAGTTAACACTGTGAATTGATGAGTGTATTTTGCAGTTTCTAAAATGATTTCCCTTTCCATCACAAGACCACATAAAATCTAGTAAAGAATTTTATAAGCTTTCTTAAAACTATGCAGTACCCTGCTCATGGATCTGGCTTTGTATTTATTCTTAGTCCAGTTTAATCTGCATTTCATGATCCTTACAAAATAACAGTGCTAGACTTAACAGCAATTAACCCATATTCTTGCCGATAGCTTGTTGGGGCTTTGGTACAGCATTCTAGCTTTTCAGAATGTCATGGTGATCCTCCTCAGTGGGGTTGTGCCTGGCTTCAGACTCTGTACTTGATTAAATTTTACCTGCTTAACCATTTATAGAAGCCCTCACATGCTTTATAGCTTGGCTTCGTTTTAGCATGTTCTTCCTATCTGGACACATTTTCAGTCTATTCTTTCAAGTTACACTAAGCTGGTTCTTAGCCATGCTTTTAATGCCAGACTCTGAGGTTTTTATACCACAAACATTACTCCAATCCTCTGCATTACATACGGTGTGGGAAGACATACTCTCTCTGTGCACTCCATCAGTTATTTCTCTGTGTGCTTCCAAACCAATCCTAGCTGGACTTTCCACACTGCACACACATGTGAGTATGAGCATGTGGCATCTTCCCTGATGTATCTTAGAAATTGTGCCTTTTCTTGACAGTAGCACCAAAAATTACATTAAGAAAAGAGCTATGCCACAGGCATCATGGATTTTTTTTTCTTATAAATGACCAATGTAAAACCTTTGGTTGGTATAAACAATTACATGGTCAAAGGTAAAAAGTTTTGATAAAAATTTGACTACATAAATAGAGCATTGTATTTAATTTTTCTACTCTGTCCAACAAGAGAATTACATAAAATGATAGTGTCACAGGGCTGAAGGGACCTGAACTATACACCTCCGATGATTAGAAATATCAAGATCCAAAACAAAACAAAAGAAACTCAACTCAGAAATTATTTATTTATGCTTACTTTTTAAATTAATTTTTTCAGTTATAATAAAAAATAATGGATTCCATTATCATCATCATCATTATCACCATTATCCTCTCTCTCTCTCTCTCTCTCTCTCTCACACACACACACACACACACACACACACACACACACACACTATACTTGTTTCTTATTTGCTTTTAGGTACTCTACTCCACCCACTTACAGTGACAAAAATTTGTATTGCTTTTGTGAGCAAAAGGACCAGAATTTAACCATAATCACAGAATTATGGGTAAATATTATCTTTCATTTTTTTATGTTTTTTCGATAACATAAAACAAAACCTCTTACATCCATGATCACACTGAACACATGCTAATAAGTATGAGATTATTCCAGTGGCTAATTCTGCTAGCACCTAGCCAAGCAGTAGAAGTATGTGTTTCCTCAATCAGATATCACACAGAGGGTAAATATCATAGGTACAATTTAATGCATTGGTTTTCATTCAAGCCTTATAAAGCAGTACAGAATTTTAAAGATAAACAAAAGACAGTACAATGCTCTATTTATGAGATGGCATCATTTCCCTCTTCTGTTCCAGCCCAGTCATCCAAGCATACTTTTAAATAGCATTTCTTGTACTTGAAAAGTTGAGTAATCATGCTGTGACCTTTAGTGCTCCACCAAGAAATGCAATTCAGTTTTGTACGGTATCCAAACTAATCAATATCCCATTATGATCACAGATGGGAATTTTACAAAAAAGACAAAGCAATGATGGTATCAGAAAACTCTTTGGTTTTGTTTGTTTGTTTTGGTTGGTTTGTTAGGTTTTTTGTTGCTTTATTTTTCTGGAGAAATTAGATAGTGTTCTATAGGAAGCCATATCAAGTAGGAATAACTGATTGTTTGTCTCTTTGAATAAGAAATGAAGCCTTACCTTTTAATTATATCATTAGATCAGAAAAATAAGATCATTAACTCATGTTAACTCACAATTACAAAGAGGAAAAATAGATAAATCAACTGTCATCTTCAATGTATATTAGATATGCAGCTATACAGATGGCATAGGCCAGGCCATCTATGGTTCAGCCCCCTGCCATGCCTTGAGACACTATACTCACATACAGCTGAATTGATCATTAGGCTATATCATCTAGTTACCTAGGATGCTATGAGCCTGTTTGTTAATTACTAATGAACAAATCAGCACTGCACTTCCATTCAAATAGATTGAACATTCTTACAAGGTGCATGAGTGCCTGGCCATTTTAGAAGTAGAATCCAAGCAGAGGGTCAGTTGTTGATTTCAGCCCAACTGGGCTTCCACAGAACAATGGCATCTATCAGAGGTGATGGTACAGGCTACCAATTGACTCACTGATAAACTCCTACTGCTGTTCAAATGAAGATTTCATATAAGTAAGATCAAATAAATATGTTACCAGGTATTTGCAGCAAGGATTGAATCTCACCAATATGCTAACATATATGGTAAGCTGCTAGGAACATCTCTCTCTAGGCTTTTTATTCCTTAAATATTTATTTGTAGGACTCTATAACCAAAGATTTGGTTGGTTTTCTACAGTGTTACTCACTGTATTAAACTGTAATGATGTTTTGACAATTCTAATTTAGAACAAGCATTTTAGAATATTACTAAAGTGACTCTTTTGAAGCAGTGTAGATAAATGTTTATCGTTGATATCAATAACATATATATGAGGGGAAAGTAGATTGAGTGTCACTCCCACCAATAACAAGATGAATACCTTAGGAAGATTCTCCTGCTACTAACTAATTGACGAAGCAATTTGTTCTACAAAGACATGACCCCAAGTCCTAGAAACAAATGTTGACTTTCAAATGATTATGAAAATTCTAAGGGCAAAATCCTTAAGGAGTCTCACTGTGCTTCTCAAATTTCTGTCACTGGAGAAGCATGTCTAATAAAATCAAAGGAAGGAGAGGTTTGATCAAGTCTCAGTCCACAATTGGATGACCCCCCTGCTTTTGTGCTTGCAACAGGGGTAATACGCAAAGGCTAGAAGTCTGTGAGAGAATAATGAAGATCATGTCGTGGTGATGAGGGAGAGAAGAGCTGATAGGAAGAGACCTGGGGTCCAGTATCTCCTTCAAGATCACATTCCTAATGACTAATATCCCATCAACTCCTGTAGAACTGCACATAAGGGGAAACCTTCAACATCTGGGCCTCCATATCCAATCTATCACAAATCTTTCTGTATATTGTAGGTTTCTATGTCTCTTCTCTATTTGGGTGTGGTGTGGTGGTAGTGGTGGTGGTGGTGGTGGTGGTGGTGGTGTGTGTGTGTGTGTGAGAGAGAGAGAGAGAGAGAGAGAGAGAGAGAGAGGGAGAGGGAGAGAGAGAGGGGGGGTTATGTTTCTATAGCCATTCAGAGCAATTACCTCTAGATATTTGGAATAAGGGAATTACTTCCTAAAAATTACCAAGGAAACAAGCTACAAAGTCATGCCACAGACTTAGAAAGGATTATACTTTCTACTCTGATATCTATGACGTGGAGAACATTGACTTCTTTGAAAGAGTATTGAGGCCGGGCAGTGGTGGTACATGCCTTTAATCCCAGCACTTGGGAGGCAGAGACAGGCGGATTTCTGAGTTTGAGGCCAGCCTGGTCTACAGAGTGAGTTCCAAGACAGCCAAGGCTATATAGAGAAACCCTGTCTCAAAAAACCAAAAGCAAAAAGAGAAAAAAGAAAGAATATTGAGTCAACATCTCTCCTTAAGGCAGAGTCGCATGTTTCTCAGAGAGTTCACTAAAGCCTTGCTTATTTGAATCATCGGGATTAAGAAAGAGAACCCAGGGACAGACAGAATTACAGAATCTTTCTTCGGGACTATATGGTGGAAAAAAAAATGGAAGAAGATAAAATAGCAGTAACTGATATTCCTTACAAACCTGCTATAAGCATTCTCTGTTGTAACTTCTTTCTATTGTTGGAGAGTATTTTAATCTCCATGCACACTCTCCATATACTTATTGTACCCATATTATAGATGAGGAAAGCGGGGCAGACACTGATTCTACAGGACATTTCTGGGAGGAGCAAGATTCCAGTTCCATATTAGGTCAGGCAGTTTCCTAGGCTACCAGAGTGTTCAGTTCTCCTTCTCTCCTTCAGTCTGGGAAAACCCAGCAGAACAATATGTGCTCTCTCCTTGTAGTAATTGGTTCTAGCAGACAGGGCTTGTTTTTTTCTTCCTAATAACTGAAGGGAAGATTTGAATATAACCAAGTTGGCCTAAGGTCTAAGGCATGTTCACGGGCAGGCATGTGATCTAGCGCCCTCTAGGGGGGAAAATTGATGATGAACCAAGTCAGTATTTTAAATAAGCAAATGCAGAAAAGATTGCATTAAGAAAACAGGCACCAGGGTTTGCAAAGTCTGCCCTTAGTGCTACATATCTCTATGATTTTAAGGCAGATTTTCGATTGGGGTTAGTTGGAAAGGGTAAAAGTTCTGGATGCTTCACCAGCAAATGGAAGGCAGGGGTTTACCTTTCAAATATGGAACATTACTGAGCACGGAGTAGAATATTACAGCAGCAAACGTAATTACTGCCACATCACGGTATCCAGAGGTGTACGATTTGATTAAATCAACAATTCTTTAAACATATCACCCAAAGATGATAATTAATAAAAACTCCTTGTTCTTTTGCAGGGAATCTTGGTATTACTCCAGAAAACAAAACAAAGCAAAGAAACAAACAAAAAACAATAGGTCATCTGTATCTTGCATAAATATACTCTCAAGCACCCAATACCCAGCCTGATTTACAACGAATCTGATCTCTACAGACCAGGGCTTTGCAGATGATGAAACTAAAGGTCTATTCTTTTTCTTTTCCTGCTAAGGCAGAAGAAAATATACCCCTAATATTTTAGATAATTGGTACTCATTAACTGCTTGATAAATTAGTGAATAAATTCTGGTTCTAGTTACACTAGAAAGGTCAAATACTCTCCAGTTCTTCTTTATGTATTGTCTAACTTCTTGCCCATCTTTGTTGTAATAATGAAATGGCGATATCTATCATGGTGTAACTGAGCTGAGGCTCTAAATTACCTTCATCTGGCACCATTCCAATATACTATAAATGAGGTAATTGTCCTTGACTATAAAATTTGCATTTTCAAGACTTAATTGCTATCATTACATCTTTTTGTAATTCTATTAATTTAACTGAATGGAGCGTTTGGTTTTTATGGTTAAAAATTTGCATTAAAACGTTGTCCATCTAAATAGAACTTTAATATTTTTATCAAAAGTTCTACAAGCTGATCCCAAAGGAGGTAAATAATTTCTCAAGAAAAAGTGGGGAGTTGTCGCCCTCGAGGTTTTACCTTCAGTGATCATTAATGGACCTTTAAGTCACCAGACGATGCTTCATTCCGAGACATGAAAAATCACAGTGGACATGCACTTTTTGGATTCTTCCCACTTAATCATTAACAGGAAGTTGGTTAAGCAGAGTCATGCCGTGGCTGGCTGCCCTTTGTTAAGCTCCTCTGGGTGTCTGGGATACTTCACTGTGTGCCTGGTATGTCTGTAAGATTGGGTTAGGGTTAGGGGTAGAGTTAAGATATTCTATGTGTGCATGTGTCTCAGTTTGATGGGAACTTTATGTCTGTACTGCATGCTCTATTCCTGAGCAAGTCAACTTTACCTTTTCATTGCACAAACTGTTAGTAAAACCACATGATCCTTCACCCTTATTGGAGGGCTCAAACTGAAAGTCCTTCCTACCTCCACCATTGGAATCCTCACCATCATTGTACAACCATGAGTGCTTTTTTTTTTAAAGCAAATGTAGCATCTTTATGGCCCCATAACAAACATTTAAGTAGAGTGACGTAGAATTCTGCTTAATATAATAGACCAATTTTCACTCAGTAATTTCCCAACTTTTTGGACCTTTGAAAGCTACAAGCGTTTTAGGTATCAACACAGCTGTGATTAGTTTCACACACATTGGAAGATGTATAAGAACCTGGAGGAAGCCTTTGTTTTCAGAGATTCCAGAGCAATGGTGGATTCTCCTGGATCTTTTGGTATCATTTACATATGGAAAAGATGAAAAATATTAGCAGAGGGTCAACCAGAAAATGCCATTAGGGATATCAAAGGCCAAGGCATGCTTTATTTCCAGCTCATTCAAAAGATAAGGAACAGGACACATAACCAAAACCTTTCACATAAATCCATGGCACGGGTAGATGGAGAAGTCAACAGCCTTGATTCCAGGCCATTCTTTTAGGTCCCATGTCAGACTTTCCTCTCTGGTGCTGAAAGGTCTGTACAACATCACTGCAGACCTCATGAGAGTCAGTGGGAGGAAACTGGTACCACCCTGAATGCTAGGCTCCATTCTTCATGCACTGTATCATGTTTCTTTAGCATCCTCTATATATTCACAGACCCACTCCTGGAAGCCCAACAAAGCAAAGGGTGTGTACTAATCAACCAAGAAGCCCTTGTGTGGCTTCTTTGCTTCTTTATTCACCAAGCAGACCTGCCCACAGATTCTGTCCCTGAGATCACTTGCAGTGACTTCAGGAGCATCAAATTAAAAGTAACAACTCCTACTTCAAAACACATTCACAGTATAATCTCCAGAAACAAAAGGGAAAGACCACATTGCCACATGACGAGACATGCTGTAATGTATCTACTTGGGGATGACATTAGCTGTTAACAACAGGTGAAAAGAAAGGCATTAAGGATTAATTAACATATCAAAACATTACAGCTGTGCTCATCAGAGGACACAATATGGGGCTTTTTGACTAAACGGAATCTGTCATTTCAATCGTAGATATACTTAGCAACACTAAAAGAATCAGACAACAGATTAATATTTGGTAGAGTATTCCTTGTTCATATAGAAAATGAATTTGTGCCTCTGTATTTTCTCCCTGTCTTGCTGATGTATGATGTAGTTAACCAAAGTTTAGGGAGAGCCTTTGTGTCATTCCTACATAATATCAATTCAACTTCCCTCACTGAGAGAAAGTCACACAGATTATCATAAACATCGCCACCATGGGCTAAGACAAAAATAAAAATTCTCACGAGCTGGACTGTGCCTTCCCCACTCATGTTTCTACACAGATTTTTTCTCTCAAAGAAAAATCAATTCAATGTAATAAACATTTACTGAGTTTCTGGTATGCACTGGAAACTCAGAAGTTAGTAAAGCATGCCCTTTGGCCTAAGTAATGTATTTTCTTGTATGGAAAGCTATAACTATTATTCCTGGTCTATTTCTTGCATGTTAATTGAAATAATACACACACACACACACACACACACACACACACACTCACTCATTCATATTGAAGCTTTGAATCTGTGCTTGAGGGACTGGAGAGATGGCTCTGTCAGTAAAGTATGTGTCATACAAGTGTGATGATCCAATTTCTAATCCCATCACACACACAAAAAAACATTTTGGTAAGTATCTACAACTTACCATGAGTTTAGAAAGCACTGCATGAACTTTCTAGTATATACCAGTGGCTATGATGTTCAGGAGGGCTGGTTGGTCTAAGTCCTAATTTGCAACTCTTCTCCCCATGTCTTACCAAACAATTATCCAAAGGTGAGTGAATAGTAAAAGGATTCATAATGATGGCTATTATTTACTGTACTGGCTGGTTTTGTGTATCAAGACATCTTACCTGAAGGATGTGTGACTCTGGGTAGTAGAGGCACACTTTCTCCCTTTGCCTTTATTCTCAATACAGTTTGTTCCTTGGTAGTCTTAGGTTCTATAAGAGAGCAGGCTGAGCAAGCCAGGGGAAGCAAGCCAGTAAGAAACATCCCTCCATAGCCTCTGCATCAACTCCTGCTTCCTGACCTGTTTGAGTTCCAGTCCTGACTTCCTTTAGTGATGAACAGCAATGTGGAAGTGTAAGCCGAATAAACCCTTTCCTCCCCAACTTGCTTCTTGGTCATGATGTTTGTGCAGGAATAGAAATCCTGACTGAGACATTTACTGTGTCTTTATGATACAGTTTCCATTACCTTAAGCTATGTAGAGGTATCATAACTAAACTTTATCTCTTCTCAACTTATATATGGAGAGAATGAGATTGAAAGATTTGGGTGACTATTAAAGAGCAAAGTTGAATGGGAGAGGCTGCATATATACACTGACTAGAAATCAGCAGCATAGGCTCAGTGAAATAAGCACATGCTATCACATATTCACATGTACATACACACACATATACACATGCACACACATACACACATACACACACATAAACACATACATACACACTTACACAAACATACACACACACATTCTTATTCATGTGAATAAGCACACACACGCTCATACATCAGACCAAATAAAACGGAGCACATATGATTACTTCCTCCAGTATGTGTTTAACTAAAACATTTTAAAGTTCTGATATTCTTCACAACCTTTAAAGTAAAACTGGATTATGGATGGAGGAAAGTGGTTCATTCCAACATATTTATAGTATGTAATATTTATACAATATAACAAAGGCATGTAATGCAAAATTTTTTATGAAACTCCTCTTAAATATTTAATCTTCACATATTATAACTTAATTATTAATTATCTTAAGTATTTGTTTAACTGTAACCAATTGTCAGTTTAACAGTTGGTATGAACTATGTTTTAGGCGTTGTTCTGACTGTTACTGGATGTCTCTAGAATCTCATTAAGCTCACAGTTTATATTATTATTATTTTTTTTTAAGTGTAACTGTCCCTTCCTTTTATCCACAATATCCTTTCTGGTACATCAGCAATAAACTTTCTCCACGCTTTATTTTATTTATTAATGTATTTCAGTTACTTTATTTACACCTTAAAGACAGCATTTAATGAAGATTTATAGAGATATCACAGTAATAATTTAAACCTTTCTATGCATGAAGTGATTTTTTTTCTCAAATCTGATAAAATTGCAAGTTGTCAATAATACATCACACATTTTCTATCACTCAGTATTTAAAGGGAAACATTTCAACCGAAAACTCCCAGAGCATCTGCCTTAGTTCTCCATGTCTCTATCGCTCTGCAGGTACCCAGGCATGGGGACTGACTTGGCCAACAATATCCAAGTGTGACCTAATGTGGGCCTGTCCCACCTGGAAACCATCATAGGTCAGGGTTCAGGAGATGTAGCACCTGTCCATCACAACATACTGCTGGTCAAATGAGAGTCCTTTGTAAATGGAACAGTTATGAACTCTATCACCTCACCAAGATTTAGTGAGGAGATTCTGTATGCCAGAAAGTCTATGCTTTATAAAGATTAAACATAATGTTAAAAAAAATGACTAGAGACTGGAGAAATGCCTCTGTGGGTAGGGGGAATACTGCCCTTGGAAAGGACCTAGGCTAGGAATTCACAACAGCTTTTAATTCCTGCTCCTGGGGATCAGATACTCTCCTCTGGCCTCAGGGGGTACTGCCCTCACACGCATAAATTAGTCCACCGACCAACCCCAGACACATATAAACATAATTTAAAATTAAAATTCAATCTCTTAAAATGAATAAGCATTGCTGCTATCTGTGCCCTTAGGAAGTGCTAGTTTAGTTTGAAGACACACAGAGAACAAGCCAGGAAGCTACAGTTTTACAAATGCTTCCATGGTGATGACCTGAGATTCTGAAGTCTTCTGTGCCCAGGAGGAGCCTCTGACCCAATCTTCTGTGGACACTGTTGTAGATAAAAGGGGAGGTGTTGGCAATAATTTATCTCTTTTAGGCTTTATGTAGCTATTTCCCTTTTAAGATGAATTGATCGGAGTCTGACAGCACCTTTGAAGCCAAAAGGGTTCTCAGAAAGAACATCTACTCTGTTCTGACTCTCGAAAACTATGTGAATGATATGACATCATGATAAGGTACAGGGGCCCTGAACATTCATTCATCATTCCCTGCAGGAGCTGACAGGAAAAACAGGAGCCTGGATAGGAGCACAAATATATCAAGACCGAGTTCTAGAATGAGCATTTGACACTATGCTAGAAAGCCTTATCTCCCAAGGACCAGTTTTTATCATATAGATGCATTTCAATCTTCTGTCCATTTGCTTCCAAAATACTTGACTCTACCACCCTGCTTCCATTTTGTAACTCTGTTCCTTGATTATTTTTTGAGTCCTGGAGTTGAGATTGAAGCATCAGTCTCCAGCACCATTTGTGTCCTACTGAAGCCAACAGTGTTGACAAGAAGCAGAGGCTCAGTGCTGGTAAACTGTCACCAGGCAAACATCCACTTTTGAAGATGATTATGTACTGTTATGCCCTGCTGACAGTCTATCATATCCCGAGGGACCATTAGAAGAGGAGAATGTTCTAATGTCTTAAGGCATGGTAGGGTGACTACAGCTAACAATTTATTATGTATTTTATCAAGACCTGGAATCCTAGTTTCAAAATGCAATGTTCGTATGCAACTAGGAAGGCTAGACACCCTGGCCTGACTGCAACACACTCTATATTCATGTCAAGTTATCAAATTGTGGTCTATAAAGATATACAATTTTTGTATGTCAATAAAAGCCATATTGTGCATACTTTTGCTAATGTGAAATACCATTGTTGTTTTGAAGACACATAATCCCCTGGTATTTAAAACTGCTTCCTCTGGAGCTGAACACTCTGGGTTTTAGACTTAGATCTATGATTTACTAGTTCTAACCTTGGCTACAATTTCCTCACCTGTAAAATGGGATAACAGCGTTTACATCATGGCCTTCCTGAAGTGAATAAATGAAGTAACTCATATAAAACCATTAGAACAACGTGTGGCACATAATAAATGTTCAATAAATGCTAGCTGTTATTATATCCAGCACTGGAGTCACGATGGGTTATCTTGTTAACACTCAATGAAATTTGTGATTGAAAGAAGTGATTGGCAGAAATGAGCAACCAATAGTGCCGAAGCACTTTGTATAAGTTTGGTTTAATAAAATTATCCCAAAAAGTCATGCAAGCAAGCAAGCATTGGCATAAATAGCAATGAAGTGGATGGTATAAGACTTCAGTATTCAACTGCAAATGCTATTTAACTGTTTAAAACGAGGGCAGGGGTATCTTCTGTCTGCAGAATGAGGGCTGTTGCAACAAGAGTGTGGTAGTACCTTGTCTGTTCCAGAGAGAAACTGTCACAAAGGGGAAACTTCAAAGTGTCAGAGAGGGTTTCCAGTCTTGACTCATGAGAGAGTCACTTCTGTAAGAACAACACCTTCTGCTGTTTTCCACTCCATACTCAGAATATCAAAAGAAAGCGGTGATGATGAAATTTATTATTTTAATCAAGCTTCCACATTCAAATCCCGCCCCTCATCACTCTGGCCAAATGTCACAGCAGGAGTGATTTTGATCCTTTGCCACCATGCATGTTGAAAGAGTCTGGGGTAAAACCTGGCCCTGGCAAACAAAGGTCTGTATATTTGGAAACAATCAGCTGGCGTGCTGACTCGGCTTCCACAGTGTTATCTGATGCGGATCTGTCTGTCTGACTGGCAGATCCAGCACCTCAGCCGGCCCTGCAGGGTGTGTGCCTTGCCAAGGCCAGGTGCTGAAGAAAGAGGCTGAGCCTGAAACTCACTCCAGTAAGCCTGCAGAAGCAGCTTTCCGTGAAACCAGTGTTATGGTTCTGGGTCGCTGTCTGGACCACTGTGCTGTCAATAATGACTTGCATCATTCTTGTACTATGAACTGTCAGCTCACTGGGACAAGTGTCTTCTTCTACCAGGAGTACATGCGGCTCTTGTATTCCCATCACTCTTGATTTGTTCTTTTTAACCCTGGAATAGCATGAAGACAGAGGTGTTCTCCTTTAAATCCCTTGAGAATTCCTTTATAGTCCCTGAAATTGGTGTTCTCGTGCATCTGTGATCCTTCTATTTCTCTTTCTTAGGAACTGCCTGTTTGTATGCTTTTCTCATTTTTGGGAGGGTGGGACAATGAGAGAGAGGTAGGGGGTTTCACCATGAAATGCAGGCTGCCCTAGAGCGTGGAACATTTCCTTTGTCTCAGGGCTCCCAAATGTTGGGATTCCAATTGTGTGTGCCTCACTTGGCTTTATGCTGTAAAATGCTTTTATTTAGAAAGGATGTCAAAGATAGGAATGCTTCAAGAGTAAAAATAGAAGCTAGGCATGATGAGCACTAAAAGGCTAGTCTACATAGTTCTAGGATAGCCTGGGCTACAGAGCGTGATCCTACCTATCCAATTAAGGAATAGGAGTCCAGAGAATACATCTGCTTGTTTTACTCAGATTTACTTGTGATTATTTGTATGTATAATTATGTAAATGTTTTATGCACATGAGTACATGGTGTTTGGATGCACAAAACACCCTTAATTTTAATGTAGTAAATTTTTTCAGCTTTCTTCCTTGTGACTTTTTCTTTGAGAGCTTCAGAAATTATTCCTTAACTCCTAAAGCACTGCGACTCTTCATCCCCAGTTCCTTTCAGAAATATAATGCTCTCTTTTACTTTCAGCCAAAAATCCACACATTCTGTCCATAGGATGAGGTCAAGATCTATTTCTGTTTTCCCCGAGAGATCAAACCACTTCACTCCACTCTTAAGTGAATCAGTCATTCTTCGACGCTGGGCTATAATTAGATTTCTGTTGTGGGAGAGTCAGAGCTGGGATCTCTTAGAGATGCAGTTCAGAAAATGTTGGGTCTAGGCAATCCTGCTAATGTATAGACAGTGCATAGCGCACGCGCGCACACACACACACACACATACACACACTCACACACACACACACACACACACCTGTGGCTTAGGCTAACCTACATGAAGGCAAATGGTGCAGCCAGGCATGCAGGACATCTCTGCACTGGATATTGTGTGCCACTGCTGTATAATGCTGCATGTGACTATAAACTGTTAAATATAGAAAAGGCAAGATTAAAACAGGAATAGGGCACTTAGCAGGCCTGAAGAATTCAGGACTAGAAGCCTCTGTGTCTATCGTGAGTGTGTGCTGAAGAGCAGAGACACACTTCAGTACCCTAGACTTTACAAACACAGACAGCCAGGCTACAGTACAGTTGTAAGAAGAATTCTTTACTTCTCAATAAATCTATTTTAGCTTACTATAAAAATGTTTCATGAAATTTAATTTTTTTAACATTGTGATTTATTATAACATTCAGCTTAAAATACAGACACATTGAAGCAATTGGAAGTTTTGGAGTTTATTAGTCTTGAGTTCACCACTGTATATAATGTTACACAATATGGGCCACACACATGCACATGTTTTTGTGCATGTATGTAAATATATATGCTCATATATGTATATACATATACATGTGGTAATAAACATACTAGGACAGAGAAGAAATGATCACAAATACTTAGTACTATATAGATGCATGTTTACTATATACAATATATTGTAAAATACATATTTAACTTTTATATTGACAAATATGCATTCAGAAATAGGTTGTATAAATGTATATACTGACTTGATATAGAATATGTATGAATGGAGTATTACTGTACATATGCTATAGACATGTAGTAAATATATATCTATGTGTAGCTAAGACATTTATACTAGTATCTGTACAGCTTTTTATTAATTCCAGTGGACTCTTTGTGTAACAGTTTAGTTTACAGACAATGTGGTATTTCAAACAGAGAGTTGTGAAGTATACCATACATATCTTCATACATCTCTCCATGTGGCTATTCATATCCTGGTGTGGGGGCTTCTTTCATTGCCAGTTACCATACTTTCACATAAAGATTGGTTGGAAAATTATAGATTGTTTTCTAATATTCTTTTACCATATATTAATATAGTATATTGATGAGGCTATATCATTGCCATTCAGTATTACTCTAATATTTTCTCCATGGGCATTTTCTTTTTGTTCTTCTTGAATTTATTCCAGGGGACTTCTTCTTGATTGCTTTTGTTTTCTTCCTGAGAGTGACATGTAGTTTTTCAAGTACACTTTGCAAGTAGTGTGGTTTTTTTCAATCATCTGTTTTTAAGTTTTTGATTGTTTCAGTCACTTGATCAACATTTTTTTTACTATTTTTTAAAATTTATATTTGTGTGTAAGGGTATGGGAAGTAGAAGTAGATAGGTCCAGCTTGTGTACAACACAGCGTGCTTGTGGAAGGGAAAGGATGACCTTCATTCTGGAGTCAGTTTTCTCTCCGTACCGTTGGTTCTGGGGATTGAACTCAAGCTGTTAGGATTGTGAGGCAAGCACCCTTATCCCCTTCAGTGTCTCTCTAGCCATTTTACTAGTTAAAAGTATCTGTATGTATAGTCTCTTGGATTTATACAATAAAATATATTAATTTCCGGTAAATAATTTTACATGGTATTTTTTTTTATCAGTTGGTAACCCCAAGCAATGTGGAAGAACATCTATATTTTGAGTCTTTCCTTTAGATGTCCTGATTATTTTTTCCTCCCTTACTAATATTCATTCTTTAATAAAGATATGAGACAGTGGTCATTTCTCTCAGCCACCTAATATAAAAACATTGAATATTCTATATGACTAAAAGTTTAGTCTCTAATGACAAATTGAGCTCAGAACTATATCCATATTCACTGGGTTATGACACTAGGAATTTATTTTGTTGTTGGCTTGGTATAAAAATGTAATAACTGTCATGAAAATTAATATATATGTGTATATGCGTATATGTGTGTGTGGTATATGGAACATACAATGAGTGTTTGAGCTAACTAGCACTGCTTCATTTTTACTGTTGAAATTATGAAAAACCTTAAATTTTATAAAAAGTTACCAAAGTCAAACACCTAGGATACCTTTTCAATAAGATTCAAACTAAAACAGCATTTTAGTGTTAACTTTTATAAACCGACATATTTAATGACCACAATGGTAGCAGTAATTCAGAAAATTAATACGTTTATTAGTATTTAAACCTTAAACCCTCTTCAAGTTCTCTTCATTACTTCAAAACACTCTGTGGGGAAAAATTCCAATAAATAATCACAAGCTGAGTTGCTGTCACTTACTTTAAGTCACTTCACCTTCATTCTGGAGTCAGTTTTCTCTCCGTACCGTTGGTTCTGGGGATGGAACTCAGGCTGTCTGAGTTCATCTCAACTGGTCTCCATCTCTTCTCACTGGTGCGTTGTCATGGTTTTAATCTTCTAGGCCAGTTTTCTCAAGAGTGTCCATTGTAGTTTGGGTGGCCTTTCCTCATGAACAGGACTATGACAGGACAGACTTAGTTCTCGCAGTCCAGGTGTGTGTGATCCCAGTGCATCCCTTACCTGTAAGGTTCTGGACCGTCACTGTACAAAAGTGGCATCTGCTAGGATTGCCAGAGGAAGCATTGGCTTTTCCTTCTGTGACCGAGGTAACCTTGCACTGTTGTGCAACATTTGAACTTTGATTCCCTGTGCAATTCTGAGGACTGGCCACCAGAGAACCTGAAGCGAGGTCCAGACCGCAGGAATGACAGAGTAACCATGGTTGTGGTCCAAGGGTCAGTGTGCTCTTAGATGCTGTCATAGCCAGTGTCCTTACAAATCTGTTCTCTCATTTGGTTGACCTGAACTAGCATTCCAAGAACTAGCCTCAGTTTGGAGAGGGGTTCTGAGAGAAAGGGTGCCTGGGAGTGGCCAAAACAAGTGACTCAGAAGTCAAATCATGGGTCCAAGCTGACAGCCTATGTTTCCCTAGTTTCCCAGATAGCTTTCTGTGTTCTGCTTTATGTAGACATTGCCAGACAGCTGTCTCTTGACTTTCTGCTGGAGACAGTTCTCCCGGTAGTTCTCTCTTGCATTTCTAAGAAATACTCTGGATAGCTCAGCTCTGGCAGGCCTTAAGCCCAGTCTTTTATTATCAATCCAGTCATTGACTTCAGGTTCCTTTTTGATTGCCCAGTGAAACTGCATCCCATGACCCCAGGCCTTTGATTTTTAGGAGACAGCAAGCACATTTTTTTTTAACATTTCAAAAGAATTCTGAGATATTTGTCTGCCTCTGTTAAACACAGATGATAAGCAAGCTGGGTGGAATCCAACTCTGAAATTACCATTTCTACCATCTCCAGGCTTAGATCTTAATTCCCTTGGTCCCAGGCTGACCTTGAATTTGTCTGCTTTTTCAAGCCAAAAACACAAACAAAAGGAAAAAACCAAAAAACTTATCTGGGTGGGATCTCCTGTAATCACCACTCCCAAAATCTCTTTTTCACCTTTCTTAGTATCTTTCTGATAAGCTGGATCATGGTACAGCTGCTTTTGCTCCTTTAGATTCATGAAGCCCCTCATATAACTCATATTGCATCCTTATGTTTTGCCTAGTTTCCTGAAGGTCAAAACCTTCACCTTGTTTTGAGAAATTAGCCATACCTTTGCCTCCTGGACTCAAGCAGTCTTGATTATCATGGAGTCATTAACAGGGAGGCTATTTCTTGGATGAAGAACATTAAACTGTACACAGTGTTAAACAAACAAGCCTTATATTCACAATAACCATAGACCTGCTGGCCCTATCCCAGGGGCAGGAGCCACTTCTTTGTACCCCTACCAAGGCCTTGCCAGACCCAGCATTAGCATCAGGATTTCAAACTCTTTTCCTTCTGGGCCTGATGCATACCTGGCCTTCTCATGGAAGATTTGGCTTCTAAACGTCCTCTTGTGAACATTGGACACAGTGAGACATGATCCCAGGCTTTCAATCTCTTACCATTGGATATACTTCCATTGCATGCTACAGTCTTCCAGTCCTTTGGGTCACCCTGAAAATCCTGTCCTCCAAACAAATACATTGAGTTATCAAGTTTTCTACCTACAAATTCCAATCTGTCTGATTTTAAAACAAACAAGAGTTTAATTTACTTGTTTGTGTAATTTTAAAGATATATGTTTTAATAATTAAACTTCAATTCATGGTTTCTCCTATTCCTGATTTTAAAAAAAAAGAAAAAACTATTCTAATTGTCCACCATAGTAGAGAATAGAATGTATTTCTGCTTTCTTGCTTTAGAATATCAATCTATTTCTCTATACCATGTCTTTGATTATTTACCTACAACATCATATTCATCTAGAGATGTTCAGTTTCATTTTCTGATGAGGAAATACAAGGAACATTTGTTCTAAAGGCACGTCTGTTGTATTTATTAAATACTAAAACTGTGAACAGGGATAGAAACTTTCTCAATAAACTTGCAAACTGAATTCAATGGCACATTAAAAAGATCATAAGCTATGACCAAGTTGGTTTCATTTCAGGAATGCAAGGATTGTTCTGAGCACATAAGGTATTAGCAGGAATATATCATATAAATAGAATCAAAGGGTAAGGGGATCATAAAATTGATATAGTAAAGCCTTGGGCACAATTCAACATTCCTTCATGAGAAAAGCCATGGGGCAGGGTGTGTGGAACTAGTTGCATAAGAATAATCATACCTCATATAAAGTCTATACATGGCAAATCTATATTCTACCTTATTATGGATGTGGAGAAATGGAAATCATATCTTCCAAAATCAGGAATTATACAAGGTTGCCCAATATGACTGTTCTTACTCACTGTAGTGTTTGAAGTCTCAACTAAAGCAGTCGGTGAAAGGAAAAACAAATGAACAGGATACAAATAGGAACAGAAGATCCAAGCATGTCTGCGGATGATACAATCATATGTGTAAAGCAGTCTAAATGGACAAGCAGGAGGCTCATAATCTGACAACAACTTCTAGCAATGCTGTAGGATGCCAGATCAATACACAAATTACATTAACCAACAACAAACCTGGTGAGAAAGAAACCAGAAAATCAATCCCATTCACAATAATGTTGCCAATTCTATAAAATAACCTAAGAATAAAGCTAATGACTGTGTGAACAACATATGATATTATGTTAATCGTGGAAACTTATGATAGCCAGGGACCTCTAGAACAACAGTTGGGATGACATATCACAAATGGACTGAGTAGCTCTCTTCACCCTAAGAGACCAAGAATCTGGTAACTCATAATGCAGATGCCTCAGCAGTCAAGGCTACTGAAGAAGGCCTGCACAGCCAAGGTCCACCTTGGAAGGGCAAAGTGGTTTCTAATGTCAGCAAGGATTGTCATGAGCAAGCAGGATCAACAGCAGCCAGCTACGAGATGACAACAGGGAAGATGAACTTATCAGCAGAACATAAATACAAGCAGACAAAAGCTTCTTTTATTGGATTTCTTCTCTCTTTTTATTATTTTGTAATTTTATTTTTAATTTTTGAGAAACTTATGTATGCCTATGTGTTTTCAAGAGATCTATGTCCATTACCTACCCCCATCTCCTCCTTTAACCCCACCTCCCACTGTTCCCTCCCAATTCCATGTTTTTGTTTTGTTTTTATAACCAATGAATCCACTTAGTGCTGCTGGTATGTGTCTATGTACAGGACCATCTACTGAATCATGGGTAGTCTCTCGGGTCCTCTGACTTCTGCACAGGTACATGTCCTAATCCATGCATTCATGTACACACACACACACACACACACACACACACACAATGGGAAAGTATAAAGAGTTTAAAGAATTAAATCATATAATTTATAGGATAATGAATAGAACTTGGGATTACAATGCTAAGTAAAATAAGCTATTCTCAGACACATTAAATCTTTTATTTTCTCTCTTATACCTCCCCCCTAAAAAAACCCAGAAAAACTGCCCTGAAAGTAAGAGGGGACTTCTTAAAGGATAGTAAAGGGAGAAATGGAAAGCGAAGGAATAGTAAGTTTTAGGGGTGAACACAACCACACAGTGTTATAGGTATGAACATACACACGTCTATGCATATGAAAATATCATAACAAACCTTCTATTTTGTGGTATGAATCTACATAATGTAAACTTTTTAAATGTCAGTTGGAATCTTCAAACATTGAACATTCTACCATTTTGTTTACTCCCACTTCTAATCAAGCTATTTGTAATTAATACCTTCAAGCCAAGGGAAAATCAGTTTTCTCCAGCGACATATTTCATCCACAATCCAGGGCTCACACTGAGAAGTAGTTGGTCAACACAAAAGGAAACTCCATGTTTTATGTTGCGTGTGTATGGGGTGGGGTGGGGAGGGGTGAAATTTTTCTTTGTGTTGTTTTGCTTTAGAATTTATTATTTCTAATTTCATTTTTGACATGACAAATGCTGAAGCTCTCAAATTGGGTGTATTATTTTCCACTTCATTTTTCATTATTTTTGTCTCTTTTGCTTTCCTGTCAGATTAGCACTATTCTGTAGCTCAAAGACTTACCACTTCTCTATGTAATGTCAATCCCTTCGACTTCCTGAAAAGTTTGGGTTTTTTTTCCCAATAGTCTTTGGCATTTAGAGCCAGAATAATCTTCAGGTTGTTTGACTTTGGGTCAGGTACTTCACCACTGTATTTAAATTTTCTCTTCATGCTGAAAAGTCCAATAATAATATATAAATCCTTAGGCTATGATAATAAATGAATACATGCAAAGATCTTAGAATAGCTATTGGTAGAAAGTATACCTCTTCTGTCAGCAATTATCATTCCTTTATTGTTGAAAACTTTTGCCTATCCCATTATTATATCTACTTGCTCTTGAATCATTTATGCATATTTTTACTTTAGATATTAGTATTGATCTCAGATTCAGTTACAAAATTAATCTATCCTTTTTATTACAATAATACACAATTACAGTAATTCATCTTTTCTTTTACTTGTTCTTAGATTATTTATAATTATTTGGTTTATTTGCTAGTGTGACAGTGTTGGCTTTGCTTGTCTACTTTATGACAACTCCTCCCACTCAGTGACTCTCTTAATCTACCCATCTGTAGGATCTGGAACCAGGCCATGTGACAGAATCAGATTTTCTCAGTCACTGTGACACTCAGAAGGTCATATGCCATGTTAGCAAGCTAAGCGGTCAGCTTTTCTTAGGCCCAGGAATAAAGGCTGAACTTCAGGGTTGGATAGGTGGCTCTATAGTTAGGAGCGCTGGCTGCTTTTGTAGAGGACCCAGGTTCAGTTTCCGGTACCCACCTGACAGCTCACAATCTTCTGATATTCCATTTCCAGGGGACCTAGGGTCCTCTTCTCGCCCCCTCATCTGGGGATGTATGTAATACACAGACATACATGCAGACAAAATATTCATACACATTAAATGTTAATAATAAATAATAACAGTCATTATTTTTTAAAGTAAACTACACTTGGTCCCTTGATTTTGGATTTCCTGAAGGTCAAAGCTGCAGTAGAGACTAATCCTAACTTTTCTGCCTAGATTTTTGTTTTAAAAGTGTGAAGATAATCTTTCTTTTTATTTATACTTGGTGAGTATTTTCTCTCCTCTTCCTTTACATCTTCCTCCTCTACTTTCTTCTTTATATTTTATATTTATTTAGGTACTGTTTGCTGGCTAGCCATGCTATTGCACAGAAGTGCAGTTCTTGGGGTCAAAAGCAGGTCATCGGACTTGGTGACAAGTGCCTTTACCCACTGAGCCATTTGCCAACCTTAGTATTGACCTTCTTTCAAGGAACAAAACCCTCAGTTGCCACTATAACTATTAGATGTCTCTTCACTACTAATATTTTCTTTTTTGGTCTCTCTTACCTAGATATATTCCTTTCTCTTTTATCTTTGGCATGTGTGGAGAGCCTTATTGGGGTACCATGCTGCCTGGCAGGTACCTGACATTGGCCAAGGACAAGGGCTTCAAGCAGGAATCTGACATTCAGGCATAATAGGGAAGTAGGTAAAGGCAGGAATTTTAATCTTAGAGTGGAATGAGTTGAGAAAGCAGGATTCAGGCAAGGTCTTGGGCTTGGATGAGGAAGTAGTCTCAGGAAATTTTGGTCATTCTAAGAAGCCCTTTGTAACAACCATCACAGAATTTTGCTTAATGCCTTGACGATTTTTGTGTTTACTGCCTGGCTTGTTCCTTACTGTACCGTTATTGACCTTAATTCCTGCATGTAATTAAGTTGGCATAAAAAGTCGACTCAAAATTATTAAACCCGCCTTCAGTCTCAGAATTGACTGGGGTCATGCTGCAGTTTTGTCTAATTGTCTCTTTCTTTTAATCCTCACTCCTGTGCTGGAGAACCTCTTGACTGACCAAGCGGGCTTGGCCAGGTATGCCCTAGTAGTTTGTCTGTGATTGTTTCTATCTACCATTGGTTATGCTCAAAGGCAAGAAGGCATCTAACACTTGACCTTCCCAACTTTTTAGTTTTGCTTTTGTAGGCAGTCAGTATTCTGTATCTGTGGTTTATTCTTTTTAGATTAAAACCAAATGTGAATTTAAAATACTCAAAAATAATAAAATCTGTCTCTATTGAGCATATGCCAATTTTTATTGCTATTATTTCCTAAACAATAGAGTATAACAACCTTATTATTTTATTTTATATTACTATTTAACAACTACTGGCACAGTCTCCACTGTATCAAGTACTACAAGAAATCTAGTGAAGATGCCAAGTACAAAATGTATCCGTGAAGGTGCGACATAAACACTGAATCAATTTATATGAAGCACATCATGGACTTTCTTATCCACAAAATGTCCTGGAACTCATCCATTTGGGGGATTGCAAGGAGCATCAGTAATTTGATTGTGTCGTCCATGTTTAGATGGCCAGTATTTCTTTTGCTTTTTTCAATGTGACAAAAAAGCATTTGCACCAAGGTTGACACATGCACACACTGTGTGCACATAGCCCAGGACACGGAGTGCCCTTCTAGCCTCGGACTAGCAAATGTCACAGGATGTGAATGCAACATTAACAAATCATGCCTATATTACCCCATAGGGTTGGAATCCTACTACAGTTGGTCTTTGTGTACAGGTGCCATACAGAAGTGCATGTGAAGTTTTATAAAATATTTCTCAAGGAGAATTCACATTTGCGATGACAATCAGCTCATAAGTGTGACTCTTATCCTGAAGGATCTGAAAAAAAACTAGTGATTGACCTTAAGCCCCAAAAGGCTACAGCTTTTCATTTTGGTAATCCTAGCTCCCACAGATTTTGACTCTAATTTGCTATTAATATGAACTAGTTTGTTTTCAAAGTTTTAAAGGTTCAACATGTTAGACTATTATGTTTGAGAAGTAGACAAACAGTGGGGCTTTCAAGTGAGTGAATCGGGTTTGAAAACCACAGTTCCCACTGTCAGACAAAAGCTAGAAAATGTACTGTGACTTCTGAAAAGACTTAACCTTTAATGTTTGCATGGTGTTTAAACAATAATAGAATACTGGAAGGGAACAATGGTATTGGAGAGTCTACTCAATAAGGATGCACAGCAAAGCAAAAATTGTAGAGAAAACCAGATTTGCATGATTTTCTGATTATTTATCTCTGTCATAGAAAAGAGGTTGACAATAATTTTTGGATGGCATCTTGGGTCCCACAAGTATTGATCCTTCTCCCAAAAGTGACTATTCACCTAGGACACCTAGTTCAGAGTTGTCTTAGATCTAACTAGAGAGGTCTATTGAAGGAATAAGATAGTAGACCAAAATGACCAGAATGTGATTCCTTTGAGGAAGATATGAGAACATATAAGAGTTCTCTAACATAGGCTCTTATGAACACTGTGGAGTTTCTTACTGAACATAGCATCTCAAATTCAATCTTGAAGGATAAAAATGGGTCTATGATAAGAACAAAAGTCTCATGTGAAAGGGAAGTAGTCTTTTCATGCTGGGGAAGAAGATGCACTCTTTGTTCATAAGGACAGATGTGAGAATGGAATCCTTACCAATATAGGAGGAAAGGCAATGAGAGAGAGAGAGAGAGAGAGAGAGAGAGAGAGAGAGAGAGAGAGAGAGAGAGATTAAATACCTGCCAGACTCTGTCTCTGTCTATCTGTCTCTCTGTGTCTGTGTCTGTCTGTCTGTCTGTCTGTCTGTCTGTCTGTCTGTCTCTGTCTGTCTGTCTCTCTCTCTCTCTCTCACACACACACACACACACACACACACACACACACGGTAAAAAGGGCCCAATGGTCATCTTACTATATAAACCTAGGCTGGAAAAGCACAAGACAATTTAAAAATTTCTTCAACGTTTGAAACTTCCATCATTATATAGAGGCAATCTGGTTAAACATGTAACAGAACCTGATTTTTATCAGTTATCTGTAATCAATCAATCAATCAAACAAACAAAAACACAGAGCCATAGCTTCATCTATGGATGAGGGAATTATCCTCCCTGTGAAAAGATGCAAAGGACCAAATTATAATTCTGTAAGATTACAATCTGCAAATTCCATGGCTTTTGAAGCAGCATTTGTACAGCACAATGGGGTTAATGAGAACATTAGTTCACAAAGTGGTTGTAGGAATCCAGAGAGAGAGAGAGAGAGAGAGAGAGAGAAGAGAAGAGGAGAGGAGAGAATGCATCAAAATACTTGGTTTCATTAGGATACTCAGTTAAGTCAGACTGAAAGTACTTATTGTTAAATCAGTAATTTTTTTTCTGTCCTAATTTTTTTTTTGCATGACTCAATTGAAGACCCAAAGAGGAAAGGAAGATGTTGAGATGATGCAGAAATAGAGCATTTCACTGATTCATTCCTTATCTCCATCGTATAGGAATGCCGATAAAGTAGGTACAGACTGTAGTAATGATGCAGGTACCTTAATGATGCTGAGAAGCCTTTCTGTTAAGTCTCCAGGATGAAAATATCACCACCAAAGCCACCATCTTGGACCTAAAGAAATCAGTTTGTCTCCTCAGCCTTCTGTTTAATTATTCAGTTGGTTTTTTTTTAAATCTTAATTTGCTTTTCTATTCAAATTTCTAGGTGAGTATCAGAACCTGTAGATATATAGACCTGTTAGAAAAAAAATCACTGTGTCCAGTTAAAATAATTTTCCCTCAAAGGGACAATTTTTCTGATAATTTTTATGGATATGTATTTTTCTAAGATTATGACCATTACTCTCATATATACCATGGTGTTTTTATATGAAGTCAGGGGGGCAGAATAATAATTATCTATGACTGCAAAGGCAATCTTGACATCATCACACCAGTACTTCTGGTTACAAGCATTGTGGTTCTGAGTTTGATGTAGCCTAGGCTTTATATGAGACCTGAAAACATTAATTCAATCACCACGATGCTCTGACCTGTCTTGTTCCACAATATCCCATCAATTCACTTCACATCAGCCTTTGTCTCTTTCATTCCTAAATTGTCTAGTTAGCTAAATTCTGTTCTGAATTATTAAGATGTTCAGATTCGGGGACTTGAGAGATGGCAGCAGTTAAGAGCACTGACTACTCTTCCTGAGGTCCTGATTCAATTCTCAGCAACCACATGGTGGCTCACAACCATCTGTAATGGGATTGGAAACCCTCTTCAGGTGTGTCTGAAGACAGCTACAGTGTACTCATATAAATAAAATAAATAAATCTTTTTTAAAAAAGATGTTCAGATTCCAGTTGGATAGAAGCAAGCACCTGTCATTTCATTAGATTTTTAGTCCAGCTAATTAAAACAATACCTTTCCCTTCAATGTAAACATGGATGGATTGTTCATTCTTTAGACAATAGTGATGTTGGATAGATTTCGATCTGGAGATGCACTTGATCACTCCTTCACTGTTTGCACAGAGACTAGTGCACTTTTTATGGAAGTAAGTCATTCTAGCACTCCCCACTGGGTAGCAAACATCTACATGTTCAGTTACATGTTCATGTTCATTTTTCTTCTATATTGTTTTCTATTGATCTGTTTTTATTGAAGTTAATGGTAAGGACTATGAGATTATTTTGGATTTTTATTGAGAAAAATACATCAGGAAACTTAGTCATGACTTTAAATACATATCCAGGTTGCTTTAGTCAAAGTTCGGAGAATTCAATTCTTATGCAGGAGGAGCTAATCATGTTTAGAAGAATTTAGAACTGATAAAGACAATGTCTTCTGAATGTGTTACATGCCTGCTGGATGGAAGAAATGGACAGTTTATACTTCTAGGTCAGTGAACAGCAATAGAAATGTGGATAATAAAATAATTGAAAAATAAAATGTCTGTTATACTAATCTGTGTTTGAGAGCCTGGTTCCCAGTTGAGCTAAGGCTAGAAACCCTGGTGACCTTGAAGGTAGGTGCTTCACCTGATTCCTGAACACCAGGCTCCTGTCACTAGTCCAGATCTCCATAGACGTGTGGCTATCAGTCACATAAGGGCAACACCACAAGTCCCTAAATAGGTAAAGAACATGACCTGTCATCATGTAGGCTCAAGACAGATCTCCATTTTAATGAGGTACCCAAAGGCCTGGGGGACTTAGCCAATAAGCTCTCCTTCTCAGACACTCTTCCCTGCAAAAGGTATTTAACCTCAGACCCTCCCTGAGAAGTGGGGTATGGCTTCACTTATCCACTTTCCACCATGACAATAAATGTCTTAAAACCGTGGACTGCCTCTTTTCATCAGGATCTGCCATGCAGAGCCATTGAGAAGGCCTTTGCCTACAGAGCCTCAGTCTAACCTCCTCACCCCAGGGGCAATGTCCCAGGACTTCCCTCTGGCCCAACACCTACCCACTTAAGCTTTTATGTTTTCATTAACATTAAATTGTGTGTGTATATGTATGTATGATGCAAAACATGCTGCTAACTCCTATCACATATTGTATAAATTCATCCTTTGTGGGATAACAAAATCAAGCTTACTGACGTACTTAGCATATCCTTACACCCTCATTTATCATCCTTTTTGGAACAGGACACTTAAATTCTAACATTAAAAGAAAGTAGTTATTTTATTTGCGTGTATGTGTCTGTATGTATATTGAACATGTAAGTTCAGGTACTCATGGAGGCTAGAAGAGAGCATCAGAGCTTGAGTTACAGGTAATTAAGTATGAGCTGCTCCTAAGTCAGTGCTAGGAATCGAACTCAGATTCTTTGCACAAGCAGTATGCACTGCTAAATGCCAAGCCATCTCTCATCCACTATGATCCATTTTTATCAGTATTTTTATGGCTATTTATTAACTATAGTCACTAATTCATGTGCTAGGTCTCCATCAATCTTTGTGCTATTTGATTATCTGGCCAATTCTCACACCCCTAGTTCCTAGCAACTGCTGTTCCTCTCTGTGCTTCTGTGTTCCATTCTTTCCTTTCACATGTGAGTGAGATTGTCCTCAGCTCCTCAGTGGAGTTGCAAGCCTTATTTTAGATAGCAGCTTCCATAGGCGGGAACTGAGGTGAAGCTGTATTCTTTCACTTTGCTGGGCTGTACAAAGCAGCTGACAGGGGAAAGCCGTCTATTCTAGGGGAAACACCAGTCGCTGTCATTTTTACACATGGTCGCCCTCCATTGTTCAAATGCAAGCACTCAAAGCTCAGATAGTTTGAACAGTTCCACTAGGACCCACTCTGATCTAAAAGGATCATCCTGAAAGTACCTCTAAAACTTGACTGCTACATTTAATCCCTGTGATTCATCTTCTTGCTACCTGGCACCTGTTTGGTGATCAGCAAATCCTTCCCTTGAGCAAGTTGAGACATTGAAAGTCTGGGCTGAGCATTTGAACACACCCAAGGTACAAAGCCTTTCTGCTGAGTCATGTTCTCAAGGGGGTGGGGGAGTATGTTTTATTTTACTACAGTTTTCAGAGGAACTAGAGACTACGGGTAAATGTAAGTTAAATAGATTGTAAAGTAAGAAGGATAATCCAAATGCCCTACCTAAGTAAGCCAGACAGATTCAAATACGAATTTCTGGACACCTAGATGCCTGGAGGGACCATTATTCTGAGCAAATCTTTAGATTCTGTTCTCTGCAATTGCATTCTTGAACCATAGATCTGAGCTGTTTCTAGAGACAGCAAGGCTTTTTTTTTTTCAATGCCGGTTACTGTTACCTCCTGATCTAGAAAAACATACTTTTATTTCACCTCTAATTATAAGCCACACACAAAACAATTGTCTTTTTTTTTCTCTTTGTGCTTAGTAATTGGGATTAGAGCTCAGAAATATATTCTCTACAAGCACCTGACTATCTAGCTATGCTCTCAGGTCATTTTTCACTTTCGTCTTTTGAGGCAGGGTCTTACTGAGTTGCATAGGCAGTCTTTGAACTTATAACTCATACTTATACTGTAGGCCAGGGAACACTTGATGCTGCCTCAACCTCCAGGGTAGGTAGATGAGCCTTCAGGCCCAATAGGATGACTTAGCTTCAGTAACCTATTTCCTTACATTTATTCAATCCAGAAACAGATGGTCTCGAACTTACAATGATTGGACCTAGAATTTTTAAACACTTTATGGCTATGTAAAAATGATGCATTTTCATTAGAACTTCTACATTTAATCCTGATTTTCTTCCATAGACTGGAGACAGCTGGTGCATCCTGTCCTGACGCTATCACTCCAGTGAGAGCTGCTATCAGTCACACACACACCCATGAGGGGCACAAGCACCACTATGAAATGTCAAGCAGAAACTTTATAATATCTACCAAGCACATCAAAATTCAAATGTAAGACTCAGATGGGTGGTGATGGTGGTATGTTTCTTTAAAACCAGCACTCAGAAGGCAGAAGCAGGTGAACCTCTGTGAGTTCAGAGCCTGGTCTACAGAACTCATTCCAGGACATCCAGGTCTACATAAAAAAACCCTGTCTCAAAAAACAAAAACAAAAATTCAAAATTAAGACTCAATAGAGAGTGCCAGAGAGTGATAGGAATTCATTTATCAAGGGCTACCTTATTTGCTCATTCATTCTCTCACTCACAGATTACCAACTTAGTGCCAGGTACAGTGATTACAGCCAGACCACATATGCATCCTTCAGGGATAATGATGGTTGACAACATGAAGACCACTACAGGCTGATTGGCTTATGGAAATGGAGAAGGTTACAAAACAAACAAACAAACAGACATAAAAAACAAGTCAGGATTCTTCAACTGACTTTCTAGACTTAAAGAGAGCTAACTTAAGGTCTGCTCTGGCCAGTCAAGAACAATGGCAGCATTGAAAGATGAGGTTCACACTTTCTCTGGAGGGACTTGGAAAACAAATGCAAGGGGTGAGCAGCTCAGTTCTTATTTGTAGGAGTGAAGGACACAAAGGGGAGGGAGAAAAGAGGGAGAGACTATGTAGCCAAGTCTTTGAGTTTACACATCCAAATTCCTTAGGTCAGGAGCTGATCACAGCAGATTAAAGATGGCCAGGTAGAATGAAGACCGACTTCCCCTTTTGGTACTGTGTTCCTTAGGAATGCTGACCTACAGAAGAAAGAACACAGGGAGGAGACGATACTGTACACCATCTTCCAACCTCAGCTCACAAAGCATGATGTTGGACTCCCAGGGACCCATACAAGATCTATTGTCCAACAGGAGCCCCAGTGTGGCCAACGCCCCTATTGGCAACAAGGGATGAACCCACTCTCTCACACCAGTCTTGTTTGTGACCTTGGTCTCTATTTTAAGCTACTCGATCTGTGTCACATCCCTAACACTAGGGATGTGCCACGTGTCTCTAATTTTGAATAGAGAACTGCTTATAATTGCCATTGAAAACTATGCTGTTTTAATTAACCAACATGGGCAGGACTGCGGGGTTGGATCACATTGCTTTAACAATTTAAGAATGTTAATACTCCAGCGTATCATTTTAATTGTTACTGATTTCATATTGTAACACAAAGAACCTCTAACACAAAGCATGAGAAATGGTCCAAAGTGATCAAAGGATCACCAGGGTTAGTAAAGTAATAGTTCTCACAGTCACGCGGAAGGATATTATATTTGTTCAAATGTCAGTGTGCATTGAGTAGCCTGGCTTTTGTTTTTGCTGCAGCTTGGGCTTCTAAAGACTGGGGATCTCAGATAGAGCTCTCTGAGATATGAAAGCTAAATGCCAGCCTTGTGTTAATGTGCACTGGTGAGTGCCTAGGGAGAGTATAACATGGACACAGGCTACAAAAAGGGGAAAAAGCTAGAAAAAAATGCCATTATTTTGTTCAAATCTTGTAATAATATCTTAGACATATCTCACTAAATATGACTGTTAAATTAATTTTGCCTGGGTTTTTGTCCTTTACTCATGTATTTTTATGATGTAATAATCAGGAACCTCACACTATATGTTGACCCGTGGTTGTGGTTCACATTTCATTTCTCATAAATAATACTGAGCTCGACTAGAAGGAAAGAGAAAATCTCTGCCAACCAAAAAAGTTCATTGTAGATTTCTTCCTTATCACTATGGATTTTGTGATAAATGACTGTTAGCCCCATATATATACATATATATATATATGGCAGTCACTCTGAGGCTATAAACATGCATATGTATAATCACATATATTTCAAATCCAAAGTGCTTTACACAGGCTGAGTATTCCTAACCCAAAATTATGAAAGCCACCATCCTCCAATGTTAAAAACTTCTCAGGCACTGACATGATACTAAACGGAAATTTCTACCTCCATTAAAGTTCATGTTTGTTAAAGCTGATTTAAAAGACTGTATATAATTACCCAGAGGCTATATCTTTAAGATACACATGAAGATGAAACCTACATAAACTCATGCTTAGATTTACACTTCCAAATATCTCATTAGGGGTATGCAAACATTCCAGCATCTGGAAATAAAATCCTAATTTGAACTACTGTTTGTCTTAAGCCTTTCAGTTCAAGGGTGCTCAACCAATGTGGTATGAGGAAGAGACAACAAGAACTAAATAACAGCAACAACCACAATAATAATAAACTAAATAAAACACCTATCAGACAAAGAACCAGTGATTTCATATAAAAAAGTGGGACATATATCAAACATCCCTACAAATTTCTCTTTGGATAACTGGGCCCATTCTTCAGTGTGTAGCTTTGTTCTAGTCACCAGGTTTACAGATATCTTTCATTCATATGCAAATACATCACTGGAATTCAAGTGCATGCAAATATATCATCAATGTCACCTTCTCAGATCTCTGCTTTTGCACATTAAGGTATCTCTGCTTTGCACCTTAAGGTATGCCCTTTCCAGGTTGGAGAGATGGCTCAGTGGTTAAGAGCACTGACTGCTCTTCTGAAGGTCCTGAGTTCAAATCCGAGCAACCACCTGTTGGCTCACAACCAATATGACCTGATACCCTCTTCTGGTGTGTCTGAAAACAGTTACAGTGTACTTATATATAATAAATAAATAAATCTTAAAAAAAGGTATGCAGTTTCCAATGAATAGTTAAGTGTCTAGGACTAATAAGGAACCTTAGACGCCTAAGATTGACCTGAAATGAACTTCTTCATCAAGTCAAAATGTCTAAAAGAGATTTATGATCATCAGTAGGGAAAATCACTAGTTTATAAGATTAAGGGTAAGAGAAAACTTAAACAGGTCTCAAGGTCAGAAGGTCTTCTTACACATCGAAGTTTGGAAGTTTGAGGAAAGTTAGTGTGGAAGAGAAGAAATCTAAGGTGCACATAAATTCCAGACTCAGGGAACTGGGGCGCTAAGAACTCCTCCTACCTTTTCCACAGTCACACCTCCACCGCCATCAAGTTTCTGCTTGTTGGAAAGATTCTTTGTGTCAGTAGAGCTTGGGAAAGTGTTGCGAAGGCTCTGGACAATCCCCCAGAAAGTCCAGAAAACATGTGCCTGGGTTTTCCTCTATGCTGTTGGGCTTACGATTTCCAACACATTGTGAAGTTCAACTGTGTCCTTTCATCCTCTCTGGTATATGTATTTGTCACCTGCCCTGCCCCTTTAAGTCATATTAGAGTCAAGTATTAGAAGAGAAGCAAAATCTCCTCCTTTCTTCCATGGGATGAGAAAAGTTATTCGAGAGCCTAATTTTAACACAGCATTTAAAGGTATTTTGCATAAAATCCTTGGCATTTGAACTTCCCTGTCAGCATTTCCAAGAAACCTTTCATAGTCATTGCTTTTAAAGGGCCGATTTCCTAATTCAGTCAATCCCACCTATCCTCTAGGTGTGGCTCTGGGTGGAGAGACAGAAGACACACCCTGTTGCATCCACACTGAGCAGTTCACTCCAGCCTCAGGAGATCCAATATTCTTCCTCCAAACACACAAGCACAGTGTGCACATGCACTCTTAAATGCCCCCCCACACACACACACAGTTTAAAATAAATCTTTGAGAAAAATTTATTGAACCACTAAAACATCTCAGGCACTGTACTAAGCACACTGTATCTAAGTTAACTCTCCTCACTGGCCTAAGGGAGAGAGTAATATCATTTTATGAATTAGGATTTGTGAGCTTAGGTATCATGCACTAGGTAGTGGTGTGACTGAGCCCCGAGACTGTTAGACTCTGAGTATGTTTGATGGCGTTCATTTTGCACTTTCCTTCATGAACATTTTAATTCAGACTGTGTAAACAGGGATCGTGTGACCCAGGAGTAACGCCATCGAAAATCCTAGCGGAGCGAAAACTAGCGGAGCTGTCGGATGAGTCTGAGTGGAATCCGCGCAGCCAGCTACAGGCCATGTGCACAGTGGGTCCTGAGATGGGGCTATCCCTAATTGAGATAGACGAGCATGTAAATAAAAAATAAAATAGTAAACAACGGAGGCTACGTGAACACCGAGTTACCTCAGGTACATTTTTCATATAAAGTGGGGGTTGAAGGTGTGAGCATGCGGATATACTGGGTTAAATAGAACATTATTAAAATTAATTGAATTGCTTTCTCTCTACTCCATGTTGTTGTGTAGGCTCCAGGAAGATTTGTGGGTTGTTGCTGTTTTGTTTTGGTTTTTTCCCCCCTATTGGCTAGTGCTGGTACAGTCCTACATGAAAATCAGATGGTTGTGACAGAAAGCAATACCAGATGAACGTCTTAAACTCACAAAACAAGTGTTTATTTTCTCCTACGTGGAAAGCACTCTGCAAAGCATGGGAACAGAAAAAGGGAAAAAAACAGTCATCAAAGGGAACCAGCCGTGTGAGTCACGGGGCGGAAGTAAGGAGCCAGGAGGATGGAAGCGATGAAACCGAGGAGTTGGCAGCCTTCCCCTGCCAACTTGCTACATTTAAACCTTAGTTAGAGTGACTAGCAGAACAGTTCAGCCAGCCCATACTACGCTAGCTGCCAGACATGGGGTGAAGTGAACCAGAGATTCCCAAACACGCCTGACTGCGTGCGATGCTGCTTGGACCAAAGTTTTGAGTGTGTCGGTAAACTGAACTTAAGTGCTTGTTTTAATAAAGAGCAGTGTTTGGGCCATTCTTCCCAGTTCAGGGCTCACTAATACCTTAGAACTTTCAAACCTAGATGACAAAGAATTTCCCTGCCATGAAGAGAACCGGCGCTTGACCCCAGACCTTCTTTCTTTTTTTTTGGAAAGGGGTGTAATGGAGCACGGGAGCAGTTTGGTATTTGACCGAATCCTTCCCAATTATCATGCATGTGTATATAATAAAATTAATTCTGTGTGTCTGCATCAGGGCCTGGGGCAAGAAGCGTACAATCAGCTTTGTATGTATAATACATCACAGCGTTGTTCATGAATAATACAAATGCATCGAGCAGATACTGGTGAGAGAGGATGTTTGTCTTTGCATGGAATCGAAGTGAACATGTAATATTGTGATAATATATATTTGATGAATTCAGGTCTGACTTGTCTTTGCCATACTCTGCTAATTCCCCGACAAGGCTTGCCACAATAATTGAGTTTCCAATAACATTATGATTATTTCCACATGATAATTTAATTGTGGGTATTTTTTAATATTGTAATATTGTAGATTTGTGATTATTATGCATTTGCATGCAGATTTTCATGGTGACTTGGAGCACATCCCTACATTTATAACTTAATTTTATATATTATTGCATATATATTTGGGGATGAACTCATTAATGCAAATAAAAAAATGGAGGTCTGTTTAGTCGTTCAGCTTTCATTATAAATGGCCAAGAGCCTTGCTCATTTTTTTATAACAGTCTTAACAATACTGTGAATAAACCAAACAGAACCTTAATTCAAGAATGGATTCATTAAAAAGAGTGGTAATAGCTATGATAATTACAAATTGTAGCGTATTTGTTCTACCTAATTGCTATATAAGATACTATATATTATTCTTTACAGAATACAAAAGTTCCATGTGTGGGTTCCATTGACGGTATCCTCCAAGCTGTTTGCTGTGAAGGAGGTGGAGATAGTGACTCACACATGCATCCCTCATAAGTGATGGAATACTTACGGAAGACAAAATCTTGGTGACAGTCATACTGTGCATCCCAAGAACCAGAAATACACACCCAGGTAAAGAATCTGCATCCATCCAAAAGCTCACATGAGAGTTTAAGGTAGAAAAATCGAAGATAGATTTTTTTTAAGTGTCATTACAGAAGTGTACTGGTAAGTAATTCCATGGAAAAAACACTTTCAAAAAAAAAAGTATCCTCACATTTTATCTTAAAGACAAATAAAACTAAAATTCAATGAATATGAAATAAGTATGTGGTAGTGATTTAAAGGGATGGAACTAGTATCAGTTTAGAAGATTTTCATAATTTGAAAGATGGAAGACTAAAATCATGTCAGGATCTCAAGCAACACAGGAAAGAAACATTGACAACAGACCCAAAAAATTATGGGCAATAAATCTTACTTTTACATAGTGTTAATTTTAAAGACTAAGAGAAGCAGAGATTGCTTTCAGTGGGACTAATTTTACTTTTATTCCATTTTACCTATTGAGAAATAGGTGAATTGAGAAAAGGGAATTTGAACTATCATTGACACAAGGGCAGAACTGGGATTGATTAAGTCACCCTTGGTGGGCCAAGGATATATTATTTAGCATAATTTAGACTTTTCCCATTGTAATATTAATTTTATCCCAGCTTATCAAAATCTAAATGGTAAATGGCAACACTATGTAATGTTTGACATTCATTTATTTTAATCATTATTTGGTGTTCAACTTCTTCAGGCATTTAAAAATTGATACTGGGGCTAGAGAGATGGTTAGGAGCACTGACTGCTCTTCCAGAAGTCCTGAGTTCAATTCCCAGCAACCACATAGTGGCTTACAACCGTCTGTAATGAGATCTGATGCCCTCTTCTGGTGTGTCTGAAGGCAGCTATAGTGTGCTTACATATAATAAATAAATAAATCTTTAAAAAAATAAAAATTGATGCTAAGCAGAATCATGACCTAATCACTATTGGTGATCCAAGGTTTCCAAGAAAGCAGCCATCAGAAGGACCCCCAATGCTGGATGAAGGCGGATTGTAGTATAGAGATTGGAAGGATACAGCAATGGATAAGCCAGGAATTTTCAAATCTAGGAATCTCAGTTGAACAGTTTTGGGGTTGGACATAGCTCATCATTAAGGTTCTTGTCTAGCAAACGCAAGTCTCTGAGCTTGGAACTCAACAGCATAGGACAAAAGCCAGTATCCTGTTGACTATTCTCCTAATGTACAAAGTTATGGGGATAAAGAAGCAAGGAGATAATGTGTTCATAGATTTAACAAGGCCACCATGATAAATGAAAAGAAGACATCCTTAAAACCAAATAAATCAGATATAGTTAAAATTTCAGTGAGATTTCTATCTTGGTTTCCTTTCCAGTTGATATGATAAAATATCCTGACAAAGGGAGCTTGAAGGGAGAAAGGATTTATAAGGCTCATAATCAAGGACTACAGCCCATTACCGTGAGGAAATCAAGGCAGTGACTGGTCACACCCACAGTCAAGAGTGGGTAGAGAATAAATGATATCAGCTTATCACTCAGCTCACTTTCTGTAGCCTTACATGGTCCAGAACTCAAATCCTGTTACTGTAGCCGCCCACAGTGGACTGGGCCTTCCCAAATCAGTTACTCTAACCTAAACTTTCCCCTACAAAAATGCCCCACAGGCAATACTTCTCTCTCTCTCTCTCGCTTGCTTTTATGACATTGGGGTTTTTTTAATTTTTAATATTTTTCTATTTACATTTTATATGTTAAACCTTTCCCGATTTCCCCTTTCCTTGAAAACCCCCAACCCCTCCTCCCAAATGCCTTCTCCAGCTCATTGAGAGTTCTTCTCGGAGGATTCAAGATTATGTCAAAGTGACAATGAAGCCAGCTGTCTCATCATCCTCCCATCAAACTGGGAACAACATAGCTTGCAGAATTGAATTATGGTAAGAATTAGAGCTAGAAATTCTGTTGGCAAAATGGTTCAAGGTTTGGCATCTGAAGGACAAGTATAAAAAAAGTAATGGCTAATTGAATCTCTACAAAGATGCTAGATTCTGATTCTGAATAGGCACATCCTCATCTCTTAAGGACAGACAAGAAAGCTCCAGTATGCAATGGTGAGTGCATATATATTCAAGGTCCTGCAGCTCTTTGGACATAGAGGTAGGGTTCAGGGCTCAGAGCCAGATACTTGCCTCTGCAGCTCTCTAAATCAAACAAATTATAGTATAAACTTGTATGGTAAAACTGTCTCTACTCTGCCATCAGAGAGATGGAATGTACATCCTTAGGTTCTATTATGTTGATCATGAATTGACTTAAGACAGCCAATGCTTGGAATTTACACTAAAAGTTAGGGATCAGGCTGAATTGTTCTTGGTGAATGGTTCTCCAAGGATGACACTGAAACCATTGGTATCACTTGGGAACGTGTTAGAAATGTATGTTTCTAGGGCTCCTTGAAGACCTATCGACTTGGGAACCGTAAAGTTCAAGCCAAGTCATCTGAGTTAGCAAGCTCTCATCTTGTTCTTAAGGCTGTGCTGGGTAAATAAGGAATGAATCCTTGTAGCACAGCAAGACCTATACTTTAGGGAGGTCACTTATTGCACGTGCAGGCTAGGAAATGTTCAGGAAGGGTGCTTGAACTTGAAGATGAGAAATTCTAGTGGATCCAGGACATCCTAGCAAGTATGACAAAATAGAGAACATAAATGACATTGAAAATTAAGATGCTGTAGTGGGAATATTTGGGCATGGTCCTTATCCCAACATTCTGTCTGGTGGAATTAGAAGCTGAAAGCCTTGGGAGTCAATAGGGACACAGGGTAGAGCTGAGCCCTACTGACCTGGACTGGACTCTCCAGAGAAGTGCTCTGAATCTGCCATCAGGTGAGGACCCAGGGAAAGTTTCCATCCATGGGCCAGAAAACGTGCCTTCACCAAACAATAAAGTGTTCAATGCATTTGTCTCAGTTGTCTCAGGTTGTATAACTATCAGCCATTGATTTCAGTTCAAATCCACCCTGCCGGTGATGTTTTGTTTCTGCAATCCACTTGAGCTTAAACCATGGCAGCCAGCTGAGGATGGGAAGTGTCAGAGAGGTAGCAGTGAAGAAGACAAAATCACCACTCTCTTGGAAGTTAGGCAGAGACGTATCCTTTGACCAAAAGGAAAAGAAAAGAAAGAAGGAAAGAACATGGCCAGCCCTTTAGCCATAGGTGGAACAGTTGCTCAGTTCTTCCTAACTTGGTTGTCCATTATGAGTTTATTACTTTTGTCTCACACAACCTTTCCAATCAACAACTTTTAATAGTTTTTCAAAAAATAAAAAGTTGGATGGTTTTGATCTTTCTGAAGCGTTTGTGATTCAAGTTCCCCACTTCTTCTCCCTTTGTGGTAGGATGGAGAGAATTTGAAGAGAGTCTGTAGGAACTTGTGTCCTGTGTTACTATCTTGCTGAAGGCCAGGGAAAGAGCTTGGTCTAGTGAGACTGCAGGGAAAGAGCTCAGCTTGTCTGTGTTCTTTATCTTTTACTGTATTAGAAGCTGGGGACTGAGAGTTTCAGTTCTTCTCTGATCCTTTTCAGTAAAGTGAGGATGAGGATACTTGGAATTACCTGAGATAATGGAAGAAAAGCTTAAGGACAAGTCCAAGTTACTACTGTCCGGTACTTTTAATATTTACTTCCATTAATTGTTGTTGTTGTTGTTGTTGTTTTGAACCAATAACTGAAATCAAGAGAGCCTGCACAAGGAGAAAGCAATTGCTGAGCTAGTTCACTGGGCATTGCTATAAAATAGATTTACTTCTTTGTCACTGGAGTATGTCTAAGTTTTCCTCATTTGAATAGACTAATGAGAAAAGCCGGAGGTGGTGCCTTTCTTTTCAAAGTATTAGCTTTAGGGACTAGAGAGATGGTTCAGTGGTTAGGGAATTGTCATTTCTAGAAGACTTGAGCTTAGTTCCAGTATCTGCATCCAGCAGCTTACAACTGCCTGGAACTCTAGCTCAAAGAGAGCCCATGATGCCCTCTTCTGGATCCCATAGACACATGCACACATGTAGCACATATATGCAAGCCCATACATATGCACATAAAATGAATACATAAACCCTAGGGCACTAGAGAGATGACTCAGCCATCATTTGATGCTCTTTCAGAAGTCCTAGAAAGTCCATTTCCAAAACCAATTTGGTGACTCACAAATCACCTGTAACTCCAGAAGACGAGATCCTCTCTTCTGGTCTCTAAAGGCATCAGGACACACGTGGTGCACACACATATATTCACACGTACACATTTAAAAAAAAAACTTAAAAAGTCTTAGTTCTAGGAACAGTATATGGAAACTAACCAGCATATGACCTTACCTCTCTCAGCTAGCCAGTACTCTTTTTTTTTTTCGAGACAGGGTTTCTCTGTATAACCCTGGCTATCCTGAAACTCGCTCTGTAGACCAAGCTGGTCTCAAACTCTGAAATCTGCCTGCCTCTGCCTCCCAAGTGCTGGGATTAAAGGCATGCACCATCACTTCCCCACTGCCAGTACTCTTATTAGTGATTGCTTTTGTGGACAATCTTGAGTCTGATTCTAAAGGTTTTCTTTCTCCCAAAAGGAAAAAAGCCCAATGCAAGAAAATTTATAGTGTTCAAGGAAAATCAGATTCCTAAATGAATTCTTCTACATCTCACTCTTTTATCTTAGATTCTCCCAACATCCAAATATTTATTCCCTTAGCCTAACACAGGATGCCAATATGCATTCTTTAATCTGCAATAAATACACATGAAAAATTACATAAAATACATCAGTAGTTCCACTAGTAAAAAGTCAACTAACTAGAAAAACCAAATAGTGCAGTTATCACTTAGAAATACCAGCCCTTAATCCCCATGTCTAATGTCATTTCACCTAGTATGGAATATCCTCATTAAAATTCATACTTAGCTTTACTGGAAATTAGCATTGTTCTTTCTCTATGCCTGTATTTTGATGCGTCAAAAATTTGCATGCACATATTCTAGGTGATAATTGATGTCCACCAGTGATTATATAGTCAAGAAAGAGTAGCGTGACCCCTTGTTTCCCTAGATACCATCTACCAACTAGTAAAGCAGAAGCTACTGGTTTTGTGGTTGCTATAAGGCCACTCTTCATAAAGTGCTGGGACTATAGTTTCTTCCAAATTCTTTAAGCTCCTTAATAAAGAGCTTATGCCAAAAAAATTATATTTAACCTCTGATTACAAAATTCTGATTCCTTCCTTGTTTTGTTTTCATTTCTCTTCCGTCTTCGAATCCTGTGGTCAGATTTGTGTCTTTGTAGTGGGTCCTTGGAAGAGGAATCTTTCATTCATACTTTTAGTCCATCCATCCATGACAGAGAAATGTGTCGTGAATAATGACTGGAAAAACTTTGTTCTGATCAAAGTAGCTAGTGATGAATCCCCATAAAATGCCCTAACAACTTATGGTTGATTTTCAAAACCGGAGAAAAAGAAGTGAAAGTGTTCCATGTTTTGTTTATGGATACCAAGGTCCCATTTGTTCTTATTAGCAGGGACAATGATACCCTTCTATGGCACACCGTTGATGTTTGCTTCTTGCCACCCCAGTTCCTTTATGCAGAGCAAGAGCATGAGCAGGGCCCTCCCATGGGGGTTCAACAGGCAAGGGAGTTTTTCACACCTCTGTGGGTAGCAAATCTCTAAGGCTGGAATATGTGAGGAATGATTCCCCTGTACCTGGGCCAATCAGATTTCCTGAATAATTGCTCGACATTCCATTTGCCTTACTCCAGTGTGTTTCATTTTAATTTCCTCCAGGTAATTATATGATGGATCTCTCCTGCGCACCCAGGCACTCATTTTTTTCCCCCTTTTCTGAGCCACAGCTATAAACAAAGACTGTGTGCTTCAAGAGGAAAAAACAAAAAATGTAGGACCCAAAGCCTATGAAAAAAGTTTAATTCGATGGAATATATTTCCTGTTCCTCGTTATCACCAGCGGCTTCCTGTTGGGAAGTGATGCATTCTGTTTGCAAAAAGTCACAAAGTGGAGATAAAAAGGAAGACATCTTCACTGGGAGGTCACATTCCAACTATATTTTTACCCATTGATTTTTTTTTTAAATGTGTGGCTTTTACCAGAATAAAGGCCCGCTTTGTGTGCATTTATATTTTAAGGGCCATGTGATGGCAGAGCCATCCTGAAGGTTCCTTTTTTTCTTTTTCAAAGAATTTGCTTCTTGCCCAAATTCTGTGAAGCCTGACAACCAGAGAGTCACGATGTCTGTAGAATGCCAGTTACACTTTTTAACACATAATATTCCCATGAGTTGTTCTCTTGAGCATAAAAGGATTTGTTAAAGGATCTTTGTTTGATAACAGAGAGGATTTCTTCCGTTTGGAAGAAATTGGCAATAAGTGTCTAAGCACGGGAAAGTCATGGAATAATGAGAAGGGCAACAGATTGCTCCTGTGAGACCATTATCCTGGTCGGCATAGCAAACAGCATCCAGGCACGTGCTATTTGCCTACACATATCACACAGACTTAGCTTGAGCTAGTTTCCTTGATACTGTCTTTCAATTCCGCTATTTACCAAGAGGTAATGGGACTATATTTCCTCCATGACTCCTACCCAAAGGATAAAACCCTGCTCATCTGTTTTTCCTTTCACTAAAGAACATACCAGTTAAAGCTAGTTATAGGACACTTACATCATCTTTGCACAACATAAACTGTCATTTCAAAAATTCCAAAATATATCATGAAAATCCCATTAAAATTAAGACAATGTTGAGAGGTATTTGCCCAAGATCTACCTTGTTCTGAGTTCAGATTTTGGGAGTAACTGTTCGATTCTTACCCAAATTCTGTTGCATTCTATTGTATGGGATAAATAATCATCGTAATTAAGTCTCCTTTACCATCTAAAAAGTCAAATGACACCAGTTCTGGTCCTTCCTTTGGTCTGTAAGCCAGCTTGAAAGTATGAACAAAAAAGAGACAAATGTAGATGTTCAGAAGACACAATTCTCCATATTGCTATGGAAATATACACTCTCACCCTTTGCTTTTCCTTATGCATATGTATTTTGAGTTTGTCATTAGTTACATATAATCTGGACTCTGAATGATGCCAGTCTTTCCTATAATATGTTTTTGCTATATTTCTAAAATCCTTATAACAATGGTTTTCAAAGGGCTAATATTTGAGCATGTTACAATTTTGGCTTCCAACTAAAAGCTTATTCATCTTAGGGTTTGAAATTGCCTATCTCATTCCTCAGGGTGAGGAGCAGGCAGGTGGGAGTCAGTTCAGTTACCAAGCATCTTTACTTTCATCAGTTTTGAGGTTCATCACTGGAAACTTTCTCTTTATTTCTGTGTATCTTCAGTAAAACAAATTCATAATTCACACACAACCTATGATTGTCAAATTGAATTGAGTCAGCATAGTCTGGAAAAAGGTTACAGCCACTTCCATATAGCCACCAACAGGAAAAGTGAAGTGGACAAATGGAGTGACCTCACACAGAAATGCTCCATAAAGAAAGCAATTGAAAGACAGAAAGGAGACATGATCCATGCAAAGGGGGAATGTGTGCTATTGACTCATTTGATAAGGAACACGAAAACAGCAAATACACAGATGCTTTTAGGCATCCCCAATGATCAGGAACATCCAAAACATACCAAAATATCATCTTACCTTGGAACAGTCACAAAGAGGAGGGAAAAAAATAATACACATGTCAGAGGTGTGGAAAGGGAGACTATTACATACTCTTCCTGGGAGTGGAAACAAATATAACCATGGTGGTAAACTGTGGCAACTCCTCAAATTCTAGAAACAGGACTGTGATGCCACTTAGAAAGCCAGTACTCACTGGATATTTAAAGACACCAATGGTGTCAGCATTCAGATGAGGTCTGCCTCGTCACAGTACTGCTTTCGTAGAAGCTGAGATCCTGTGTCAACCTAAGGTTCTGTTCACTGGTAGATAAAGAATAGGTGACCTATATGACAGAGCAGTATTCAGCTATTAAAAAAATAAGAGTCTGTCCTTTTCCATAGCATGGGTAGAACTGGAGCTCGTTATGTTATATGAAATAAGATAGGCAAAGCAAATACTATTTGTTTTCACTTATATTATGTGTGTATATGTGTGTAAATATATATATATATATGACAAAATAGAAAACAAGATAGTGACTCCAGAGACCAGGAAGGGTGTGAAGAGGAGAGAGGCAATAATGAAACATTAGAAACCCTCTTAGGATTTTGATGGGTCCAGATGGGATCATGGTTTCTGAATGAGAGCTACATTGTGTGTGTGTGTGTGTGTGTGTGTGTGTGTGTTTCTAAGCATATATGCAGGTACATATGTATGTATACATGTGTGTATACATGTATGTGTGTGTACATGTATGTGTCTATACTACTGGAGGCCAGAGGCTAACTAACCTCAGGTGTTATTCATTCCATAATGACTGCCTGTCTTTGATTTTTTGAACAGGGTCTGTTACTGGCATGGAAATCACTAAGTAGTTGCTGGCTGGACCGCTAATCCCAGGGATCTTCTCATGTCTACCTCCGGATACCACCACGACTGGCTTTCTTACATAGGTTGTGGGAATGGAACGAACGCAGCTTCTCAAGCTTGCCAAAGAACACTACTGAACCATGTCTCCTTGAGAGAGAGTCACTTTGCAGTGTAGATTTTCTAGTTAAATCTCTTGTTAGTTCCAATATGTAGAGGGGATGAACATTGCTTAGGGGGACACAAGTATTTTGTTAATGGTGAATTATCCTGGAACAAACATTGGCTCCTGTTTATCCAGAAGGACATATGCTCTCAGAATACACAGGGGAGTGACCATGGAGATCTCCCCCTGCCCTTTAGAATGTTCAGGACCCTAGCTGAACAGCTGGTCATTGTCAGGAAGATGGAATGGATGGAAACACAGAGGTGCAGAAGTGTAGGGCACAGCTCTCGCTGCAGAAGGTGGCTCAGTCTTCCCGTAAGAGCACTTTTGCAAATTCATGCCTGGGAAACAAACTCTGAGCCCACATCTTCGCTTCAGTAACATTTGATGAACACAACATTTTAAAATATTTTAGTTTCTTTAAATATAAATTTCATACATGGTACCCCCTAACTCCCCCTACTTCCAACATATCTCCTTGCCCAACTTCTTCATTTCCTCCCCTCATCTCTTTCTTTTATATACCCTATTTTGTCCAAATAGTGCTACTTGTATGCACATAGATAGAAGGCTGATCACCAGGAACAGGCATCCCATCTTAGGACACACCTCTGAGAAACTGGCAATGCCCACAGCCATTAATATGTCTCTTCAGCTAGACGTGGAGCCTCAAAAGCCCTTTTTTTCTTTAACCATTTTAGTTTTTGCTCAGTTTTAAAATCCATTTCATTTACATAGGTACACAACCATCTCCCGTACTGAGAAGAAAGGCCACTTTTTTTTTCTGACCTGCAAAGTTAGCAGAATTTGGCCAGGATTTTAAAAGTCACACCTCCACACCTCACCCTTTGGATTAGATTCCTCATTGTTCTGATGCTAGATGACCCCCTTCTGCCCCATGCCACAGCGTGGGCAGAAGCCTTCAGAGAGCCTTGCTTTCAAACCCCTGACTTCTGCATTAGATTGTCTAGAAATGTTGTGTCGGAGCAATTACATAATAATAAGCAGACATTTATGCTGTGAAATATTTTCTTTTCCTTGTTTACACTATTTTTAGTTCCTTAGTTCTTATATTTTAAAGAGTAAATTATGAGGTCTACCTTCTCATCTGCTCTCTTTTAATTCCTTCCCTACCCCCACTCAGTTTTCCCTTCTAACTTCATGTCTTCACATGCTTCTCTCTCTTTTTAACCCCAGTCTCCCCCACCTCCCCCCCCCGCCCCCGAGTCCACTTAGTACCGTCAGAATGTACATGGATGTAGGACCATCTACTAGGGCATAGGTAGCTTCTCCGGGGCTGAATCTATGAAGAAAACTAACTCCCTGTCTCCCAGTAGCCATCAATCAAAAACTAACTCCTCCCAATAGCCATCGATGGCTTCTCTCGAGGTCTGGGACTTGTGGCTTCCATTTTCATGCGGTTTTGAACTTCGTCTGATTTGATCTTGCCCAGGGCTTCCCCATGCAGTCACAGTTTCTGTGAACACTCATGTGCAGCATCTTTTATGTCCAAAAAAAGTACAATTTTGCTATTGTTACCCACTATCTCTGGTTCTTATAATCTTTCCACCCCTTGTCTTGCAGTAATCCCTGAGCCTTTTGAGAAAGGAGAATGGTCCAGATGTTATATTTAGGGTCGAATACTTCTCAGATTCTTGTTCTCTGCACATTAACTGGTTGTGGGTTTCTATATTAATAGCCATCTACAGCAAATAGAGGATGATCTAATGAGGATTGAGAGATGCAGTAATCTATGAAAATAAAGATCAGTATTTAGAGATTCTATTACTCCAAGTTTTCATTTCAGGATGGTAAAGTCAGAAGACATGCTATTAAATAGAGTGTTGAGTCCAAAGGAGCTGAGAACGTCTAGTAGAATGGTCTAGAACAGAGACACTAGAATGAGTGGCACTCCTGTGTGCTAATTCCTTCGCACCACTCACTGGCTCTGTATCTTTACCAATGGGCATGCTTGTTCATTGTGTACTGCTATGGTCTGGTCCTTTCAAAGACCATGTAGAAAGACATGGTTTCTGTCTTGGCTATACCACACAGTGGAAACTTCAAGAAGTGGAGTCCAGTAGGAAGAGGTTATGTTACAAGTGGCATGCTGTTAGAGGGGTTAATAAGGATCCTGGCTTCTTCTCTCTTTTTTCTTCACTTTCTGGCCAGATGGTACAGGAAGACTTACTTCCCAGCATTCATTTGCACCTGCTCTTGGTACAAGAATTATTTATACTTATGTACTATTGGCTGACTTTGTTTTTGTAAGCATCAGGATATCCCTTAATTACTATAAGGAATCAAGGAAAACATCTCTTTAAATCACAGGGGACAGAGAGAGTCTATGCTTAGAGTATGCTTAAGACTTAGAGAGGCCTGAAAAGGACATTTGGCCTCATTAATAGGAGATCAAGCATAATGGCCCATTTGAAACTCTTTGTTACAGAAGCTCTCTGTTCTGGTATACACATACGTATTCTACAAGAACCAATTTCTATCATTCTCTAATGATTTCTGCTTGTCTAAGAAAAAATAAAAACCATGAGAGGCAGACAAAGACTGGCATGCACTACTTTAACAAACTCAAGATCTGGGCCTAGTGACACAGGACTATAATCCCAGGTACTAAGGAGACTGAGGCAGAAGGATCACAGGTTTTAGGCCCATAGAAGCTCCGGTGAATTTGTGGGAAATCTGAGAAACTTAATGAGAACCTATCTTAAAATAGAAACTAAAAAGAGGGCTTCTACTAACTCAGTAGAAGAGAAACTGCTTGGCATGAGTGAGGCCCTGGGTTCCACTCCTAGTACCACACATACAATATTTAAGAATTTACACTTGATTATTTAAGCAAACAGGAGACACTGAGGGTTTAGAATCAAGAAACAAGTTACATCTGAGATTTTAACAAGGTTGTGCTGGTAAAAGAAGAGGGGGAAAGGTAAAGTTTGTGTTTGTGGATTGTGGCCTGTGCTCAATAATACCTATAAAATAGTAAATACCTATAGAAAAGGATCGAGGTTAAAGACACCGAGGAACAGTTAATAGTGGACTGAACTAGAAGGTACAGTAGATGGCACCCAGCACAAACAGCTATGGGCAAACAATAGTTTGTGAAGCCAACACAGCACAATGCAGGGGGACAAGTTAGAGGCAGAGGCTGTGTTGGATGACAGGGATTTTTAATAGTAGGCGTGTTGAGGTTGGGAAGACATTGAACCTTAAGTACAATACTGGTCTTGGGTTCAGGAGGAAGATCTGACATAGAGACCAACCTTTGGGAGTCTGTAGGTAGACAGTGTGTCAAAGTGATGACTCATGGTTTAAAAGTGTGGCCATAACAAACTTCCGAGAGTGACAGCTGAGGTGGGTTTCAGTGTCACTGAGGGGCAGAGCCTGAGTACAGAGAAGTCAGTGCAAAGAAGGCTATGCCTTCAGGGTCCTTATTGATCATCTCGGAGGATAATTATCAGGATGCAAGTCTGATTGTATACTATATTGTTCTGAGCAGCTGGGACCATCTTCACAAACCCTGGCTTTGAGGAATGGTTTTCCCTGTCACTAGCAATACCGTGAGAATTGCAGGGTATGAAACAAGGGATTCACACCCAGTTTCAGTCACATCCCCTTACACACACACACACACACACACACACACACACACACACACACACACACTTAATTATTTTCATTTGTGTTCCCTCCCTCCCTCCCCTCCTCTCTCTGTTTCTTTCTTCTCTCTCTCCTTTTTTTCTTTCCTTGAGTTTTCCTTATTCGAGCATGGACTTGTGTACCAGTTTGGTTTGGGGGGATCAACGACAAAGCTCTCATGCCCTCCTTAATGTAAGGAGAAACATTTCCATCTTTACTCTGATTGTGTGAGACAAATTCTAAAATTACCATGTGGGTTTAAATGTTTGGTATTATGTGTGAACTCTGTCTCTCTGTCTCCCAGTTAGTAATTAAACTAGGTGCACTGTGGTTTGTGGATTCCTTTTCTCTTTTAAGTTTGGGCCTGGTGTTACACATCTCCTTTGTAGTTTTCTGGGTAGTGTCTGAGAGTCTGCATGTGAACCTCATTTAGCTTCAGCAAGGGTGGGCAACGTTTCTGCGGGGCTCTTCGCTGAGCTCAAGGGGAGAAGTGCGTAACAGGCACTCTGTGAAGAGAGGATCATGCATCTTTAAAGAAAAACTGTAAGGGACTCTAACCCCTCTTGATTTACATACGGTGACATTTTGCAGAAATACGGAAACATTAGTGGTGACATAATGAAATTCTGCCTATCAGCCATGGATGGAAAAATGTGACTGTTAAGGTGGCTTGTCCACAGTTTGTTATCAAGAAAATGTTCTTGCAAGCAAAATATATTTAGTGAAGCATGATATGGAGGGAGCAACCCTCCCTTCTCCTCTCCTGGGCTATCCATCTTCCCCACAGATTTACTGTACGAACACTCCCTTTACATGCTAATTACACGCAGGTCTGGTGAATTTGTTAGTGGTGACACTTCTGGGACCCAGTGGGACCACAACTCATTATGTGGCAATGTCCAGATATATCAGATATTATTAGCTGTCATTAATCTGCTGTGGAAACACTGAGTGGGAAGGCAGGAGAGAGGAAGGTGGTCTGTGCAAATGGAGCCTCGGTAACAGCCCAGGCCCTGAAAGGTCAAGAGGAAAATCAGCCACGGAGGGAATCACAGTCTGCACAGGACACATTGGCTCCGGGATTTTACCCCAGCCGTTAGCAGGGTAGACCTGGAAGGAAGAGGGAAGGAAGAGGGAAGCATCACTTGGTCCTTTGTTATCTTAATACCCCCTTGTGACCATTTCATCAGCAGGAACCTTTTACTGTAATTATGTCCATTTATACGCATTGTCTTTATTCTCTTCCTAGTCTCAGAGAAACACCAATGACCAGAGGTAGACATTGGATCAAATTTTACTTGCGATTCTATACAATAGTTCCTAGGATAAAAATTTCTGAAGTACAAAGCTGCTGCTTCTTAGTTATTGAGATGAGGATTCTTCCTAGGTAGATCAGGCTGATCTTGATCTTGTAGAACTGCTCCTGCTTCTGCTTCTGGAGTTCTAGGAGTACAGGACTGTGTAGCCAGAAGCCTCGAGTTACTGTTATCTCATGGGCGTCTTTGCTGGTCTCCATCTAAGCTCTTTCCTTCACATTGAACTGTTGTTAGTTTGCATGTATCCCCTGAAACGGAATGATAATCCAAGTAGCCACAAGATTCAAATAACACGATCTAAGGGACAAGAGAGTACACATAAGACTCATTGAAAGGTACTGACAAAGGAAGAACAAAATATAAGTCAATGTTGAATACTCTACCCTGAGTGGGACTCCTAGATCACTTCACCAAGGCTCTGAGAGCAGCACAGAAGGAGGTAAGATGGAGAGGAAGCTGGGAGCTTCTGTGGAGTACTGACTTCTGAATAAGATGTGACCATTGCACCCTTGAACTCATAGCACCAGTGATAGTACAAGATCTATATAGGGTTGGTCCTTAAAGACGCCCCCCTTACCTAAGGATTTATACACAGTTAATAATTAATGGGAAAGGAAAAAACTTTTTAAAAAATTAAGCAAATTGTGAAATTTCATTTATTCATGATGATGGTGGTGATGGTGGTGGTAGTGGTGATGGGGTGTGTGTGTGTGTGTGTGTGTGTGTGTGTGTGTTTTGTGTGTCAGGGGCAGGGTGCACTCAAGCCTACAAGAGTCAGTTCTTGTCTTTCACTAGTGAGTTTTTGGTGGGATTCAGATATTTAGGCTTGGGGAAAGTGCTTTGACCTTCTGAACTATCTTGTAGACCCCAGAGAAACAGTCTTTGGTGGTGAAGTGTTAAAAAGTTGCCCAAAGTCCTGTAACGAACTCCTCATTTACACTCCCATAAACAACCTTTATGGTATATTTGGGTCATCAAAACACAAAGGCTGGGAAAAGAGGAAGCAGAATAGTAAGGAGACTAGTTGGGAAGACAAAAGGAATCAGTGGGGTTGGGAGGGGAAAGAAAGGGTCATGGGTGGAGAGATAAATATGATCAAAATATATACATGTGTCGACATGTCATAACGAAACCCATTATTATGTATAATTCATATATGATAATAAAATACATAAATAGAATATAAGTCTATGTGAATGGATGTTGTTGCTACTATTTCATAATTTTAGTACTGGGATTTAGGATGCTGGCAGGATTTCTGAATCCATCTTCACTTGCTGATGAAATGGCCGCTTAGAGCATTAGAAATGATCTCAGCCTGCTGTAAGTGAGGCAGTCAACTTTCTAGAACTTCGACAGATACCTAAGGTGATGTTTCCATCCATGATCTGTCAGTTCTGTTGCTCTGGGCTGGTAGGATAGGAGGGTGTAAGCGTGTGCTCATGGCCAAAAAGCAAAGGAGAGCAAGCAGGGCACCATGTTCTTTGACGTGGCTAAAGCTCTCCCCTGGACCTCGCCATTTAAAATTTCCACCATTTCCCAATACCGCCATCAGAGTGGGCCAGGCTTTTAACACAGGCATATTTGGGGGATACTTGGAAGGAATCAGAAGCTTAGGAAAGGGTAATAATATAACCTTCATTATGAAAGAAAGGGCATACTATCCGGTGGCTTAGTTATCATGTGACCCCAGTGGTGCCCTCCTCTATAGACCACAGTTGATATTTAAGGTGTTACTTCAGAACTCAAATCCATTGACTCAATTAAAAAAAAAGGTTATGCAGCATTACTTTCCTAGAAAATATATAGTATAATATATGTCCTATACTTGTACTTGCTTTTCATACCATATACATCTATACATTCATACTATCTCTTTAACATGATTTTTAGTATTTGCATAAGACTCCTTAAACTACATCATATCCACCTTAGCATTCTACTTTTTAGATTTAAGTTGCATAACTTTTTTACATTAAATGTAATATGAAGGACAATTTTATCACAAGGTGTTTCCATGGCTTAAAAATAACTTTCTCAGAGTAAGTTCCAAAAACATAGCACCACTTACTCAAACGATACCATCTCTAAGAACCTTAGAACATTTTATAAATTGTGTGCAGAAAATCGGGAGAGAGTTCTATTAGAAAGCGTGGTATGGGTGAGTTCTCGGTGTCATTGCCGAGTCGGGAAGTTCCAGGGGAGCCCAGGTTCCAGTTCCTAGCTGTCTTATCCCTGCTTTTTCTTCAGAGTCTCCAGCTTCTTTCTCTGTTTCTTCCTAAACTACAAAGTAAATCTTTATGACCTACAGATACCAGTCTGCATGTGTTATTAACACTAGAAGCTCTGATTCCTCCCGTATAATTGTGCTTAGGTAGTCATTATCTGGTCTCTGTTTTTCCTCTCCCCCAAATCCTGCTCAGCTGCTAAGATTCACACTCTATGTTCTGACCACGTCTATTTTAGCTGCTATGCACATTATCTGTCTTACTGGTCTTATTTTGCATAAGATTCTTCCATTTCCAACCGCATCTGGACAAATGACAGGACGCCATCTTGTGTGGATGAATAACATTCCACTGTGATACACTATTTCTACAACCCATCCCTGTATACCAATAGTACATTACTCTCAATAGTACAGCCATCACCATGAACATCCAGGTGACATTTTTTTGATGTACTGGTCTCAATTCTATAGACAAGCACCTAGAATCGAGGTGCTATAATTATAATGTGGGCACGTTTCTAGTTTGTTGTTGTTGTTAAAAATCTATTTATTTATTATTATTATATGCAACTACACTGTAGCTCTCTTCAGGCACACCAGAAGAGGGCATTAGATCTCATTACAAATGGTAGTGAGCCACCATGTGGTTGCTGGGATTTGAACTCAGGACCTCTGGAAGAGTAGTCAGTGCTCTTAACCACTGAGCCATCTCTTCAGATCCAAAATACTCTGTAGTGGCTATGAAAGAGTTCGGGGATGTGGATTTTAACTTCTCGTCTCTGACTATAGTGAAAATTGCAGGGAGTGGGTAGAAACAGATGCTGGGTGTCAACCTTTATATCCGTGGCAAGGATCTCTAATAAGACATGGTCGTGACTTTACTTACCTCCATTCTGTGATGGAGTGAGCTGCAGCTGAAGCTGCCCTCATCTGAACCAAGCTCTGCTGGGAAGACACTGCTTCCTGCCCACAAGCTCAACCCACTCCCTTCTGCTATCCAGTCACGCTTGCCTACTGACTCAGAATACTTTGTGCGGGAATCAAGACAAAAAGGCTTAAGCATGACCAGCGTTGTGTCAGGAATGCAGAGCTTTCAGCCTGTGCCAAATGTCATTCTTCCTAGGAGATTACTCACTTAGCCTTCTTTTGTTAACCACCAATCAGGGAAAACAGATGCAAACCAACAAAGCCCCTCTTCTCTCACACTATGATTCTCCATTTAATTCCACATATTCGATGCACCGTTGAAGTCCGCTGAAGAGTATGGTCCGAGGTAGAGGATCATTTTCTCAGTCATGCAGGCCACTTCCGCTACACGCTGCAGAGAGGCTTCAACCAAGTAGCTTATCATTCGATGCTCTCCAGTGTAGTCATTCCCACATCCAAGTGTGAGCTCTGTTAGTGGCCTCAAAAAAATTCCTCAGTGAACTTACTTGCCTAGGCAGGCCAGAGAGATCATTCACAAAGTCCAACTATGTGAAGCTTGAGTATGTTTGAAATTCTTTTTCAAAAAAAAAAAATCTTGTTTTCTTTATAGTTCATGCATATCCCTTTCCTTACAAAAACTGACACTTTGTATATGCGATTATGGTTCTTGTTGAAACATATTATGTGCAGTTCAGTTGAGAACAATAACGGCCTTGCATGTGGATACGTGGGCAAAGTGCGAACAAGAAAAACAGAAACACTCGCAGGAGTAGCTAGGGTGATGCTTGCTGTGTGTTAGTAATGGGAATTAAGCGTCTGTGGGCTGCATATACACAAAACGACTGAAGAAAAGACTCCACCTAACTAAACACCAAAGGATGCTGAACCACGAGGTGTTTCTTTTGCTCACAACCTAGACTAGCGGTAAGCCTGGAGCACCTGCTGAAAAGCCATAAGAGTGAACTGCAGGGATGACACGGAGGAGATGACATGGGAACCTGTTAGTTGATATTCAGACTCAGTACTGAGGATTTGAAAGAACTGGTGGGGACTGTGGCATTCCAGACAGCTGCCTGTGTGACAGGGGGATAGGAGTTAGGGGGATAGGTCAGAGGGGAGTCGGGTGGGGAGGCTGCTACTCAGGGAGCCCAAATCATTATTTCCAGAACTGACTGTTTATGAGAAGTGTCAAACTTGCAATTCTGTGTGAAATTCTCTAATTTTCATGTGTGCTGATTAATGTAGTTATAAACAATATCAGCACTCCGGGTCAATGTGCCTATGCTGATCTAGCCCAGGAATATCAGATTTTTGTTCAGTCTTGCAGGATAATAGGGGACACTTGTCTCATGAGGACTCTTACCTAGAAATAAGAATTGAGAAGAAGTGGTGTCTAGGGCATTTTTTTTTTGTCCCACATCCATTCCCTGGCTGTCTCCATCAAGTCTCTCTCTAACTCCTTCCATGCCTCCTAACTCAGTTTATTTGAGATACTCCTTTATTTCTAAGTGACCTTGACATCTGTCATCAAAATGCTTATTGCACTCAGCGCTGTTACTTACCCAGCTGTTTGCATCCTTGGTCTGGGTAAGAGCGCTATATATACACGGTCCTGGATTATTCTGCTGAGAAGTGTATTCCCTTCCTTAGACCAGTTTAGCAGATAGCAGAGCTAAAGAAAAGAAGAAGAACCAACCTATATACAAATAATATTAAAGGGAAATGAATTAATAAAAATACCGGGCCTATAAAACTTATGATACAGAAGAAAATGACTGTGATGTACAAGGCACAGGACTTGTTTCAGATGGCCCTGATTCACAATAGCAGGAATTGAAAGGTTTTGACTTTACAATCATGTAAAGTCAGCATGACACAGTAGAAGCAACTTTGGGGATTTGGCATTCAAGTTGTTGTTGTTGTAGAGCATTATTTATGTTTTGTGTTGCTGTGACTAAAATACTCAACAGCATGACTTAAAGAGGAAGTACCTATATCGGCTCATGTTGTTAGAAGGCCCAGCTCACATTTGAATCCCATAAACTTGGACAGAACACTGTGTTGGTAAGAGTATCTTGTGGAAGAGAGATATTCTCTTCACTGCTGTCTAAGAAAGAAAGAAAAACTCAGGATGCAGTCAAGGATATGACCCCCAAGAGATCCACCCTCGATGGCCGATTGTTTGCCACTTTGCACCACTCAAAGATTCCACAACCTCCAAAAATAGACTCATGCGAGCTGATGAGAAGCATTTGGATACCAATCCCAGGTTGATAGTCTGTGTCAAATTTTGAGATCCTGGCCAGAGGCAGCAAACAGTAGATCCCAGCCATTCACATTAATACCAGGGGAAAACAGTGGACATCCAATATGTGCCTGTCACAGAGACCTGATGTTCATTAAGGTAGGTACTTTATAGGCATTTTAAGTTCTGACCTGTTCATTAGGATGTGACCAATAATTTGATGAAAAGGAATAAACACACACACACACACATGCACATACACACACACACACACACACACACACACACACACACACACACAGTTGAAGGACTTATCAAATTCATTTGATTTGGATCTATAGTACAGTTACCCACCACATTCATTGAGTCTTCCCGTATATATTTGTGGGAACATGAGGTCAATTATGTCCCTTGACTTCACTAGTATGTGTAGTTATAAAGGTAGTTATTTCTTGGCTAATCGAATGCTCACTGTACTGCATCGACCAAATGAGAATTGAAAGTGATTTGGAGACAACACAGGGCCTTTCTTCTATTTTGAAGGTGTAACATGTGGCTCGCTTTATCCATATCTACACACCGCATTGGCATGATTGAGTCTTAGGTTCAGTTCCCAGGTTTCATAGGGCAATCACCCTAACCCTAACCCTAACCATAACCCTAACCCTAACCCTAACCCTAACCCCCCCTAACCCTAACCCTGACCCTAACCCTAACCCTGACCCTGACCCTGACCCTGACCCTGACCCTGACCCTGACCCTGACCCTGACCCTGACCCAGACCCTGACCCTGACCCTGACCCTGAACCTGACCCTGACCCTGACCCTGACCCTGACACTGACCCTGACCCTGACCCTGACCCTGACCCTAACCTAACCCTAACCCTAACCCTAACCCTAACCTAACCCTAACCCTAACCAACCCTAACCCTAACCCTAACCCTAACCCTAACCCTAACCTAACCCTAACCCTAACCCTAACCCTAACCCTAACCCTAACCCTAAACCCTAACCCTAACCCTAACCCGAACCCTAACCTTAACCCTAATCTGCAGAGCCAAACTCTTGTGGCCACAAGGCTCTTCAACTGGCCTCCTACTCTTTAGTCTCATTTTTATTTTACAGTACAGTTCACCGGCAGAACTGTCACAAATATTTACCCAGATTGTTTCTGAGAAAAAAGTTCTGAAATCCTTGCAACAGCTCCCTGTGTATTTCCAAATCAAATTAATCGAAAACAAAGCAAAACAAAAAAATGTCTGTGTCTTGATCATTTCCCTTATAGTTAGGTTCTGAAGCACTGTATCAAGGCAAATCGAGCTTCTTTAGTTATTCAGCTATTTATTTATTTATTTATTTTTAGTGAATTTGCCCCTTGAGTAGAAAGAAAGAAAGAAAGAAAGAAAGAAAGAAAGAAAGAAAGAAAGAAAGAAAGAAAGAAAGGAAGGAACTGAGAGGCTGCTGACACTGTTAGGATTTTAAAGACCACATGTAATGAAATGATGTGTCACATATACCATGAGTGTGATGCTTATTGAGGAATGACACAACAAAGTGCAAGTGGCCTGGATTGTCTAGGGAGTGAGCAAATCACTGAAGCTGGGGAGGAGATGTGGTTCTCTAGACTTCCAGGTCAAAAATGAATGGCTCAAGAGAAGAAAAAGAAAAAGAAAGTTGACAGTGTTGCACAGATATTTTCCTGACTGCTCTGATGCACACCGTTGAATATTATAATCACTTAGGGCTTTGGTTTCTGTCTCTTAAAACTGAGACAATGTTCCTACCCTTACAACCACTCTGGAAAGCTGTCTGGTGGTTCCTCAGAAAACTGGGCATGACACTCCGGGAGGATCCGGCTATACCACTCCTGGGCATATACCCAGAGGCTTTACCTGCATGCAATAAGGACACATGCTCCACTATGTTCATAGCAGCCTTATTTATAATAGCCAGAAGCTAGAAAGAACCCAGATGTCCCTCAATGGAGGAATGGATACAGAAGATGTGGTATATTTACACAATGGAATACTACTCTGCAATTAAAAACAAGGAATTCACGAAATTCCTAGGCAAATATTGAAAATATCATCCTTAGTGAGGTAACCCAATCACAAAAGAACACACATGGTATGCAGTCACTGATAAGGGGATATTAACCCAGAATCTCGGAATACCCTAGACACAATTCGCATATCAATAGATTTCCAAGAAGATGGAAGGAGAGACCCCTGGTCCTGGAAAGACTGGATGTAGGGGAATGCCAGGACAGAGAAGCGAGAGGGGGTTGAATGGGGAAAAGAGGGAGGGAAGGGGGCTTATGGGACTTTCGGGGAGGGAGGAAACGGGAAAGGGGAAATTATTTTGAATGTAAATAAAAAAAAACTTAGAAAATAAAATAAAATTAAAAACAAAAAAGAATCTTTTCTCTAGGTATGTAGTTAACTCCAAATCCTCTCTGCTGTCATCACAAGTAGTAAGTGGGCAGTAGTACCTCATGGTCTCATTTGGTAGCTGCTAATAAATATGAATTTATTTTTCCTCATTTAAGGAAACCATGTCTAGCAGTAGGCATACACAAAATGTAAAAAGATACTGAAATTGAATTTCCAAGTCATACCACTTTAATTGATAGCACACTTTTGTTCCCGAACTAAAGCTGCCAGCATGCATAACAATTATTAATGTCCTAAATTATGTAGATAACTAATGTGTTAGCACTCAATGATTCTTTAATGGCTGGCGACCTTAAGTTGCCAACTTGGACTTAGGACAATTGATCTGATTGTTTTGGCTATCCTCATCATGAATAAAAGGTTGTGGGCCAAGTGAGTGGAAGTTTGGTCCTGTTGACGTTTGAAAGTCTTTAAAAGGGCAGTATGTTTCACATCTGAATAGTCCTTCCCCAGGAAGCACATGAGAGTTCTCACCTGAAAAATATCGAATGGCTGAGAAGCACCTAAAAAATGTTCAACATCCTTTAGGGAAATGCAAATCAAAACAACCCTGAGATTCCACCACACACCAGTCAGAATGGCTAAGATCAAAAACACAGGAGACAACAGTTGTTGGCCAGGATGTGGAGAAAGAGGAACACTCCTCCACTACTGGTGGGATTGCAAGCTGGTACAACCACTCTGGAAAGCAGTCTGGTGGTTCCTCAGAAAACTGGGCATGACAATCCCGGAGGATCCGGCTATACCACTCCTGGGCATATACCCAGAGACTTTACCTGCATGCAATAAGGACACATGCTCCACTATGTTCATAGCAGCCTTATTTATAATAGCCAGAAGCTGGAAAGAACTCAGATGTCCCTCAATGGAGGAATGGATACAGAAGATGTGGTATATTTACACAATGGAATACTACTCTGCAATTAAAAACAATGAATTCACGAAATTCTTAGGCAAATGGTCAGAACTGGAAAATATCATCCTTAGTGAGGTAACCCAATCACAAAAGAACACACATGGTATGCAGTCACTGATAAGGGGATATTAACCTAGAAACTCGGACTACCCAAGACACAATTCACATATCAATAGATTTCCAAGAAGATGGAAGGAGAGACCCTGGTCTTGGAAAGACTGGATGTAGGGGAATACCAGGACAGAGAAGCGAGAGGGGGTTGAATGGGGAACAGGGGGAGGGAAGAGGGCTTATGGGACTTTCGGCAAGGGAGGGAATGGGAAAGGGGAAATCATTTGGAATGTAAATAAAGAAAAATATAGAAAAAAAAAGAAAGACTAGCTAAAAAAATGCACTACAGGTCATTATGAAAACAGCTACATGATGTTTCAGGAATGAGCCACCAGGCAATGAAAACAGTCACAGCTGTGCACTGCTGTCACTCAACAGAAAATCCTCATCTTTTGCTTTAGAACAAAAAATGACACAATTACCATAGGAACTATATGTGGCACGTGAGTGTGACCCAATGGGGAAGCTGAGGGCATACCAAATAAATTTGCTTTATGATCATTGTGATTTATAACAAAAAGTACTAAAGCCAGGGCAACTACAAGTGTTCCCTCTTACGTTCCTCAGTTCCACAAGGCTGTAGGTAAGCTGAGCATAGTAGATGTGTCACGAGAGAACAAGATAAGAAGCACAGTGCCAGGGCTCTGTCACAGGACTACACTCACATAGCTTCTTTTACAGAACATTGTTACCACCATTCTGTTTTCTCAGTCCATGTGGTTGTTAATCTCTTACATCTACCATTTCATCATAAGCAGTTAAAAGACAGGAGAAAACTTGTTTGCACAGGCTTGGTTCCTACCTGCAGTTTCAGGTGCTCCATGGGGATCCAGGAACACCTTACTGCGGATGAGGGCAGTGTAATGGTACAAAGAGCATCCACGCTGGCTAAATTTTAGGGTGAAATTATCATTACTTTAGGAAAAACGTGAAGCCTATCCTAGGCAAATGGAGATGGTCCAGACAAAATTAAAATGGTCTTCCAACAGAAGTCACCTTTTCTTCTCTTTCTTTCTAGAGGTCTTGGTTGGTGTCCCAACTTCATCCAATTTCCAGTGTGACAGCCTGGTCTTACTACAGCATTCGCTTAGACTAGTTGCTCCAGTTTTGCTGACTCTGTGCTGTCCCATTTGGTCTGTATGGAGAGATATCAAGAGTTCCTAAGGTGAATGGGGATTTAGTGATGGACTGTGATGGTGTGGATGTCATGTCCCTTTCGGCATACATGTTTAGACTCATTATCAGTAGCAACCGACTCCACTCTAGCTAGTTGTTCATCTGAACAACAGTCATTCTACTATTTTCCCATACGCTACAGTCATGGTTTTATAAACACGGTTTGTCATCGTAAATTCAAACTATAAAAGGAGACCTACAAAGACCTTGCTTATGTACTGAGCAAGAGCCAAGATGTCTACAAGTTTTGTTTTGCTTTTCTGGAAGCTTTGTTACCACAGAACAAATCTTTGTGCAAAGACTTCCACAGGGTCCTGAATCCCAAATGTGAGTGAGTCACTCTGCACAACACAAGGTGGTGTTTATGCTCTGACCTCTTTGGTGTTTCCTGTAGGCTGACAGAAATCGGGCCAACTGAGTAATTGCTCTAACACGCTCCCTTTCCCTAATATCTGCACCGAGTCTTCCTTGCTGGCGCTTTAGCTTGCCCTCCTGCGTCTTTCCATGCCAAATCTGGTGCTTACTTCCGGTCCCTGAGCTGCAGGCATCATCATCTCCCAAGAAGCCACTAGGGACTCTTGAGAGGAAGGGGGAAGATGGAGAGATAAAAGTACTCAATAAAAAGTAATAGGGTTTCTTCTGTAATGTAAGTGTAGAGGGAGTTGAGATTGAAGATGCTCGCTGATGAAGTGCTTCGTTAGGACATGTCGTTAAGACCAAAATATAGTCTTAACACTGTAGACCAAAAATATAGTCTAACTGGGGGTATACGTGGCTCCAGTGTGCATTTGTAGCGGAGGAATTCCTTGCCAGGCATCAATGGGAGGAGAGGTTCTTGGTCCTATGAAGGCTCAATAGATGCCCCAGCTTTGGGAAATTGAGGGAGGGTAGGTGGGAGTGGGTTGGGTGGAGGAACATCCTCATAGAAGCAGGGGGAGGGAGGATGGGTTAGGGGTCTTCTAGGGGAGGGGGACCAGGAAAGGGACTAAGGTTTGAAATGTAAATAAATAATATATTCAATAAGAAAAAAGTCACATGGGTAAACTTTCATGATTCATGACAGAGAGTGTTGTTATTCACAGAGAGATATGTCTGGGTTTACTTGCATCATTATCAGGCTGTCAATCATATATTGGGATGGTGATTTGCTATCTACATATCCTCAAGGGTTCCTAACCATGCCTGTGGTGAACAATGTGGTTGCTTGTCCTGGGACACTTCATCACTGAGCTAAATGTGAAAGAGCAGTTTTGTGGCCATAGAGACATGAGGGAAAGAGCAAACTGTACACTGTGCATAGCCAAATGCAGCGGAGATGAAGAAAAGAAACATATCACCGGAAAAACAAATAAATAAATGATGAGATGTGAGGTCACCATGATTTCATGATTGTTGCAGAAAAGTAAACAGAAATCCTTTGACTATTTACATTTCTGGCTTGCTTTGGTAATGCGTCATCTATTACCGGTTCTGTTTATAGAAAACATTGCCTTTGTAAAAACATGCTTGCAATGAAAGAATAAAATCCACAGAAAAGGATTTCATTACTAAATAAACTTGTAGATTCACGACCCTGGGAAGCAGTCTCAGTAATAGCCTTTCCCTTAGACAAAACTGTGGTGAATCTTTAAAAGGAAAAAAAAAACCTTTTTATTCTTTTTAACACATCACTTAGTGTATTTATCTTCTAAGGGACATGAGGAAATGTGAGATAGATGATAGTCTCTTAATACAGGATAATAGATGACTGTGCTGTGTGTTATCCAACTTTCCCAATAAAATTAAAAGTCGGGCTGTCTCTCAGACATGGACATGTGTGATCAAGCTAATAATGAGGGATGCGCAGTCTGGATTCTAAAGTAAGTTACTGCAATTTACAGTACAGTCTAGATAGCAAACACACAGAACCATGGAATTATGGGGTGACAGCAGAGGGCTCCCCATTAAAATGTACAGTGCATTCATAAAGGCTTCTTTTCAGAAATGTAATTAGCTTTCTCATGGACTGGTAAATATAGTATGTGGAAAACCCAGGGGGTTTCTGTATAGACACATGCATTCCCACAGATCTGTGAGAATCATAAATGGTTGTCTTCCTCTGAAATGGATTAGGTGGAATTATATTACGACATGATTGTGAATCTAATTAAGGTGGAACAGTTGGGTTTTCTCACCCCTGTGGGATGACCATGTGTTTATAGAACAGCTAGGCGACAAAAGTGCCTCTGCCAAGATGATTCAAAGGCATGTTTTTGTATGCACATATAAAAGAATGTTTATGATAATTCCAAAAAATTGATCTGTACCTTTAATTTCTGTCTCTAGCCCAGAAAAAAAAAACCCTGCTCTAGAATATAAAGCATTACAGATACTAATTTGAAATGTCTGCAAAAATCTTGTTAAAGAGGAATTTAGCTGCATAATTCCTTCTTGTAGAGGAGAATAGAGTTCCACAGTAAATGAGGTGATAAATAGAAAGAATGCTTCCAAGCAAGAAGATCTCTTTCCTCTACTTTGTAAAGAGCAGGTCACGCATGTACAATGCATGAAAATATAAACAGCAGACAAACGTTTGACACCGCTGGAGCCCAGAAATGGAAGTAATGAGAAGCTTTGGATAATGCCCATGATGGTAAGATGCCACAAAGCAGACAGAAAATGGAAACTGTGTTGGTAATTGAAATAAGACAGCACACTAAAAGCTAAGACACACGAACCCATAGTTCTACAAAGAAGATACGAAGCGATAATGAAAATCTGAAGACATAAAGCTGCCGAGGTGGTACAAATTTAAAAGGATAGAATCTAGGACTGTAGTAAGAACAGGAAGGCATGAGGTCTTACCAGTTGATAAGGAGTGACTATATACTCACGCTAATAGTGAGATAACAAAGGAAGATCGATCCATGGGATCAGAATCCTGGGATTTAAAGTAACTGAAACTTACATGAGCTGTTTAAAGTTATTGATTTTAAAATGGTTTCATATGAAACGAGTGAATACATAGAGCAAGTTTGATGCTGGCCTCAAACTCAGAGATCTGCCTACCTCTCTGCCTCCAGAGTACTGGGATTAAAGCCATGCTGGGATCTTTCATTATTAGCCGGCCTTATTTTATGTTTAATGTTGGGTAGTAGCCTTCCTTCATGTCTATGTCCTAATTTAATATGGGGAACTGGCCAGAATTCCCACGAATGGGATTTAGCAGCTCCCTAAAGCAAAACGGCATAGCTGATGCTACTGAGCGGCTCTGTTAATAAATCAATCCGCTAATGTCCTATGATTCACTAAGTGAAGAACTAACACTTGGATGGAGGAATATCTGAGACCCATTTTGTTTCTCTAGCTCTAGTTGGTTCATTCTGAATGGTTGCTAACAATGTAATGCTGACACTATTTATTCATAAATATTCTCTTTTGCCTGTTCTTGAGACTCTGATCCTTCTATTGGGTTATCTTGTCCAACCCGAGTATGAGGGCTTTTGCCTTGTCTTATTGTAACTTGTTCTGTGTAGTCATCAGGGAGGCTTCCTGAAGTAGCAGAAGACCTGGCACAGCCCCATGCGGGGGCACCATGCGCACTGTTTCAGTTTCCGGGAGTCCATGTGGGCCCTGCTTAGTCGATTAGATAAGTCATGTTCTCCTGGTGTCTTCCATCTCCTCGGACTCCTACAGTCTTTACTCCACCTCTACCATGGGATTCAGAGTCAGGGAAACACCTGCTTCTCTTAGGAGTCCCAACAACCAACCACGTATTCCTAGTCATCAGTCCTGTATGGCTGTGAACCCTGCCAAGGTAACACACCTGACAAAAATACTCACTGAGTATATCATAACTTCCTGGTTGGATTTAAGGTCCCTTCCACAATAGGAATTCATGCCTGGCCAATGAAACATGCATAGTTGTCAGATATTTGCTTTGCCTACAAATATGTAGATCTAAGATATATGTATGAATATATTTGTTATGTTCAACTCATTAATGATAATAATTATAATCTTACAGTGAGAACAGCTATAATGTGTACCTATAGTGAATAGGACATTCTGAATTTATTCGTACAAATTGATCACAAAATAAGTATAAGATTAAAATATATTAATTATGCCTTTTCGCAGACTAGAATCTTTTAAGATGAGATTTAGGTTTGATTTTTTTTTTATTTTGGTTGTAACTTTCATAGTATCTAGAATGTTATTATAATAATTAATGTTTTCATCAATTATTCTGTAACACTAGCATTATCTTTAGAGATAATGGAAACTATAATAATTTACAATGCTGTTCTCTTATAAAAATGTCAGGATTAATGCTACATGATTTGTACGTATTGGTGATTTGGGGTTTTGAGACATTTCTATTTTTAGGTATCATTGTTATTTTGAAGTTTTATGAATAAAGTTCTGATAAACACAGCCAGGATGGGAAATCAAATCTTAAAATTATTAATAAAAATAGAGTAAGCCTTTCAAAAGACTATTTTTGGATATTTAGATGAGTCGGTTTTAGTAATGGTCAGTATCAATATTTGGGTTTAATTTATAATTTCATAATGTAAATCTTAATCAAGCAAAGCTAGCTAAAATATACCTGTCCACTTTCAAAAATGTCTGTGTTAGAGAAAGTAGAGGGAAGTTTCTGCTTGTCTATGTATCTTCTATCTTCCAGGATCATTTTCATTTCTTATAGTTAATTTTTATTGATGTACAAAATAATGGATTCTGCTATGATACTTGTATGTCATTGTACTTTGCTCACGATTTTTCTTCCAAGATCCCACCATGTCCAAATTTCCTTGAAAAATTACTCTGCAAAGCCTAGTATGTCTCTCAACCTCTAGGGTGGACAAGTACTAAATCAGTTCTAATCTTAATAGAATTTGCTGAGGAGTAGTGTTCTTTGACAGCTGTGGTTGTGAGTAGGTGCATCTGCCTATAGGAGAGAGACTTCTAATACAAGACAAAACCAACATCGACATGGAAATAAAAGGTAAATTCCCTCCCGTGTCCATTGAGCACTCAGACCTTGTCATGGCTGGATGTACAATCGAATCTTCACCAATCTAACTGTTCTCCACCATCAGTAATCAGAAGACAGGCAAGATGGGTAGACAAGGGGGTAGAGCGCCAATCATCAGGGAGTGTGGGCTGCAGGGGACTTCCATATGGTAGGTGTTTGTGATTTGCATAACTTTAAAGGGCTCTTTATTCCAAGGTCCTAGTGCCCCCTATAGCTCAAATCAGAGGACTACAGAGAGGAAGATTCCAAGTGTGGGCACTTGAGCCCTGTAAGAGGCATTCTGACAGTTTTCTGCCTGTTTGGCAGATACAACTAAGACTCCTTCAATGTTTAGCTGTCTCTGTATTCTGTCCTGTTTTCTTCCTCTTGACCTTACAAATATTAATCACCCACGAGCGCTTACATCCCAGGTTCTCGGTTTCTGCTTGTAGAGAGCCAGCTGCAGTAATGACTAGAAACCTATTGCACACAAAGTCTCAGTAACAGCACAGAAAAGTTATATTGTACTTTTGGGTTAAAACTCGCCATTCAGGAGTATTTTTATGACTGGGATGATGATGGAAACAAGAAAGCAGAGTAGACAAAAGAAGGCACAGCAGGCTGCCCTGTTGCTTTCCCATGTATTTTCATTGTTAGGCACTGAATAAAACTGTTTTAAAATGACTTTCTGGGGACCAGTGAGATACTCAGCAGTCAAGAGCACTGGCTGTTCTTCCAAAGGACCTGGATTCAAGTCCTAACACTCACATGGAAGCTCACAATAATCTGTAACTCCAGTTCCAAGGCATCTATCTGACGCCCTCTTCTTACCCTTATGGGCACCAGGCACATAAGTGGTGCCTAGAGAAACATGTAGGCGAGACAGACAGGCATATAAAAAATAAATAAATGATGAATGAATAAATACAAAGGCATTCTGAAGATTTTCACATATTATTTTTAAAAAGTAAGAGCTGGTAAGGAACATGCAAAATTCCATTTCCTCTCAAAACTTCAAAGAACTTATTTGAAGTTTTAATGCATAAAATCTAGTTGGACAATTTTCTTTATGAATATATCATTCATTATTTGACCTTTGATGATACGTGAGGTTCACATGGGTGGATGATAAGTTCAGTGATTACAAGAAATAGCATTTGTATAAGATTTCCAATGAATAAATGATAATTATATAAGAGGGTATTAAGGTATTAATGGGAAACACAAAAGGACATTAGAGGAATAAACAAGTCAGTGTCAAAAGGAAAGTCAGGCCAGCATGCTGGCTGACCTACGAATTTCTGCAGCATGTTCCTGAGCTCTTACCCTGTAAAAAATCACACACACACACACACACACACACACACACACACACACACACACACACACACAAAGGTGCTACACAGACCGAGGTAGCAAGCACAGGTTCTACAAGGGTCTGCACAATGTCCTCTGTGTGTACATTTTAGCTTTCAGTTTAGTATTACATGAGACTCCTAAGGTTTTGAATGAATGGTCTCTTGCTTCTCTTGGGGATATCTCCCTTCTGATAATTTGCCTTGTCCAATTACCCAAACCCTTTGGTGTGATGGGTTTTGCTTTTGCTTATTATATTTTGTTATTACCCCTTGGAAGCTGTTCTTTTCTAATGAGAGTCAGAAAGGGTGTGTTTCTGGATTGGAGAGGGCTGGGGTGGGGAGGGACTGGGAGAAGTAGACGTAGGGTAAACTGTAATCAAGATATATTTATTATATGAGAAAAGAATCTACTCTGAATGGAAGGACAAACATAAAACAACAGGAGTTCTATGAGTTCACATCCTTTTCAGGAGAATGGATAGCATTGTAGATCAGCATATTACATGAAATAAGACAGATTCAGGAAAGCAAAAGTCGAAGTTTTCTCTTATGTGGAACCATGGCATGAAAATGGAAAGTGGATTATTTGGGAAGAGAAAGAGGGTATCTGTGGAGAGAAAATTGGAGGTCAATCTGGTCAAACGACATCATGCACTTCAGAGACCATGGCATCCTGAAACCCATTGCACTTGTGAGGAGTGTGAACTAAGAATGTGTAGATGAAGAAGAGTAGAGATGGACACTGGTTTGATAACACACTTTATAAACCCATCTAATTGCTGAACTATGTGCACATGTCCTTTGATCAAAATATGAGCAGACCATTTAAGAAGGCCATTATAGCTACTGTATTTTTATGTGGTTCTCCAATATTTCTGCTTTGCTGCATAGACATAAAAATATAAGGTTGCAGAGTTCTTTTAGTAAAACCAAGGTTGGGGGCTTACTCTCTCATGCAAATATCAACACTATCCTTCTTGTTCTGTTCCAGAGATTATTTTATTTTTCTGGAGAGAAGTAATTTTTTTCTCTCTCTCTAGCTAATGGTATCTGCACGAATGATTTATTGCTTTCTAAAATATATTTCTTAAAGTAGGTTGGTTGTTATTTTGGTGTCAGATCGAGATCTTAAACACAGTTGGCATATTTCTTAAACTTAGGAGTTTATCAGAAGAAGGGAATAAATAAGAATTTCACTGAGAATAGTTGTACTTACCCTTATTCTCAGGAAACCGGAAGAGTAGGGATCACTGTTGAGTCTGAGTCCAGCAGGGCTATGGAAGGAGCTTCTTACTTAAAACTAAATCAAAACTAAATTAAGACCAAATTAAAGACAAAAAAAAAAAAGAATGTTGTATGAGAACTGAAGACATAGTCACTACGGCCTACAGCATATAAAGAGGTATCCACTGTAGGGAGGACTGGATCCTTTATATCTTTAATTACTTAAGCCCAGGGACCTGTTTTTTGGAGGCTGAAGATGATTACCAATGATTATAAGAAACTCTTTAACATGTGAATTTTCCCTTTAGCTGATAAAATAAGTGCCTTTGGGCTTAGGGAAAATTTGCTAAGGTATTAGCAATTATCTTTGTAACAGTTATCTTTGTATGATTGTCAGAAATGTAAGCAAATGAAACAAAAACTTTGGCAATTAAAATAGTTATTAAAATTAAAATTACTTCACATTTAGAGAATTCCTAAGGCAAATAGACTTACTATCTCTAAACTGAATTTCAATGCACTATAGTTTTTTATTACTTAGTAATTTAATTGCACTGTATAATCTATTTTAGACAGAACAGGAGCTCTTTCTTTTTGTGATTTTTCTTCTTAAAACTTTTATTCAAGTTTGTCAGTCATTTTGTGACTGCTTTTTATATGTAAATGAACTTGAGTAGGTCCTGATTGACTTGAATTTCCTGAAGTTGCAGAATTTCATGCCACTCAATTTTATGGAGAAAAATGCAAACACAAGAATCCCAGCCAGCTAGCAAGGCATGGGACTTAATCAAAACTCAGGACCCTGAGTTAGTAAAATTGAAAGTTGCAGGCCAACCTGGGCTACACAGGCTACAACCTGTTTAAAACCAGAACAGAAAGCAGTGAAGTCTTACATCCCCTGGAGAAGAAGAGTTACTGGCCGGTGCCCTTATTCTCTTCCTTTGGTGGGATAACAAAGGCTTAATGGCTAATAGAGAAACCAAAATGTTTCAGGATCTCGGTTTTCCTGGGCTTGTACTGCCTCTTGAATAATGAAAAGGAAAAGAGAAAAGATGTATGTTTTGAGAAAAGTACAACACAAATACAAAAACGCCAATGCTCCATTGTTATGAATACTGCTTTTTTTTTTTTTAAAATTTGAAAAACTTCCAATAGAAAGGAAAGAGTCCAATTTTCTATGTTTAGAGTGGACTTAGTTTTATACTTACAGGACACTAAAGACTCCACCAGAAAGCTCTTAGGACTGAGAAACACTTAGTGCAATGTAGTAGGCTACAAAGTCGACACACAAAAGTCAATAATTTTTTCTCTAATATCAAGAATAACTTCATGAAAAAGAAATAAGAGGGAAAATACCATTTGCAATAGCTTAACATTAAAAGCAAAGTCTAGAAATAAATCTAACTAATCAGGGAAAGACTACCACACTGAAAACTGTTAATACACAGAAGAAACTGAAGAAGAGGCGATAAATGACCTCTTATGCTCACAGACAGGACTAACATGTTTAAAATGACAACATTCCAGAAAGCAATATACAGAACCAACACAATATACACATACAACATACACATACAAATGGTATTCTTCACATAATTAGGAAATAAACTCATAAAATTCATATGGAGGAACAAGGAACCAAATAAATCCAAGTAAATCCTAATTCATGCCATTAGTTTCTGAACTGAAACTATACTGAAGAACCATAGTAACAAAAACTTTATAGTCCTGATACAGAAACAAATGTGTAGGCCAACAAAACAAAAGGGTGGGCCCCAAACCTGATCTTCAACAATGCCCAAAACTATCCTCTGGAAAAGAGAGTCTCTTTAGTCAAAGTATCAATGTTTTCAAAATAAATCTTTTTAGATTTGAAAAATGTGATTATCTTAGATTCTGAAGTTATATATACACAATTTAGCCTATATATAGAACACTATACAATATTTATGATTTTAATGGGCTTTGGTAGTATCACTATGTTGACAAATTTCTTAAAGATTTTTCTGGGCTGTGCCTCCAAAGCAGAAGTATAGTATGTATGTGTGAAGTGAGAATCTGCCTAGGTGAGTTGGTTAGAGATCAGAAATTATACTTTAAATAGACTGCCTAATCTACTTGACATTTGTGGATCCTCAAGTATATTTTTAAAAGTATATTTGATGCTTTCATGTTTCTATCATGTTATAATGTTTATATTTTTCCAATCTAAAGTAGAGAGAATAGTCTCATTAGATTGACTGAGCATGTTGGATTCCGGTCTTGATTGATTGAGAGTTTATGAAAGTTAATAAATACACCAGGCAAGCTGATGTGATGCTATATTTCAGAAAAATATTGTCAAGGTTTGATCTATACAAAGCTTTTCATCAGACTGTAGAAATTCTCTCTCTCTCTCTCTCTCTCTCTCTCTCTCTCTCTCTCTCTCTCTCTCTCTCTCCCCTCCTCCTCCTCCCTCCTCCTCCTCCTCCTCTTCATTTTCTATTCTTTCCACTCTCTAACATTCAAGTAATGGCAGTTCATGTAAACCTACTACTACTATTTTTCAAAAAGAACATACACACTCAGTAAGAAGGAGAGAAGCCATTTCAAAATGTTATGCTTTCTTAAAGATCCCAGTAGATGTGTTGGAAAATCAAATTTCGCTATTAGATCTATACACAGGGAATGCTCCTTAGCATTCAGGAATTGCTTGGCTAGTTTGTGTGTTGCTGTGACACCAAGTATGTAATGACTCCAAGTCTCAATCCATTGGCCATGATGTGGAAAATACAGAAATAAATGGAGAGTGATTTCTCAAGCCATTTTGTCATGGCAGTTCCTTTGGTATGATTTAGGAAACTACAGTGGGTAGAAAAGCTTCCCTTTTAAATGTCAAATACAAGATTCATTTCTGTACTGCTTTAATCCAAATGTCAGAATTCTGAGTGGAGCCATCAATCTTTCCAGAAATTTCTGAGCTTTATGCATCAAAACTGCTGTCCTTTAAGAGAGAGAGATCCTGATTTCAAGGAATACCTAATATCCAATTTTCATAATGCTGTAAGAGATATCCATGATGGAGAAGAAAGTACACTCTCCTGTGATACTTTTGGAGAGCAGTTTAACATCAGGAGAATGACCAATCTGATTTAAGAACCCCTCCTTCTAGAATGGGAAGAGAATCTGCTTCTAAAGTTTCCTCTCTTCTTTTCCTTACTTTTAAATCTCCTTTTTAAAAATATAGGACCCATTTATTTTCTTACCTCCTTTAAAAAATATAGTCTTTTTTCCTTTTCAGAAAGCATTTTGCATTTGTCAAGATAAAGTGACCATTACTTGTTTTTTGCATTTTAACATCCCCCCCGGAGTTCACTGGGGAATCCAAAAGGTTTGGAGGATTCCAGTCCTCCATTGACAGTGAAGCAAAGAGTTCCACCTTCCACTACCATGGACCAGCAAACAAACACCCTAAAGGGAAGAGTAAATGGGTACAAAGAAAGTCAACTTTCAAAATAAATAAACAAATATGTCTAAAGGTTAGGCAATAGTGGCCAAATAAATTTTCTTTCAACTACACTCTGTAAATTCAATTTGACTTTGGAAACGTGTTCAGGTAAAAACTATCCTTGGGTGGAAGGGACCAGGGGGTAACACCTGGCCTTCACATCTACTGCAATCTACTCTGATTGGCTGAGATGTAGTTAGCAACTGCAGACAGCAAGGGGACAGGCCCATTATGGAAGGTTTTTCACTTATCAAAGGATTTCTAGGGTCACCCTAGAGATGCAGATGTTTTTCTGAATAAATGATTCTTAAGAGTGTTTGTTTGCAAATTGGTGTATTTGCTTGTTGGGCACATATATCTGTGCTAGAACAATTTCTTGTGTGTGTGTATATGTGTGTGTGTATGTGTGTAAATTTCTACTGTATATACTTTGTGGTAAAAATGCAAATGTATTGTATATATGGTGAAGATAGATCTGAGCATGATATGGAATAATTTAACACGAATTATTAGATTTGGGGAGAAATAAGCTTTACACTTCAGATGCAGTATATGAAGTAAGTACTTAGAGGATTAAGATTATGTTTGTATTTCTGGATTAGGATTGTTTGTATTTCTTGACACTAACAGTAGACATTAAGGATAATGTTCAAATTGAACAGAGTTAAAAAAATAATTTATCTCTCCGGAAGCTTCCTATTACCCAGTAAAGAGAAGTTTCCTCTTAGCAAGAGGGTAGGGTAGACAGATGACTAATAAACCAGCAGACTATCCTCTGCTGCTGTCCTCCTTCTCCCTGTAGGCTTCAACATGGCACTAAAGAATTGGTATAGGATTGGGGTGGAGAACTGAGAGTTACTTTGTTCCACAAATGCTAAGAGAATGTTCAATACCAAAACGGCTCTGGAAGGTCGATGCTAGTAGATTTGTAAAAGATTTAGGAATTCATGGTCACCTAAATCTGAAGGTAGAGATGCTTTGATACACTCTTTGCCCCATCCATTAGCCTCTAAGCTTTTGTGAGATGGATGGGCTCCTCATTCTTGCCCATTAAGGCATCCCCATCACATATAGCAGTCATTCAACATGCATTTCTTTAAATTAGTTATGAAGTCATAGATCTTGGAACTCACTTCCGTAAATATACTCCTAAGTAAATCCATGGTCTAGTTCTGACATTTGGAGGAAGCCATATGTAATGGTGTTTTTCTTTTACTTTTTGGTTATAGGCTATGCCAGTTAATGGATCAAATGAAAATGAAAATATATTAACAAAGTAACTCTAAAGAGGATGAAATTCTGACACATTGCTCTCCTGTAAGAAATGTGCATAATGCTCTGGAATAATAAGGGCAAGAGTCCCCTGAGGTTCCTATTATTAAAGATGACTAGCAATAGCTAACCATAACTTTGTAATAGAGCCCCCTGATCTGCAGAAGGTACCTTAGAACTTGTGGTATAGTTAAAAATCTGACTTATTAAAGAAAGTAAACTGGATCAATCTCCCTCAGAAAGTAATCCATAGGAATCAGCAGCAAGATATATTCCCAAAACCAGGAAACAGTAACAGGTGACTGGGTGTATTTAGACATCATTTGGTCTAGTACAAATTTACCAGCATAGTTGAAACTGCTTAGCACTGGGATATTTTTGCTACCACTTGAAGGAATTGAACTAGGAACATTATTGAAGTGAACTAATGATTACAACTCGGGAGTCATTGTATCACACAGTGTCCTATGCTGACTTTAGAATCATTGGTGTTTAATGACCATGTTTTTACATGTTTTGGGGTGAATACAGAGTTGCTGATTGGCTTTTGTCTGTATTCTTGTTGCTCCTTAACTCAATGATCCCCTTGTTCATGGGCGCATGTATCCAGCCATTTAAACAAATTTCAATTTAAAATTTTTGAAAAACTACATTATGGTAAAACCACACTGATTTTTTTAAAAACTATCTACAAATCAATATAGCATAATGGTTAATTATTAGCAAATTATTAGCAAATTGTGTTATAGGCATCTAGAGATTGCTTAAACTAGTAAGGATTGTGTAATATGCAAATATTTCACTATTTTACGTATAGGTCATGGGTGTCTATAAATTTTACTATCTGAGTAGATTCTAGAAACAACATTCTTTGTATATCAAGGGCCACTACACTTTCAAGTAAATTATTGCATGAAAATTCATCCTTTCCCCTTTTTACTGTATTGTATGTTGAACTATGACCTTTAGATATCTTCTGTAACATATTGTGTTTGCAATAATAACACTTTGCATATTCATTATAGGGTAATGTACTGGCTGGTTTTGTGTGTCAACTTGACACAAGCTGGAGTTATCACAGAGAAAGGAGCCTTCCTTGAGGAAATGCTTCCATGAGATAGAGTTGTAAGGCATTTTCTCAATTAGTGATCAAGGGTGGGAGGGTCCAGTGTGGGTGGTGCCATCCCTGGGCTGGAAGTCCCGGGTTTTATAAGAAAGCAAGCTGAGCAAGCCAGGGAAAGCAAGCTTGTAAATAACATCCCTCCATGGCCTCTGCATTAGCTCCTGCCTCCCGGTTCCAACTCTGAGTTTAAGTCCTGACTTCCTTTGTTGATAAATAGCAATATGAAAGTGTAAGCTGAATAAACCCTTTCCTCCCCAACTTGCTTATTAGTCATGATGTTTGTGCAGGAATAGAAACCCTGACTAAGACAGGGAAGAATGCTTTCCAGTTTATTCAAAAATTGGAGGCATGCAACTTCATATTCAAATTCCTAGTCTATTATGTTAGCAGACCACAAAGCCTAACTAACCATTATTTTTCTAGCACTTATTTTTTTTTCTAATTTTGGGAAGGCATAATCACTATTTTATTATTTTCTGATCTCTACAGTGCAGGTGACAAGACCATACTGTTCATAGAAATAACAAATGCAGTCATTTGATACTCCACATTATATTGTATTGTCATAGAGTACAAAGATTTGAGAAAATATGTATCTGCAGATTGCTTTGGGACTCTAGCAAAGACATCTGGACAGTCACTGAGTATGGTCTATAGCTAGACTATGAGCATTATTCTCATGAGACTGATTAGTCCCTTAGCATCCAAAGAGGCAATATATTTATCTTCCTGTGATTCTTGAAAGTTCTGGGCACAGTTTTGAATATTGATAGATGGTAAATGAATATTTGTTGAATGGGATTGAATGTCTTGAATAATAGGCAAAACAGGGCCTATAAGAGTTTGGAAGTATAATCCCCACCCCACTTTTTATAATTTAGGAACTAATTATAATGGTTTTCAATACCTTGTACTTTCTATGTTGGGTTTGTTTCATTGCTCGTTAGCACCTCCAGCACACCAGAAGGTAGACAGGAGTTAATAGCATGGTTAGAATGGATCATATGCAAATAAACCTTGCTGGTTTGTTGGGTAAGTATGTTGCAATCCTTGATTAACAAAAGGATTTAGCATTTCCCTGGATTTTCACTGTCATACACACCCCACCCCACTGGTAACATACAACATCAAGAACATGTATTTGGTCTGCAAGTGTTCTGAGTAAAATGTCCATTACTACTAGATATCCCTCCTTCCTGAGCAGCGGTAGGTGCTGCACACAAGAAAAAAGAAAAGAGATTCAGAAGAGTAGGGTGGGATAGAACAACCTGGTGCAAAACTTGTAATGACTGCAGAGTTCCTGAATGCAGCTAGCATGGAGGTCTGTGTGTCTTCTTCGTGATACTGGAAGAGAAGTCCAGAAGCAGCATGTCACACAGCTGCATTCTATCAATTGTTCAAGCAAGAGGACAAGCCAAAGGGTTGCTACTGCAATTTAAACAGAGAGGAGATTCTAGGAAAGCTTCTTTACTTCAGAAAAAAAAGAGGAAGGTGAGGGTTAGCGAGTGACATGTGCTGTATGTCACAATGCTGGTAGAAATACATGAGAAAAAGGTTGATAGAAATGTCACTCATGACCTAGGCCCTCTAGGAGGTCAAAGGGCAGATGAAGCCAATAGAACAGAAGAACTGGACCCAGTCAATAGGAAGTCTAAGGCATGATTACCTATGTTTGGCTCCTCAGTTCCAGGTAAGTATACTTATAATTCCAGAGCGGTGAAGGCAGAGGTAGACAGATCTCTTGAGCCTGTGGTTAGCCTTGGTTGGCAAACTCAGGACCTCCAGGTTCAGTGAGATACACTATCTCAAAAAAAAACAAAAAGAAGATGGAGCAAAATTGAGGAAATCATTTGGTTGTGACCTCTGGAATTCACACGTATGTGTGAATATACTTGTTCACATGCATATGAACACACATACACACACACACACACACACACACACACACACACACACAGAAGTTCACATCCATATGCCTGTACCCATGTTTATCACTTCCATGAATCTATTCTTCCCTGTACAGAAAATTCATGAATCAGAAGGGTTTGAATTATATTAATGTGACTTTAAGAAGCTTGAAAAAATACAAATTGAGTAGAAATCTAGTTGAGATTTTGAATTTTGATCTCTTCCCACAGGGGAGGCAAGTGTTGTGACCTGCCTGAGCTCACACTCAGGTCACAATCACAAAGGGACTATCTGACTCTTTATAGTGTGCAACATGGCTAAAGTAGGGCCCTCTGTAGGTAAGGTCCATTAATACATATTTAACTTAAAATATGTTTTATTCACAATGGGTTAGGTAGACCAGAACTCTACCACAAGTAATGAAGTATCTATAAAAGGAAATTGAGCCATATATAGTCTCTATTTCTACCAATATGTAATTTATTTTACATCTTATTAAAGCTAGAAATTTAAATTTAAGAATTAAGAAGGAAAATTATAGTGCCATTTTGGAAAATCAATAAACAGAAGGTGATTATCTGAAAATTATTTGATAGTGAATATTTAAGAATATTTTCTTTTGAAAAGTTTTTGTTTAAAATACATTTATATAGTTCATTTTACTATATGTTCCCTCCCCCAACTTCTCTTGGATTATCTTCACCTTCTTTCCAAATGGACTTTATGTTCTTTCTATCTTTCTTTCAGAAAGCCCCAAAAACAAAAATCAGAACAGACAAACTTTAAAAAAGAAAAGAAAATCAATAATACAGATGTACCAAAACAAAAGAAACACACAAGCACACCCACAGACATGGAGTTTGTTTTGAGTGGGCCATCTACTCCTTGTCATAAGGCCTGCCTTGGCATAGAAATATTTGATTTTAAAGCTGTGTATCAATCAGGACGTACAGCTGTATGCAGACTAGAGAGCATTTATGATCACAGTGACACTGCTTTCTGTGAATATAGATTAATCTTGATAAGAAATTTCTTGTGTATAGACTCAGGGAGCTTCTTCTTCTTCTTCTTCTTCTTCTTCTTCTTCTTCTTCTTCTTCTTCTTCTTCTTCTTCTTCTTCTTCTTCTTCTTCAATATTTGAGGAATACATCTAACATAAAAGCCCTGTTTTACAACCAAAGATCTAAAACCATTACTGTACAAAGTAGAGACTCTCAGACTAACAGGTGTTTGCTCAGACAATTAGTTCTCTTGTAAACAAGCACATATGGTTGTCATAAGTAATAGTTTAATAAAATCATAAAGTCACATTAGAATGTAACTTGGCTTCAATTTCCAAAAATCCATCTGACTTTGATTTCACTGATGGAAGGGAAGGGATGGGATGGGTCAGTTTTTGGAGAATTCTCAGGCTCCTCTTGATAGACATGTGGACTAAGTTCACTGTTAGTTTCCTACTTGTTAAATGTCATTATCTTTCACTTAGCAAAAGTTTCAAGACTCACCAAAGGTCATAGTATGCTTCGTAATTCCACTCCTTTGATACCCAAATGGTAATCCTGTGTATGATGGGTTGCATTGCTTAACCAAAGATCAAGCAGTGGATATTTCCATTGCATCTAACTTTTGAATATTGTGAACTCTGAATTCTATGTGTAGAACTCGGGTGTGATGGGAGAACAATATTTACCTTGTGAGAAAGGATTTAACTGCTTTCAAAAGTGGCTGTGACCTTTTTCATTCACACGTGCAACACATGAATGCCCCATTTTCTCTACATCATTTCCAGCATTAGTTACTATGTGTGTGATGATAGGAGCCCCCCTGGATATAAAGAGATAGCTCATCTTAGTTTGGGCTTGACATTTCCCTCATGGCTATCAATGTTTAGTGTCTTTTCTATGCTAGTCGATCTTAGTATGTTTTCTTTTGGAAATATTTATTCAGGTCAGTTGTACAGCAACTGCCAAGCATTCCCAGGGTTCTGAGTTCAGCCTCCAGCATCACAAAATGAAAATGTCTATTCAAATATGTTCCCCCATTGAGAAGAACCATATCATCCAATTTCTTATTAGTAAAAAAAATTATTCTATGTATCTTGATATTTTCTTCAAGGCTATAGATTATGTTTAATTTATATTAAATTTCCTTGATTTGGACTTTTTTGGCACTAAAGGTTTGAATTTAACAAAATATAAGTAAATATTTTTGCTGCTCAAATTTGATGACATATCTAACATTTATCTAACCTAAAATCATGGACATTTTCTATGGTTTTTTTTTTCTTGAAATCTTAACACTCAATTTCTAGCTCATTTGAAGTATCTCTTTTGCAATATTTTGAATTAAAGGTAATAGTATAATTTTGGATATGAATATGCAATTACTTTAACACTAATTTTTGAAAAGATTATCTTTCCTTCCTTGAATAGTCTTGGCACTGTGTTGAAAAAAAATGAAGTGAAAGTATAAGCTTATTACTAGATCTTGGATTCTATTTCAAACACACACACACACGCACATACGCACATACCACAGAGACACAGATCACACACACACAACCACACATATACCACAAACCAAACACCACACACACACACCATACATACATACACACACACATACATACACACCACACTCATATACACATACACACACACATATAGTATCACACATTGTCATAATTACTGTAGCTTTGGTTTGAAAACTGAAAATGGTAAGCATCTTTTTTTTTTTTTTTTTTTTGAGACAGGGTTTCTCTGTGTAGCCCTGGCTGTCCTGGAACTCACTCTGTAGACAAGGCTAGCCCTGAACTCAGAAATCCACCTCCCTCTGCCTCCCAAGTGCTGGGATTAAAGGCATGAACCACTACTATTTTACCCAAGATTAATTTGGTTACTTTAAGTCAATGCCTTTATATTTGAACTTTGGAATTATTCTTGTCAATTATTTTGGAAAACGAGCAACTGTTGGTAGGGAGATTGCATATAATCTATGGAGCAGTTTTGAAAGAATTGCTATGTTAACAATATAAAAATTTCCAACCTCAATAAAGTCTCTCCATTTATATTTAAATAGTGTTTTTATTTATTTACTTATTTGTATTTTAATTTCCCTCCATATTATTTGTGCTTTAGCATGAAATTTTGGCTTTAAATGGAGTCTTCAGTGTTCATTTGTACAATGCTATTGGGAACTGAACAGCTTTTTGTTTCCTTCTTAAATTTTTAAATTCTTTCTTTTATTTTGAGATTATAATTACATAATTTCCCCTGTTTTCTTTCCCCACTCCTCCTCCTCCCATATGCCTCTCTTCACTCACATTCAAATGTATGGCTTCTTTTTATATTGATAACTGTAATTTTGATTTTGTGGAATTTGAATTTTGGATCTAGTTTTTGTTTCCAACAACCTTATTGAACACATTTATCAGTCCTACCAATTTTAGTAAATTTTTGTTTTATTATCTCTAAATAGAAAATTCTGACTGGATAGTCCCAGAACTCAGTGGCTGAGAAAGGCAGACCTCTGTGAGTTTGAGGGCAGCCTGGTCTATAGAACAGGTTCTGGGATAGCCGAGCAAAGTAACGAGATCCTATGTCAAATAATACAGAATAAAAAAATAAGTAAGTAAAGTTTAGAAAATTCTATGTGGTACAGATAGAGATGGCACCATACTTTCCATTTAAATACAGCCAACTGCTTTAGCCTTTTCTGTCTTCACAATTTGCCTTGAGTTAAACCTCCTGTATAATGTGACCTAAGAGTAAGAGAAGGGGTCCTTGCCTGTTACCACCCTTAAGAGAAAAGATCTAATTTCTTTACCACCTAATATGACAGTAGCCAGGGGGTGCTTTGGGGCTCATTTAACGCCTTCAGTGTGGTAGTTTGTCAACTTTCACATCAACAATGAGTAAATTGTTATCAGCATTTTGACTTAAAGGTCAGAGCAGTGTCAGCCCACTTAGCAAGTGTTTCTCCTGGAGTTTAAATGTGTAGATGTGAAGTGGACCAGAGTCTACTTTAACATCACTTCCATGCTGTCTAAACAATTATTAAATACGTTGATCAGCTGGAACTATAATTCGTATTTTTAAAGCAAAATTGGCAATTTCACGAAGTGGCCCATAACGCTTTATAACTTAAGAACTTACTGATTTTAAGCAGTAACCAAGGATCTGGATTTCCTGTGTTTCACAACCTTGCTCATGTCATGATGACAACTCTAATAACAATGATGGTTAAAAAAAAGAAAAAAGAAAAAGAAAGAAAAAGAAAAGAAAGACAGAAAGATCCCAAGCACTGTCAACAAACTAAAAATAATGTGTGTATCTTAATTTTTTTATATTTTATGTATATATATAAAATCCTTATTTTTATTTTATGTATATATTTTACACCCAAGGTATTAATCTGATTCTAATGCGTCTTCCAACTTTAACTTCTTCTAATTCTATACACTTGATTGCAAGCAGCCAGGCATGGCAGCTTGTGCCTGTGTGCTCAGCTACACAGGCAGTTGAGACAAGAACAATTGTACCTGAGAGTTCAAGTAGTGGGAATGATACGGAAGAACAAAAGCAAAGCAAAACAAACACAAAGAAACAAAAAGGTTTAAAAATGCATTCAGATACACTAGATTCTGTTGATCATTTTGTTCTGCACTGATTGAATACAATCAAGAGATTCTAATCTTTCAAAGTTTTGTGCTTGTTCTGCCAACAAGGCCTGCTTTCTTCCTTTATCTTGTCATGTGGCCATGGTTCTCCAGTAGCCAGGCTCCTTCCTTGAAAGTGAATAAAACATGGAAATTCAAAAGTTAAGATTCCACATCTTCACTATTTTGCAAATGACTTTAGTTCTTGATGCAGGGCAGGGAAGAGGAAGCCATTAGAGCAGAATCTGCCCATCGGACCAGTTTGTTTTAATCCAAATTGGGCCACTGTCAAGGCCAGGTTTACCTTGTTTAACACTGAAAGGTTAGGTTTTGCTTTTGCTTGGTTGGTTTTCGGCTGTGGTCAACTTAAGTGACCAAGGCCTCAAAACAAGACAAAACAAAATAAAACAAAACAACAACAACAAAAAACCCCACAAAAACAAGTAGATGAAATGACTAAACAAAACCAAAGAGCAGCAACAAAAAACAAAACAGCAAAAACCAAACAAACCAGAGAATAACAAAAATCATTTATTGTGATGGATTTTATTCTATAAGCAAAACTTGCAGGAATTTTAAATCCTTGTAGTATAAACAGATGATTCAGAGTATAGATTAATGTCTGTGTCCCATTTTGGGCTTAGGTATAAGAGAAATAGTAGATTCCAATAATTTCAATTATAATATTCCTCAGATTATAAAGAAATACGGTAGCCACCATCTCCCCGTCTTTTAGTAAAAACCCATTCACACACAGATAGTTGGCTGCCCTTCCCAAAACCTCACCTACCCTCTTTAAATTGAGGAAATAAAATAAGTAGGAAAAAAATATTTCCAATTCGTAGCTCAATTGAAACTGGGAGGAAAAAACAATCTCACAGTCGAAATCAGATTTTCTTGAAAAGATTTTAATAGAATATTTGGAATAAAGTTTAACAAAACTTTCACTTGCAAAATAAAGGCCTTCATTGAGTCTTTGGCAATAAACAGAAGCAAAGAGAACAGAAAAGTCACAGTGGGCAGAAAAAATCAGAGCAAGAAAGGGAAGTGGCAGATGACCAGGTCCAAGCGCTAACTCATGTTTCCCTCTGCTAACAGCAGGCTAATCAGTTGTAATTAAGAGGCAAAGTAGCAGTCTAATAAACAGCACTTGTCACCAGTTGTCATCTTGGTGATCAGTTCACACCTCCGTCACAATGACAGGGACCCCTCAAACTCTCTAATAACCTGACTCCTAGTACCAAAGGAGGATTAGGCATTGGATAATGGATTGCTGAGACTCTAATGAAGTAGAGGGTCAGGAGATGAACCCTCAGCTGTGAAGCAGGAGGCGGCGAGGGAAGAGGCTGGAAGAGTGAACTTTAATTAAGGTTTCCAGAGCTTTAGGCCCTTGATTTTGAGTCAAATTAATTTAAGATGTTTGGGGCTTTTGATAGTATCCTCCGACACACTGTTGTTGCTGCTGTTCAATCTGGCATTCAAAGGAAAATCTTTTAAATTAATCTTTACTTTGCACTTTTCTCCCCTCTGTGGTATAGTTTCATTTAAAAGCACACCTTTCTCTTCAGTTCTCTCTCTTTTGCCTTTTAGGTATGTGTTTCCTCATAAATGCTTAGAAAACTAAGAAGACTTAGAAAATCAAGCTTCATTCCATGTCACCTAACATAGTCTTGCACATGAATTCTAAATAATAATAACAGTTGTGCTTTATACACGATAAATGTGTTGACTATAATACACCACAAAGCTTTACATCAGTAAAAGAACCCCCTCCCATTTTTTTAAACATGGGTTTATAGATCTAACCAGGATAAATAGTAATGTTTCTGCTGGTCATAGCTAATCTTTAGAAGACCCATAGGACTGTGCTTCCTTACATTTGAAGCCAATTGCTTCCCAATACTGACAAGAAAAGAGGACTTTCTAGAACAACAGTTCAGTGTCCACTTGTCCAGGTCCATATGTGTAGAAGGCTTCTATTCAATTTCTTAGCTAACGTGGCAGGTGTCTGTGCTGTGATTGACTCCAGCTTACTAGGAAGGAGTTGGATCGGTCGGCCTCATCCCACATCAGGTCTAATTATGTCAGTGTAGTTTTGAGCCAGGGAAATCATACATCATTTCAGAAACAAATGTCATGGTCTCTTTTTGCTATATACTCTGCTAGCCTTTAATTGTCCACTTTCATTAGTTTGGGAACGGGCCTATTCATCTGTATTTAGTTCTTACTTTGTGCATCATCATTGTAGCAGAATACACTTGTTTAGAAAGATCTGATCCACTGCTGTTGTAAATACCAGCCCACTAAGCCTCCAGTTTTTGCTTGTTGCTCTAAACAGAAGCACACTTCATCACAAACTTAATTTAGAAACTTTGTCATGTGAGCGAGCACTTGTAGCCAGAGGACTTGTGATAGACCAGTTTAGCAGAGACCCGGGAATCCTGAGACTGGTGATCTCAGCATTTGGCAGGGAAGGGATTAATCTCCGTGTTTACCTTTGAAAGTCCATCTTAATCATTCAAATTAACAGTGAAATTATCCGACTATGTGAAAAAGGGTAATAACCCACCTTTCTGACTCAGCATCTTGCTCAAGTGACTAACAGTAAATCCATTTGTAAAAAAGTTGAAGGCAGAGGTAGTGAGATGACAGATTTCAGGTCTTTTAAAACTGCAACTAAACATTAGACAGACAGACAGATAAAAAAAATTAAAAACATTCCAATCTTGTACTTCAGAATCCCAAAGTCCATTCTCAAAAATTGCAGTTTATCCTATGGGGTGTGGACAAACCCAGGAATCCATTATCTCGCCCATTAGGACTAATGAGACCTCATCACCTCTAAATTCAAATCCAAGGGCTAGTGAGTAGTGTGTTGATGAAATTACAGTTTCAGCTCAGATGTCTTTAAACTTTTGTCTTATTAAGTAGCTATTTCCCACCATCCCGGAGTTTCTTTGTTTCCTCCACAGTCCTGGTTTAAGGAGCATCACACGAAGAGGTTGGTAAAAGAACCAGCCCAACCCTTCACCTGCTTTTATTTATTTATTTTTCTTTTGTACTCAACAGATTGTTGAGTTCACAATGGACAACTTGAGGACCAGGAGTCCTGCCTCCTCTTAAGAGTGTCTTGATGTGAAATATTAGAAGACCAAAAGGCTAATCTATGCATCCATCAGCCAGGGGTGGGAGCTATTTCAGTCCCATTTCACACGAAGTAATCAATTCATTGACTAAAAAAAAAAAAGAGAGAGAGAAAAGAAAGAAGCCTGGCTTTTCCTTGTCCAGCTGCAGTAGGCAGGAGTCGGAACATATGCCCGTCTGAAAGAGGAGGAGGGGCAAAGGCTTCTGGGGAGCAGGCACACAAAGAAAGCCAATCTTCTCCACAAAGCGTGGAATGACTTAAACACTCTATTGTATTACATATGAATGAGCCCTCATTGTGGCGCGCAGTGTGTGGGGATCCGCGGAGTCCTCCCATTAGCCACACGATTAACCAGATTACACGGGAAGCCGCTAAGGTAAATAAGGCCAGCCTTCTGTCACTCCCTCCCCCAGGCCTGACCAACAAGGGGCCCAAGAACTAGCCCCTTTGTAGTCAACTGGGTGGAAAGAAGAAATAACCATGAATGTCATGCTTGGTAATTAAAAAAAGAGAGAGACAGACAGACAGACAGAGGAGGAGAGAGAAAGTTGTCCCCTGGGACCATCTAAGAGAAACAGTGTGAAAACATCTTTCTGATCAAGTAACATGTCAGCATTGTTTCCTTTGACCGTGTAGGACTAATCCAACCCTCCCCTAACAGGGTCCTGTATTCCCTTTTGTGGTACGGGAGACAAAAAGCCCACAACACGTGAATTAAAGCTGCCGGATTCTGCTCATTATGGGCGAGAATGGGTGGGTCCCTGCCTACAAATCTGTCTGCCTGTTAACCCAGCTCTGTCCATCTCTATGTGGGTGCCTCCTCGTCCACCTCTACAGTCCTGCTCATTCTGACGAACAGATAAACACCCATAGTTAATTGGTTTATGGAAACTGCACCAAAGTTACAAGGCTCATCGCAGCTTGAGTTGTGACCAACACAAGTAAACGGAAACAGCTTCCAAAGGTCCTGAAAAGCCTATTTTCCTGGAAATTCAGATATCTGACATGGAAAACATCCTTGTAAAGAAAAAAATTGTCTTAGCTTATTGGTGTAATGAAAAAGTGGAAAAGTGTTCATCATCTGTATATTTAGAGCACTTTTTCTCTGGACATTATTCGTTGTATAATGACAAATAAAACTATCAGCAAGAAGTGTTTCTGTGTCAAAAACTCTATGTATATCGAAAATAATGTATTTTGGTAAATGATAGAGTCATGAATGAAAAATAAAGGCTATTTGGACAACCGGAAATTTAAAATGAAGGTATATTTTTTTAAAATGTAGGAATGCTACATGTTAACTACTAACAAGCAGAAATCCATTTACAAAAATATTTAAACATTGCAAGAGCTTATGCATATATTCATATGTATTATTTACATCTATTCTAACATAGTAATCTTTGAAGATAAGGATTTTTACCACATTTATTTATTAGTATTCATTCCTCTCTGTTAATGTTCTTAACACCTGTTCTCCATATAATATCAAAACCAAACATCATTTTCCAATTCCCTTTGAGAGTAAATGAACCATACTTCTAACAGACATGGTCTCGACAGGTTGTGGAAAACTGGGTATGAAACCTTATCTGTATCAATTTTTGGTTATGTTGATATAGTCATTCTTTATTTCACCATGCCTTTTTGCCTAGCCGTAAAATTGAGGGAGACGAAGATGGAGAGGGAGAGACAGAGACAGAGACAGAGAGAGAGACAGCCAGAGATAGAGAGACAGAGAAAGAGCCTTCAGAAAAAAAATCACCAGTTTTTCACATCTCAGGTAAACATCAAACTGATAACATACATAAAAACAAGCACATCAAGTTATAGAATTTCTGCTGTTAACTGAATCATTTATCCAGTTATTTTGCAACTATAACAGTTCTAACCCTACCCACCCTTCTCCCTTCTCCACAAGCAAAACTGTCTGCCAAGAGTGATGGCTTTAAAAGCTTCAAGAGCCATGGTGGCACATGCCTTTAATCTCAGCACTTGGAGGCAGAGGCAGGTGGATTTCTGAGTTCAAGGCTAGCCTGGTCTACAGAGTGAGTTCCAGGACAGCCAAGGCTATACAGAGAAACCCTGTCTCGGGGTGGGGGTGGGGGGGGAAAGAATAAAAGAAAGCTTCAAGAGATACAGAAGAATGATATATTGTGATAAAGAATTTTCCTGAATTATTAAACATTTGATTTCTGTTCAGAACACTCCTATGTTTTATGAAAACATGTATGAATGATCCAGTTACTAATTGTTTTTCCCTTGACAAAGTAAACCCATCACAACTTAAAACGCCTTTGGCTCAAGGGCAGCCAGTGTGTCCTCACTGTCATCTTGGGTTGGGTCCTGCCTGCCTGGCCAAAGTGCTGTGGCCATACCTGGGGGATTATGGTCTCTCCATCTCTGTCCTGTTTAGCCAGGTCTCGCCAACCACGATGTGGAGCATCCCCACACCCTGACTAAGGATGTCTTTTTCTCTCTGCCACGCCCATTGTGAACCCCTCTTTTTCTCTTCTTCGTTTTTTTCCTAGCCATTCTCCTTGACATTGTCTCTCCTTACTGTTTTAGCTGCATTATTTCTTTCTTTTGTTTCTGCACGGTATTTGATTTTCTTTGTCAACTTATAAGTCATCTAACCTCAGTCATGGTTTTGTGTGTGTGTGTGTGTGTGTGTGTGTGTGTGTTTTGTTCTTGCTTGTTTTTTTTTCCAATTTTCTCAAAATATGAAGCTACCCAAATAGACTGTATGTATTTATTTTATTTTTTTCAGTTTGGGCTGGGAGTTGGGACTCAAATTTGAGTATTTCTGGAAGGAAATGTTTTCAGAACAGAATAAAATATTCCCTTTTCAGAACAAAACCGAAACAAGTTGAATACCAAATGGCTCCATCTGCTATCCATAACTTTCCTACAAGCTTTAGCAATGGCCAGTCTCCTATGTCCATGCTTCTTAGTAAGCAACTTCAGTGGGAAATGCTCTCAGTAATGACCTTTCTAACACTGAGTGAGCAAGACGTTAAATTTTTTTCCTTCATAGTTCACATAGAGTTGTTTAAAATAAGGTTTGAATAATGAACGAGATGTTTTCAATCTCAAATTTCATAGGATTGTTTGACTATGCAGAAATAAAAATTGAAATGATAAGCTGTGATATTTCCATATGTTGTTCATATTTAATACAACATTTGACTTCCAATGACGTTATCGGTGTCATAAAGTTCAAGTGTTATTAAAGCATTTTTTCAATATTTATGGAAAGTTTCCTGCTCTAAGATTCTGAATACTTTATTTAAAAATTGGACTCAAGTAATTAGGAATACAGGAAACTCTGTGTAAATTTTTTCCAGGTAAACAATGGTACATGAATTTTTGTTTAAAAAGTTAGGATAAGGAACCAAAGTTGAAAATAGCAAGTTGATCTTCTTGTATTATTTCACCCCAACTTTATAAGGACAACCTCCTCAGGTTGATGGACTGGATTGTCTTTTCTAGAGTGAGACTATGCTGACTCAGTACATTACGTGATGGCACCTACTTTAAAGGATTTCTGAAGACGATGAAAATGATTGGTGTGTGTTTCGTATGCCATCGTAGAAGAGGAACATTTCCATAGGAAATCCAGAAGTTTACGGGTTAGACAGATAGTTCAGCAGTTAAGAATACTGCTTGGGTGATCCAGAACCGAAGACCAGATGGTCTGGAGACTCAAACCCTGATGGTCTACAATAAAATGAATCCTAATGATATTCTGCTATACTTACACATCAATCACTTATTCAGTCATTGTCAGAGAAGCTTCCTCTTGAAGCAGATGGGAACAGATGCATAAATGTACAGCCAGACATTGTGCAGGAAGAAAGAGTCCTTGGGACACACAGCTCTAAATAGGATGCCTACATTGAATATCTCCCCTCAGAGCTGGGAACACTGCAGAGGAGGAGGCAGAAATAGTGAGAGAAATGGAGGGGACAGGAGCACCAGGAGAACAAGGTCCTCTAGAGCAACTGAGCAAAGCTCATAGCAACTCACAGTCTGAAACAGCAGGCACGGGGCTGACATGGGTCTGCACCAGGTCCTCTGAATATATATTATAGCTTTCAGCCTAGTAGTTTTATAGGACTCCTGAGCATGTGAAGGAGTAGGTCTGTGATTCTTGAGCTCACTCTTCTGGTTCTTTTCCTTCTGTTGGGTTGCCTGGTTCAGCCTCAATATGATGGGTTTTATTATATCTTATATTTTATTTCATCAAGCATGGTTGTTATATCTTAGAAGTTTATTTGTTTATAGTGAGTGACAGAAAGGGAATGGGAGATGGGAAAGGACTAGAAAGACTACAGGGAGGGAAAACCATAAAAAGAATATACTGTATGATAAGACAGTCTATTTTCAATTAAAAAAAAAGTAGAATGAAATTCTAAAAATGAGTGCTTGGTGTACAAGCCTGAGGACTTCAGTTCAGCTCTCAACACTGACATAATATACCTCGTGTGGTCTTAAGAGTGCCTACGGTCTTGGTGCTGAGTGTGGGGGGGACAGAGACAGCAGGATTTCTGGGATTGCTGACTACCAGCCTTTTGGGAAATATGAACTTCAGTTCATGGAGAGACACTACTCCAAAGGAGTAAGAACAGTGATAAAGATCTGCAATGCCCTCTTCTGGGATCCAGACATGTGTGCTCACATAGGTGCACACACACAAGTGCTTATCACCTCATATATGTGTATATACATATCACACATACCCCCTCTATCTCTGCCTATCTCTCTTTGTATCTGTGTCTCTGTCTCTGCCTTGTTCTCTCTCTCTCTCTCTCTCTCTCTCTCTCTCTCTCTCTCTCTCTCATACACACACACACACACACACACACAGACACACACACACACACAAACATATACATACATACGCAAATAAGGAGCCCACCATAATTTTTATGTTTGGGTAGAATTCAAATTCAGTCCATAGTTTAAAAAAAAAAACAACTCCAGGTAAGACAGCAGACAAGAAGAGAATTTAATAGACACATATAAAAGCTTACACCAGCTTCTAGAAGTTGAAGTATTTTGCCTTACTGGTATAAGTTATAAGTTGTATAACTTTGTGTAAGCCAGTCTTAAGATTTGCATAGTGATCCTATTTTAATCTTTAAAATCAAGAAATAAAATCTTTAATTAAAAAAAAAACCCACCTCTGTACAGTATTTATTATAGCTGTGTTTTGAAAGACCTGGGTACTAGCCAAGATGTTGGCAGCAGAAGGTAGCTTATAATCTGAGAACAGTTATATTTTACAAAAATATGACGTGTGTGTGTGTGTGTGTGTGTGTGTGTGTGTGTGTACCATGCGCATGCCATACATGAAGAGGTACCTGAAGTTAGTCAGAGCACCCAGAAAGGGGGTTACAAAGAGCACCGAGCCTCCACGTGAGTGCTGGGCACCAAACCCCTGCTCCCCTCGTCAGCACTAACAGCAAGTGCTTATAACCCCTGAGCCATCTCTCTAGCATCAGATGACGGACGTTCTTTATTATTTTTTTTTTATTTTCTAAGTTTTGTTTTTATTTACATTCAAAATCATTTCCCCTTTCCCGTTTCCTCCCTTCCCGAAAGTCCTATAAGCCCCCTTCCCTCCCTCTTTTCCCCATTCAACCCCCTCTTGCTTCTCTGTCTTGGCATTTCCCTACATCCAGTCTTTCCAGGACCAGGGGTCTCTTCTTCCATCTTCTTGGAAATCTATTGATATGCGAATTGTGTCTAGGGTATTCCGAGATTCTGGGTTAATATCCCCTTATCAGTGACTGCATACCATGTGTGTTCTTTTGTGATTGGGTTACCTCACTAAGGATGATATTTTCAAGTTCTGACCATTTGCCTAGGAATTTCGTGAATTCATTGTTTTTAATTGCAGAGTAGTATTCTTTAAATGGAGAGATTTTAACACTAGATCTAGCTTTCATTCCTTTATATATCCATAATCATTATTTATTCTTAGGCTTATTCTATCTCACATTGTTTGTGCATACCAACAGCTAACAAAATAAAATTTAGAGTTATCTTGATTTCATACTGCTGCCTGCTTTCATTTTATGTTCTACAAAGAAAGCAAAACTTCAGAAACTCCATGGTGAGTTGAGGACACCATTTCCTATATTCTGATGGTGGAATGGAGGCCATACAGCACTCCGCTTCTGTTCATAGGAAGTAAATTAGCATGTTGGGTACACTGACATAGTCTTTCAATGTTTGGGGCTTTATTTAATATACTAATGCAGATATGATACTGTTTGCCTCCTGTCCTATGCTTATATAACACACTAACTTCCAATTTGCCATTTCTAATATTCTCACAATCCTCTGGCTGATATCTTGTCAAAGCTGCATTCTTTCTGAGAGACTGTTTGTGCAGAATAACTCCTGAGGAACAAGTTGTGACACATTTTGAAGAATGCAGTTCTTCCCCAGGTACAGCAAGAAGACTTCTCATTTCACACAGTCCATGATGAATTAACTTCATGTTCCATGTTAAAAATTTTCTATCAACAAACCTTCAGTAATGTTTTTTTTGCATTCCCTCCCGACTTCTGAAAATTCTATATGAATTTTCTATAAGAAAAAACTAAATCCTTTCTTGATATTATCTATGCTAGCATGTAACAATGTCTTAAAAAGTATTTTTTTCATCCTTTCCTTGATTAGTTAAAGACATTTCAAATAAATATCAGTCATGGAACAAAGTCCTTCAGAACATATTCCTTAGGGTCCCTTTCTCCCAAAGTTTACCTCTAAATCTAAGTGTGGTTTATGAATGATCATTTAATAAGATATTCTATAAAGACAATGTGATTATAATATTAATAGTTCTATAATAATTTAACTAAAATGTGGTCTTAAAGTAGATTATTCAATGAGTGGTTTAAAAATAAAATGAGATCCAGATTAAAGTACAGTGATATGGAATTTTAATAAATGAATATTTTAAGAATGCATATTATATATATCCTCCATACATTCATGTATGCACATGTGCACACATAGATTATAGATAGATGTAGATATAGCTGCAAATACAGATGTCGATATATAAACCCATCCATAAAGCTATCTTTCTCACATCACAAATCAATGCTAATGTGGACTGAGGTGACTGTATACAGGCAGAGTAATGTCACCTGCCATGCCATAAGCCAATGAGAAGAATAGTTTATGACTAGGTATTTCATGCCTTTTTTTACACTTATACATTATAGTAATTTTGTGAGCATCTTGATAATTCCCATTTTACAAGTTAAGAAACAATTAAATTAATGAAAATACAATGGTTAAGTGCTCATCTGTCATCAGGAAGCCCTGGTTTTGATGTCCAGCAGTGTGTAGCCATCACATGCTGCTTCACACTGTAATCCCAGTACTCAGGATATGCAGACAGGAGGATCAGATATTCAAGCTTATTATCAGGTACATGGTGATACTGAGGCTAGCCAAAGGCATATGAGACCCTGTCTCAAATCTTTCCTTAAAAATATTTATCTTGGATCTTACAATAAGTTATGAAATGTGGGAACATGGAAGCAGAAATACCCAGTTCTGGGACACATAAATTTTACTACAGCCATCATATGAAATAATGTGTAATAACTTTTATTTTAATAACTGAACATCAAATTAGTGGTGAGATATGTTGTCTTTAAAAATTTTGCCTTAGAGTATAGTAAAGAAGTTAGTAATAGATCAGTTATTGAAGCCAGGTAACATACATGAAGATACCAAACAGCTGTCAAATCATGTGCTACTCAAAGGCATCTGAAAAGGGAAGTTGGCTCAGGCAGGTCTTTATTCTTCATATACTTAATTCTTCCTGCTATATTACATTCTTAGCACAGGGACCAGAAAGAGGATGTGCTGGGAAGTCAGGCAGAGAGCCTCAGTGTAAGGACAGTCAACTAGTGAGTGCCTGGAAGAACATGACTGAGAGGCAGGCTGCCCAGGACACCAAGAGCCTAAGGACCACGATCCATGACAAAGAGCAAACAGAGAGGGAGAAGGGTTTCTCCAGAACATAGATGGTACTCAGATTTGAGAAGTTGAGACCAAGCAAAACCCAGACAAAACAAACCAACCAGACAATGAAAGGAAGGAAAGAAGGAAGGAAGGATGGAAGAGTGAGTCAGTAAACTCAAAGTGATGATTTCTTTTTTTTAAAAAAAAATTTCCATGGTGCTACTTGCTCCTAACCGATAATTCTCCAGTTCTCTACTGAGAGATGGAAATCCTGAAGTCATTTCCATTTCTTATTATGAATTGACTTTTATTGTGTGACCCTGGGTCCTCTGGAAGACCAGTCATCTCTGTAGCCCTGTAAACCATATTTAAAAACAAAGTTTATTCATTTACCATACTTGTGTATACGTAATTACAATATATTCATACACACACACACACATACACACACCCATATACATGTGAGAATTATTTCTTGGCTTGGAAAAGCTATGTGGTAGTTAGAAGTGTTTTCTGCTCCTCTAGGGGACTGAAGCTAAGTTTCCAGAATCCACATCTGACAGGTTACAACTACCTGTAACTCCAGCTCCCAGGGGTCTAACATACTTTCTGGCCTCTATAGAAACCCACAAGTGGCATTTGGTACACACACACACACACACACACACACACACACACAAAGGTGTATGCACACACATACATACATACATATAAAATTTCAAGAATAAAAATTTTAAAACAATTTACTTTTCATTTATTTTAAGTGGGTAAATTTTGCACATCTATCATATTATGTATCATTGATTATATTATGTATCTATACACACCCAAGATCATGTAAAACTTTCTTGGATGAGAGGTAGATGTGACTGGAAGAAGCTTAAGAATCTTTGATATATAGAAGGGTTTTTTTTTTTAATTTTCAGAACCTGTATCAATGGATCAGTGTTTTCATGAACCATATTTAAATTTTTTTATTCTGTGTTATGAGTAGTGGTGTTTTGTTTGCATATATGCCTGTGTGCTAACTGAATGCAGTACCATCAGAGTACAAAAGAGGGTGTCAGACCCCCCAAGTAGGCCTGGGGTTACAAACTGTTCTAAGCTGGAAATGGAACTTGGGTTCTTGGGATGAGCAGTTTTTGCTCTTAATCGCAGAGCCCATAAGCCATATTTAAAAACCACTACAGCACAGTTTATTAACTTGCCACTTACTTATTTGGCAGTGTTGAGGTGGTGTCTAGGGCCTCCTGCATACTATGTAAGTCTATCACTGATTGACATACCCAGTTCCTACATGACTACCATGGTTAAGTTCCTTGGTTTTATCCGCAAACACTACCAAGATGTTTTTTGCAAAATGTTTCTCAAAAATTTGGAGATGTAAGACCCTAAAATGATGGAAAGGCTAATAAATATGTTCTCTCTTAAAAACAAGGAACAGAGAAACAGAAGTCTGTTTTACAAGGCTTGGCATTTAAATGGACCAAATAGAACTATTACATTGACAATATTTTCACAGCTGGGAAAAGTACTAAAATGTAAATGTTTAATGTAATGGCTATAAAAAATTATCTTTAAACCAGTACAATATTGCCAAATACAAATTACTTTTTCCCTAAATTATACTTTATAGAGGTTTAGGAAATTTGATGTGAGCTTGAAGAACTGATCTCTTTCTCTGCTCTTCTTGTCTTTATGATTTTGGAGTATATTGAAGCATCCTGGATCTTTAGTTTCTCAGACTTGAAATAAGGAGGACATTGTCTTCTTGTTCAGACTGTACAAACAAAGCATAGAGAACTTTCCCCTGAGTGCAAAGAAGTACATGATTCAATGCTTTTTCTTTCTAGGAATCTTCCCTTGGTCTTACTGAGGAGAAGACGAAATCTTTAGATTTTTAACTGGGAATAAAAAAACCTAGAATTGCTGTTTCAGGAACTTTGCCTCCAATGGGTTGATATTAGGTGATAGGTCCTTTAAGAGATGTGACCTACTGGAAGGTATTTATGTCCTTCGGGCTCTAATGGCTTTCATGGAATTCTCCTTCACCCTTCTTTTTTCCTATCCTTTCTTTTTTATTAGATATTTTCTCTATTTACATTTCAAACGTTATCCCCTTTCCTGGTTTCCCCTCTGAAAACCCCCCATCCCATCCTCCCTCCCTCTGCTCACCATCCCAGCCACTCCTGCTTCCTTGTCCTGGCTTTCCCTTACACTGGGGCATCGAGCCTTCACAGGACAAAGGGCCTCTCCTCCCTCTGATGTCCGACAAGGTCATCCTCGATACTTATGCGGCTGGAGCCATGGGTCCCTCCATGTGTACTCTTTGGTTGGAGGTTTAGTCCCTGGGATCTCTGGGGTTCTGGTTGGTTCACATTGTTGTTCCCCCTATGGGGCTGCAAACCCCTTCAGCTCCTTCAGTCCTTTCTCTAGCTCCTTCATTGGAGCTCATTTGCCTTTCTAAGAGGAGGGGCCATTATGGTAGCAAGGTAGTTCCCTTCTGGACTTGCCGATCTGTCTTACTATGCTGACTCTCATTCTCCCTCATGACCCCACTCTAATGCTGATGAGAAAAGGTGAAGAACTCTCTCACTAGAAGCCAAACCCACTTTCTTGCTGCAAACTTTAAGCTTCTGAAATTGCAAGGTAAATGGAGCTGTTTTTCTTCCTCAGAATTTAACATTGGGTTACAGTGATGACCAGTGGCCTAGTAAAATACTTTAAGTCACAAAATCATGGAGACCTTCAAGATTTCTCAAAGTTTAGTCACAGAATTAATGGCTTGTTAGATAGACTCTTCTAAGCTTCCCAATCTTCATGTCAACAAGCCACTCTTCAGTAGTTGATGAGAGAAATAAAAATCAGTATTTTCATAATAGGAAAGAAAATTTCCCTTTCTCAAAGCTAACTTTGAAAGTGGGAAAAAAAAGAATATGGTGTGTATATATATATATATATATATATATATATATATATATACATTAATTTGCATATAACCACATTCTTCTTTATAACAGAAGAAGAAAACATTGGCATCAATGACATATGAAACTGAAAACCATAAATCTAATATATATCAAGATATTTCCCAAGATTAATAAAAAACAATTTTTTATGGAAATCAAGGCAGTTTTTCTTTTCCTTAGCTATTTCTCATTTGCACACACAATGATTTATTTTAGTCCTTCTCTCCCCAATTCTCTAACCCCATGCTACTAAATACCCAAAAACCTCTTTGTTCTATTTAGAGTTTTGGCCCATTTAGTGACCCACAGAATTTAGTCAGGGCTGTTAATGTATTTCTGAATTTGGAACTTATCATTAGATCATGGTGGCATCACCAGTGGACACAACTTGAAGCAATGTTCCCCAGTTTTTAGAATCTACTGATTGCCAACAGGTCAGCATTGTGCACAAAGTCTATTTGAGTGTGTGTGTGTGTGTGTGTGTGTGTGTGTGTGTGTGTGATCCTGAGATTAGTAATCAAGTCCTTAATGATAATTCTCTGATTTCAATAATGTTTTCTCCACACATTCCCAAACTTGTTTTTTTAAATGTTTTTCCTAATCTCTTGTACATTCTGCAAACTCATGTTTATCTTCAAACAAACAAACAAACAAACAAACAAAAATTACGTAGCACTGTGGCTCTGATCTCTGGTTCTTGAATCAGTGAGTATTCCAATTAGTAGAGAGGAAGTAGGTACCGATGTAAGGTCTTAGTGTCTGGTCAGTCTGAACCAGAGAAATTTTAGAGCTAAGATTTCACATTGCTGTATAGCCACTTGTAAGCCAACCACATTCCAGGGAAAGGCCACACATGCATAAATACATGGACACTACAATTTGATTTGATGGTTGAAGTAAAAGAGGATATAGAACTGGGTGGGTAGGGAGAAGGGATAAATCTAACAGGAGTTGAGTAAGATTGATGTGGAAACTTAAGGGTTCTTTGGCAAGTCAGTTGTGTTGGATGGTGTTTTTCTGGAGCAAACACATGGAGGAGTGTTTTCATGAAGTGGATACAGGTGAAAGACGAAGGCAGACTCAAGAAGAAACGTTTAGCTGAAGCAGACACAGGAGAAAGGATGTTCTGCTAAAGCAAGCATGCAAAAGGACACATGATGAAGGATTCTTTGCTAAAAACACGCATGTATTGATCTGCCTTACATTGCGTAGTTGAACTCCATTTGTCAGGACCCCATAGAAACACATCAAAAATCTTCTAGAGGTATGCTGCAGTTTCTTGCTGCTTCTGAGGACTCAGGCTGATTGCTAGAGTGATATCAGCTGAGACAGACTCAAGTGCTAAGACAAGACACTTGCTGAGGCAAGACCAGTGGAGGACATGTGATGTTTGAGGGTATAAATAGGACTCGACAGACAGGGGGTGGGGGGAGGCTGAACTAAGCTTGCCTGTGGAGCTGACTGTGCGACACTTGGTGGCTTGCTAAGAGAGGTACATCCAAGAACTTGGCATCCCTCTGGGTCCCTCCTGCTGTCTGAGCTGAGGCAGAGGCCTGACTGTCTCTGCTGGGTAGAGCCACTGCTGCTGATTTGGGTTTGCTATTCTGACTCTACTGAACAGGTCTGCTGGTGTATCCGTGAAGTGTTTGCAAGTGGATCGAGCTACTGCCTCTGACTTGGGAACTGAACTGCCGATTTCCAGACAACACAGATGGGAGTTGATCCAAAGAACCTTTCTAAACAGGTCCACTTCCTCCATATCCTTTCTTTCTCACCCACTACCTCTGGTGGGTGGTGGGCTAAAAGAGGGGTTAAAACATTTAAGAACCATCATTGAAAATAGACTTTGACAGAAGATGATAAATATAACCAAAACTCATGGTATGAAATTCTCAACTATCTAATAAAATAATCACACACACTCTCCTGAAAGAAAGTACCCTGCTACGTTCGCCACCATCATTCCTAGTCACCAGTGTATTATAATGGGTCTACTCTACTTCTTGCCAATAATGAACAAGGTGAGCAGCATCCTTTCCTTTAGAGAATGGGAAAGAAGAGAGAGGCAAGAAGGGCAGAGAAGATTTGAGAAAGAAAAGAGGAAGAAAGGACAAAGGAGAAATATTCACTATTAACCACAATTTTGTAAAGTATGGGAGTTACATCAACAACAATGCTATTTGCCATATCCAGTTTTCCTGCTAACTGAAATACTCATCACATTAAGAGGAGATCTTTGAAAGCACTGTCGTTGTCTGTACATATGGACATCGAAGTGGAAACATCTGCCTAGCGATCTCGAAGGTCACAGAGCAATTGAGTGAAAAGCCAGGGTTGAAATGTTCATGTTGCATTTCACCCGGCCATTTCTACCACACACAAGGCATCATATCTCAGGATTTGCACATACACACTTTAGGATGGAGAATAGCCCTAACATGGTTTTGTAGATGCTTTTATTGTTGAACTTCCTGGAGTTCAGATAAAATATAGTGCACCTCTCTATTGGAGAGATAATGTGGTGCTACATTTGATAAGCTAAATCATTTTAGCATAGAAAGTTGATTTCATGTAAATCATATTCCAGTATTCCATAAAACATATTTTTTAGAAAAGATTTAGCCCTAAAGATTTAAAAATATTCACTCTCTTTTCATCTTAAGAAGTAACCCACTGGAGAACAGAGTGTTTTTAATTGAGATAGAGATGTGCCTGACTGAACTTGGCCATTCTGGAAGGGAAGATGAGTGAGTAAACAACACTTTGTTCAAGCCATTCACCAAAGCCCATGTGCACTATAACTAGTGTCCTTGGAAAAATGAATTACCACCTTTTAGATTTCTGGTTAGCCTTCCAGAACACTGCCAAATTATTTCCTACATCATTAACTCTGTGTACTTTCATAGAACATCTTATAGTTATGTATGGTATACATATGACTTCTTTTTTTCCTCTCAAGAATTCAATGAGGTTGAAATTTTTATCCCTATTTCATTCACGGGAAAGCTGAGGTTCGCAAACACAATTTTGTGTTTAGTTTCATACGGATGAAAAATGGATAAGAGTACCTTGGGATGCTCAACTTATCAACACGAGTTTCTCCACGCCAAGCATGGACTTTTAACTTTGCAAGTGACTGGAGAGCATGGCATTGGAATATTTTTCCTTTTCCAACTTAAGGTGGAATTGAAGGAAGCTTCCCATCACTGTGCAATCCTTTCTCTTTATTGGGTCTACTATTCCCAACCATGTCTTTTGCTTTTCTTTTTGCTACATTCTACTCCATTTTTAAAACCCCTTAGATATACCAATCTGATGCTATTTTCAAATATATATATTTCTGTTTCTCCAACTCCCACAATACCTACCCTGGGATAGCTACCCATGATGTCTTCATGGCATGACTAAAGGGTTTCTTACAGTGCTTGGGAGATGTCTGGTTTCCCTTTTTCACAGGTCGACTGTTAAATTTGTGCTGTCCATTTATCAGGGATGCTCTAAATGGCACTAAAGCTGACATAGAACAAGAGGGAGCTGACAGCCTCACTCGGGTTACAGCTGATTAAAGGCTGTTGAGGCCTGAGGGCCCAGTTCTAAACGAGGACCACTCAGACTCGACCAGAACAATTCCAGCATGAATCTTTTACACCACTTGCAATGGAAATGTATGAGCCTTCCAGTAGTTAAGGAGGTGGTGGGGAATGAGGCCCAGCAATGTAATAAGGTATAGTAGATAAGAAATCTGTAGCTTATTTGGAAAGCAAAATAAATGCAAACACTAATGGACCAGAGTGTACAGGTGCTCTGTGTACACAGAGATAGTGTATGCACTTACACACATGCCTGCATTTCTAATGATGCTCTTAATGGTTATTGCTACCTATTATGATACCAAGTAATCGATGCACAAGAACACATAATAATAATAGACTTTCAATTTGCATAGCACCTTTAAAATCCCAAAATGTTTTCACATCTGTTATCTTATTCAATACAAGGGTAGAATAGAAATTAGTAACCCAGTCCTACATGCGACAAATTAGAATACCTCAAGGTTTGGCGAGTCTGACCGTGTTTAATGAGCTATTGCACAGCAAGACTTGTATTTATTCATTTCAACTTTCTACACATATCCCTGCCCAAATATGATGCCAAAGTTTGATGGCTACATGTTATTTGCTGCAGATATCTGTACAATAACATCTGCATCACATATCACCTCCTGTGTCAAAAAATAAAAATCTGTTTGAGGGTCTATGCCTTTCAGAGATTCTCTGCTACTTGCCAATAGGAGCTATGGACTGTTTCTGATCTTTCTATTCTCACTCACTGGCATCAACATTATAAGAAGCTGTTCAAAGAAACTGTAGAGATATGTTAATTTAAAAAGAGGGTAATTCTTGTAAATAGGATTCTGACACAATGAAAAGATTAAATAACGTTAATAAACTGACACATTATTTGACTGTGTAATCAGATTGTATTATTCAGGAAGTGATGTCAACTTATAGAATAGTGGAAATATTTGCATATTTTTCCTTGATAGGCTTAATATCCAGAATCTATAAGGGTTGAATAACTTATCATGAAAAGGTCAAAAAATTTTAAATGATTTGAATAGATATTCCTCCAAAGAAGATATAGGGATGTCTATTAACATGTGATTAACCTGTGCCTTAAGTTACCAAGGGAAATGCAGAAGAAGACCTCAGTATGATAAGTTTCACATAGGCCTAGATAGTTAACTTGAAAAAAGACAATAATGGGAAAGTAACAAAAGTTAGGGATGGTAGGGAAAAGAGAACTGGATTGATAGTAAGAATGTAAAATCAAACAGATGGGAACCATTTGAGTAGGTTTCTCAAAGGCTAGCAGAAACACCATGTAGCTCAGGACCTCCATATCTATCTAGGTGGGGACTCAAGAAAGCAGAAAGCAGGGACTCATTTGGATGCTTGCATACTTGAAGGTCAGCATTGACTGCATTGTTATTCACAAAAGACCAACAAAGTAAAAATGACTCCTGTGTCCATCAAAAGGTGAATAAGAAAACAAAACATGTTATTCACATACAGTAGAATATTACCCTGCTTTAAAAAAGAATAAAATCCTGGTGCGTGCAATGAAAAATGGACAGAGGAAAAAAAAGTCTTAGGGATATGAGGTTGATACACAGAAGCAAAAATCACTGTATCTGCTGGAGAGCTGGCTCAGCCATTAAGAGCACTGACTGCTTTTCCAGTGGTCCTGAGTTCAAATCCCAGCAACCACATTATGGTTCACAGTCATCTGTAATGGGATCCGATGCCCTCTTCTAGTGTGTTTGAAGGCAGCAACAGTGTACCCACATATATGAAATAAATAACTATTTTTAAAAATCACTGTATCAGTCTACTTATGTGAAAATTTCCTCTCCCCTTTCTCCCCTCCCTTTTCCTCAGTTCTCCTCCCCTCCCCTCCCCTCTCTTCCCTTCTTCCCCTTACTCCTCTCTGTTGCCTTCTTTTCCATCATTAGGTGTCAAATGCTGGTCTTCATGTAGGCCAAGCAAGTTCTATGACTCTGAGCTGCAGCTACAGATCCTAAGAAAATTCATAGAGATGCAAGGTCACTCCAGGTGTCCCAGGGGCCGAAGAGTGGGTAATGAAAAGGTATCGGTGAGTGGGGAAATGATGAAGAATTTTCAGCAATGCAGACTGATGTTGCTTCACAACAACATGCGTGTAGTTCATGCCACTGGGTTCTGTACTTGAGCCAGAGCAAACTTCGTATCGCCTGAATTTTCTCACAAAGAAAGTTAAGACTCAAGTAGTGCCACCCCCTTTACTCTGCAAAAGTTCATTATGAGAGAGGACAAAGTTGCTTCCTATTTTCCATAGGCTTCCATTTTACTTAGCTTGGAGCTTTGTCTCTAGCCTTTCCCAAGAAATCAAAAGGAAGTCCACACCCCCTCCAGAGGACAAGGGATCTTGAGAAAATATGCATGGCAATAAGAGGCTAATATTTAAGAAGAGAGTATTTTACTTTTTAGAATCTGAATATATATTTCAAATACAATTATTTTTGTGCATTGAGTATTTTTTGCAGACTTTATAAAGCAAAATAATAACAATTAAAATTTTTCTGCAAAAGACAGTTACCATCAAATTTTTCTTTAGTTTATTAATTAACGTTAAAATCCACAGTCAAACTTATATAAATGGGAAAGCTGAAAAACTCATGCAAAACAACTGAATATTTTAGGTAACAATTAAAATCATATACATGAAAGTATGTTTTATACTTACAGTTAATAGTAACTTTTATATCATAAAAGTATTCTTACATAAAGTAAACAGCTACACAAAAATGACAGAAGCAAATGTCTGTAATCAATTTACATATCTTTAAATGTCATTCCCCATGAATTTTTATTTGGTATGATAAGTTTTCTATTACATTCATAACTTATCTGGAGAAATTATTAAATTTAGCTAAGTGAATGCATATAAGCAGGCAGACACTGGTTCCACACCATCAATTGGTTCATTCTCTCCTCACTTTTAATTGAATTATGTTTTACGGTTTTCAAAACAATTTTTATGAAAGACTTCACTTTTAGATTTACACAGTCTATCTTTAGAGTAATCATGTGTGTTTCTGATATATCACTAGTCTGAAAAACACATTTGAATTCACAATTTGAAGTATATACATACATGACAGATGAGACTCCATGATGAGGAAGGTGGTTTTCTCAGGGTTAGGTTCATCCCCTGCATTCCTGATGTGTAGATCCCCATGCTTTCCTCAAAAGGAAGAACGGCGGCTGCCTGATTTATGGGAGTGGAGGACTGTGGTGGTTACACTTTTTCCTATTCACTAAATGCAAGTGTGTGTGTGTGTGTGTGTGTGTGTGTGTGTGTGCGTGCACATGCACGCGTGTGTGTTTGTGTGTATATATGTATGTATGTATATATGTATGTGTATGTGAATGTATATGATGTATATGTGTATGTGTATGTATATGATGTATGTGTATGTATATGTATATATGTGTATGTGTATGATGTATATGTATATGTATGTGTATGTATATGTATGTATATGTATATGTATGCTCAGTGTCTGCACCATAACAAGGTAGAAACAAATTTAACACACTTTGGTACAGGAGTACCTGTAGAATATGATGTAATTTTTCTTCTCAGGGATTATAGACCAATATTGTGGCTTCAAATCAAATTTAAAATATAAATTCTAGAGTATTCCACTTCTTCATCAGGTGTTGTTTTCAAATACCATGACACCTTGTGGCTGAATTCACACCCAACAGGGGATGGTACTTGTGGCTTGATTTTATTAGATGTGGGTCACTTCATGTTTTGCTATTAGAATGTACATGGTTTCCAAATGTTCATGGAAGAGTGTAGCATTATTTTGAGTGATTAAATTCATGAGAATTTAATTATATCTACATATATTATAATGTGTATATACATACATAATGAAATTATGTATAGAGAGAATGATTCTCCATATATAAATAGAATTTTTTATACATTTAGAAAAACTGTTTAAACCACCTAACAAAACTGTTAAATTATATACCACTTTACTTGATATTCATCACAAGCATTGTCTAGATTCATTTATACATTTGTTGCTAATAATAAACCTCAGAATTTTATAATCTAGATATTTTCATGAAGACATTTAAAGAATTACAATTTTTTTCAATATAAAGATTTAATCTCGAAAGAAATTAAATATGACAAAACTACAGTTAATTAATAGAACATTGTTACTACAGAGATTTTTTTTTACAATTACTTTATTTACTTACATTCCAGTCATTGTACCCCCTCAGTGCTTCCTCCCACAGTTCCTGATCCCATTTCTCCTCCCCCTCGCCGCTGAGAGGGTTCTCAGTCCCCCCTTCCCTGGGGCCTCAAGTCTCTCTCACTGTTTTAGAAGCAATTTTTCTTTGAGAGTATAGAGGGAGGAAGCCATGGCTCCAGATACATATGTAGCCTTGTCTGACATCAGTGGGAGGGGAGGCCCTTGGCCTTGTGGGGCTTGATGCCCCAGCACAGGGGGATGCTAGAGCGGTGAGGTGGGAGTGGGTGAGTGGGTGGAGGAGCACCCTCATAGAGGCAAAGGGGAGGAAGGAGATGAGGGATGGGCTGGGGAGTTTGTGGAGGGGTAACGGGGAAGGGGGATATCACTTGAAATGTAAACGAATAAAATAATTAATAAAAAAAATAACAGCAGAAGGTTTCAAAGCTTTGTTTTTTTTTTTTTCATTTTGCTCCTTTGGGAATGTCACAGGTGAATGTGAGGAATTTTGCACATACTGACTCCCTCAGTGTTTGCCAAGCCCAGTGTGACGCTCCATAGCAGAATCCATGCTGGGAATTCAGGAAACAAAGACTACTAAGAGGGCAAGACAGCTCTTCAGATCTGCTAGGGAGAAAAGGCCCAGTGAAATCTTCCGTATTGACCCGACGCTCTGTGAGAGCAAAGGCTGGCTAATGGATCTTGGTGGTCACTATTCTCTGTCGACTTGAAGAGCAACCTACGAGGCAGATGCCCAAGCAGGAGATGGAGTATTCTACTGCACGAAAAGCCTGGGGGGGGGGGCATGGCCAATTCCTGATATGCAGCTCCAGGTGGGATTTTTGGATAACCCTGATCCATTATTAGCCAGAGACTTTTGGTTCCAAAAAGCTCTCGTTTTTATTTTTTATTTTTCATTTTTATTTTTTATTTTGTCATGTCCATGGCTGTCCTGAAAACCGGTTTGAACAGTTTCAAGTGACAGAGAAACTTCTTCTTGATGCCTACTCCATATTTCCCTTTATCAATCAAAAAACCTTGACCTGGCAGTCTTAGACGTCGCCACCTCTGTATGATATGACCATAGCGCGTATGATTGCAGAGACAATACTGAGAGTTACTTGAATGTAAAATTCAAATACAGCTTTGACTTTCGCTAGCTATGCCTGTGCAATAAACTGCAGAGTTTAATTCTTTACTGTTAGTTTTCAAAAGATGTGTTTACACTATTGTATGTGTATAGGTGTTTTGCCTGCATGTATATCTGTGAACCATGGTCTGGTTATGGAGGCCACTGGCTCCCCTAGAGTTACAGAGCATTGCAAGCCACTTGAGAACTAGATCTAGGTGTTTTGCATGAGAAAGTAGTCTTAAGCACTGCACCATCTCCCTACCACCCGTCCTTTATTTACCTATTCATTTTAAAGATCATCCACAGCAACATCTACCGTGAGCATATATCATACCTTGGGAGATTGCCAGAGACTGTACAAATGCTGGTGTTTCTTTTGGTAGCTTCATTTAATTAAGTACAAAATCAGAGTGAAAAACGAACACTCCGTTAGGCCTGGCCACACCACAGCATGAAGGAAATGAGCAACCTTGGAGCGGCTTCAAGCCAAAGAGATCAAGGTTAATGCAAGATTAATTGTCCATCTCTCCCCCAAAATCTTCGGCAGCCTTTCTGCACTAACTCATCCTCTGTTTGGTTCACAGTCTGCTTATTTTGGAAATCACCCAACCTGTGATCATTAAACTAACAAACAAACAAACAAACAAAAAAACCCATGTCTACGGCTGGAATAGTTCTGTGTGTCTAAATGATTTATATCACGGCCATTATTCAGGGCTTCCAGATAGTATTTGGACAGGTAGAAAGACTAAGAATTTTACCCAGGATAGATGGAGCCATGACAGACTCTGTGGCAGACACTATCCAAGAACAAATCATGTTCTGTTTTTTTTTTTCTTTCCAACTTGTCGACATCAGGTGTTTCTCTACCTGCTATATTAATGAGAAACTACTGAATTCCAACAGATGAATGACTTTTCAGAGGGGAAATCATCAGTCGTATCACAGAGAGCTTTGAATCCTGTTTTATGTAGTGAAAAGCTAGATAGTACTCCAAAAGGAGGCCTGTGTGCACTTCACATTAGATTAAAACTATGCAGAAATGACTCTGGCTCACATGAGGGTAATGTGGGATACATTAACATGCATGTATATTTCTCTTGCAAATCAAAAAGAATCACTTGTCTTACAGAATGGATTCTCTTGGATAAAATCCACTTGCAATAAATCTCTATATAAATATCATTCAACAAGACAATATCCATATGCAGAATTGCAAACATTAGACAGAAACTTTCTTGTAAAACAAAAGACAATTAAAGTAACTTTGTTTTACAAGTCTTCTTTTTAATGCTACATGAAGACTCTTCCTCTCTCTTAAAGTCATTTCCACTTCAATTGTGCAGATAACAGAGTTATTAGTAGCTATCCCAATCTACTTGGTGTCTACATGGCTGCCTTTCCATCTACTTTGATGTGTGTCTATCCTTCTCCTTCATCTGCAAGGTCTTAGGACATTCAGGTAGCCAATCTGGACTTAAATATGTCTCTAAGGAAATGGTGCTAATTAGTATTGGAATTTACAGCCTTCATTTTATTGACTTGTCCTACTTTCTTCGATAATTAACTAATGAGTAAAGTAATGAGCTATGTTAGTCAGTCCTGCTGTTCAATTAAATGGCAAATCAATTATTGAAAATAGTTTCGGACAGCTGTAACGTTGGCATGATGTGTGTGTACGTGTGTGCATATTTAATGCAAATGTAATTATGTCCTAGATATTACAAAGTCAGCCTATGTGAGGGTGATTTGACTGAAAAGGTTCTTTCTGATCCTGACTGCAGCACAAATATGATTGGATATCAAGTGGAATCAAGGCACCCTTTGCCTATGACCTGTGACCGTTTGTAATTCTTATTTATCTGAGACATCACAGCTTCCTTGGTCTTATGTGAAATATCTCTCTCAGAGCTGTCTCTAATGGGTGGGTAATGAGAAAGACTGCACAGCATGAAAGCTAACTTCTTTCTCCTAAAAAAATATGTCTAGGGGACATGATTAAAGCAGGAGGTAGAGCTTCTTGAGATTTGATTTTTTTGTTTTTCTTGTAATGTTTGGTTCCCATCTGAGTTTTTTCCCCGTTAACTATAGGGATAAGCTACCCTTAAGTAGGACTATTCTAATTGAAACACAATTTCATTCAATCTTATAGAGAAGGAGAACACATATACACTTGCACACACACACACACACACACACACACACACACACACACACAGCACACCAGGCACTCATTCTCTCTGAGTAGAGAAAAAGCCTGCTTGATGGAAATATCAGCTTTGGTTGTCTCTGGAACACAGAAAGCATGATTCTACACTTCCCAGCCCAGACCTCAGCTTTACTGCCATTCCCTGTTCTTTCCAGCTTGTAGCTGCCCATTCAGGAAGCATCTGTTACCTATGTTCCTTCTCCTTACTGTATACCAAGCAGCTATGGTGATCTATAGTTTTTTGTTTGGTTGGTTGTTTTGTTTTAATTAATTAATTAATTAATTTTACTTTTCTTGACCTTGGATCTAGCAGATATGCTTGACTTTCATAAAGCAGTTCAAGCTACTTTGGAACTACTTTAGCTTACTGTGTGGTTTAGGTCATAAGTCTTCAAAGATGTCATTAACAAAGCTAGTCATTCACATTTCATTTGAAATAGAAGGATTTTGAATCTGAGATTGTTTTTTTAATCTTCATAGCACCTGAATCATCCATAAAGCTAAATGAAATAATTGTTATTCAATTCTTATGATAAAAATCTACCTGGATTGTGATGCTTGATTTCTTTCTTTCTTTCCTTCCTTCTTTCTTTCCTTCCTTCTTTCTTTCTTTCCTTCCTTCTTTCTTTCTTTCTTTCTTTCTTTCTTTCTTTCTTTCTTTCTTTCTTTCCTTCTTTCTTTTTTATAAATATTTATTTATTTTATGTATATTAGTACACCATAGCTGCCTTCAGACACAACAGAAGAAGGCACTGAATCACATTATAGGTGGTTGTGAGCTACCATGTGGTTGCTAGTAATTGAACTCAGGATCTCTGGAAGAGCAGTCAGTGCTCTTTAATATTAAGCCATCTCTCCAGCCCAATACTTTTTTTTTTATCTATCATCTATCTATCATCTATCTACCTACCTACCATGTATCTACTATCTATCGGTCTATCTAGGTATCTATCTAAGTATGTCTGTATGTATTATCTATCATCTATCTATCTATCTGGTAAGACATTGCTTATGCTTCCCTGGCTGGCCTAGAATTCTCTTTGTAGACCAGCTTGGCTTCTAACTTATGGCTATGTTCCTGTCTCTACTACCCGAGTGTCAGAATTAGAATCATTAACCACTAAGCCCAGGTAGGTTGTTACTATCTTTTTTCAGAGCAAACTTGAGGGAAAGTTTAAATGGTCAAACTTCTGCTAGAGGATGCAATTCGCACCTCTGAAACTCAAATTCTTTTAAAGCATTAAGATATATATTTTTTTCCTTTGGGACTACAGACTTGAATCTTAACCTTGTAACATCATCAAGTTCTAACCTAGGAGCAAGAAAGCAAAGCAAATCTAAGCCAGGCCAGCAAAAGGCAACATGAAGTTTCCATTTCTAAACAGTTTTAATTCTCTGTTTGTGTTCCTGCCTGAAAGGAGACAAGGAACACAAACATTCCCAGATGAAGGAAATTAGAATTTACATATGAATTACATTAGAAATATGAGCTCCATCAAGGAATAATTAGCACTGTCCTGGGTTATGCGAGGGCGAATGAAATTAAATAAGAACAATTTCAAAGACAAGTTTTGTTTTGCCTCTCCAACTAAGCTGGTTTAATCAGTGCTAATGGCTGAAATAAATCCACTCTGTCTAAAGGAATGTACAGCCTGCCATATTGTGTGAAAGGCCATTACCGACTTCGTAAATCATGATGGCAATCAGAGGACATCACTCATAAGTCCTGGACCTGGCTACTCTGAGCTTAATGGCAGTCACAAAGGTGGAAAGATCGGATCCAATCCGAACACACTGTAAGAACCGATGTTACAAAAGCAGTCAAGGGAAACATAAAAGTCAGCGGGACTCGACGGATCAGAGGGTACATATTGTAGATTCCATTGGTTGACGGTGCTTGCTGCGATTGTTATTTTATGCTCACAGAGGACAAAGACCGAAATTTCTCTCCGCAACCCAGGCATGGCCCTCAAGAAGCAGAGAAATTAAAATATCAACTCAAATCAGCCTGGTGGCAGAGAAGTGCTTCAGCCACTAAACAGGGCTGTGGTTTATGAGTGCCTCCCCTAATGAGCTAAACTCCAGTGACCATAAAACTGAAATATAATTATGACATTAAAGATGCCTATATTTGAACTTAATTATTAATTAATTTAATGAGAAGAGAGGAGGTTGTAAAATCGCTAATTAAATAGCTCTGTAAAACTGCAGACGGTGGAGGATTTACCAAATGATGAATCCCACAACAGCATCTTTTGTTATATCAATATTCTATTAATATCCAGTAAGCCAGGGGTGCTGCCTAGAAAGTGGCCGTTAACTCATGCAAGTGTACAGTGGTACACACTGGAAAACTGTAAATACCAGCAACCTTGAAGGAACCTCACCCCATCTCCCTTGAGAGTAGGTAAGGGAATCAACAGAATGAATTTTGTTGGTCAGAGCACAGCTCACTTGCCATCAATTGGTGAGACATTTTGCTGTCAACCTTAGGTCTTATCATAAAGCAGACAGGGATGTCAGGGGAAATGTGGTTTGAGTTAATGAGAGGTGTGTGATTAAACCAACTCTAAATAGTCAGCCCTTCTCAAAATAAGAAAACATCTCATACAACAAGCACACGGCAAGGCGGCTCAAATGTGATTACAATTCCTGGTACCCTGGAAAAACAAATGTAGTTGTACATGCTAGCTATTTATTTATTTATTTATTTATTTATTTATTTATTTATTATTTATTTATTTGTAAGATGAACCTATATTCAAATTCTGCCTTTGCTCTCCACTCTCTTGATGATCTAGACAATCAGAGATGCTTTGCTTAGCTTCAGTTACTCCATCAATAAAACAGGGTAAAATACCTCCAGGTTGACTATATTCAGAAGATTCTACACTAAACTATGTAATTCAACTAGCATAATGCTCATTGGCAGGTGCTGAAAATTGAGACCTACAAAACAATACTCCCAACCCCTATCCCCACCCCACTCTACCCTAACCCTACACCAACCCCAACCTCAACCTGAAGTTCTGACTCTAGGGTATTCAACACTATCTGGCTTCCACCGGCATCTGAACACTAACAGTGCACACAAATGCACACACACACACACACACACACACACACACACACAAACCTTTTAAAAGTAAGACAAAAGTAAGTCATTTCTCCAATTATACACAATTAAAGTTCATTTTAACAATATCTAAGATATACTCAATAGATTATTTTATGACAAAAGGTTGATTGAAATGTATTTGAATTACTGCCATGTTTTTTAAATTACTTAAGTAAATGAACAGTTCATGATTTTTAAAATATAAAGGATGTTGTTATGCTATAGTTACTCTACTTATTATGAATTGGAATATTTTAAAAGCCAATGGTAATTATAAAAATAATTTTAAAAGTGGGTTGGGGGGGGCCTGAAAAAAAACGAGTCAGACATCGTGAGCACTCGCTGCTCCTAGAGATCTAAATCCAGTTCCTAGCACTCACTTGGTGCCTCACAAGTATCTGTATGGAACCATCAGTTCCAGGGCATCTGACACCCTACTCTGCCCTCCGCAGACATTGCTTTGCATGCAATGCACATGCATGCATGCAACTAAAACACTTATACACACACAATAAGCAAGTCCTAAAATTAACTAATAAAACATGATGAATTGAGGAGAATGACCCAAGGGTAAAGGCATGATATAATAATATTGGTGCATGCCTGTTGTTCCAGCACTTGGAAAGAGCAGGCAGGAGGAACAATGTCAACTTTATGCCGGTTGGTCTGGCCTACTGGTTCCAGGGCTAGCCAGGGCTATTTAGCAAGTCCCTGTCTCAAAGCATCAAAAGTAAATCTGAAAATAAGATGACTTTTTACAAAGATTGAAAATAAATTTTGAATTAATAGTAACATGACTTTAATAGTTGGGCATGCTGCCGAGTCTACTAATTTAGAGTAGAAAATTCAAAAATACCCATGCAAACTATAGATTTGCTAAAATGCCATCATCTCTAGGTGAGGACTAAGTAGCACTCTAGGCCTGCTCCTGATTAGATGACATCTTGATTCCTGGGGTACAGTTGTGATTAGAGTGAAAGTCAGCAAAGATTAATTAACTAATCTTGGATTAGAAAATTTCAAACTAATTGAACAAGGGAAATAATTCACCTCATCAGCCAAGTCCCAGATTGGTACCATGCAGCACATGATGATATGGTACACTGCAACATGACATAATTATAACTGAACAATGTCACAGGAAGCTCTTCAAAGGCAGGGAAGGAGTGCACTGCCTTTGTGAAAATTGGAAAGTGGTAGGGATTCTGAGGACATGTGAGTTACTGTCATGAATAGGATAAAAGAAATCCATCTCTCTCTCTCTCTCTCTCTCTCTCTCTCTCTCTGTCACACACACACACACACACACACACACACACACACACACACACACACACGATGTACAAATCCTGGAGACTAGTAATAAATGAGATGGGTAGTTATACCGTTCTTCATTATTTAAAGTTGTGTATGTGTGCACATGCATGTGTAATTTCTGTAGATCTCTTGGAGCTGAAGTTACAGGAGGTTGTGACCTTTCAAGTGTGGGTGCTGATAACACAACTCAGGTCCTCTGGAAGAATATTGCTGTTCTTAACCCATTTCTCCAGCCCCACCCAGAGTACTTGTTTTAATGAAAGTGCTTGATGATTTAATTTCATATATTCAGTATAATATTTTCCTTTGTTTAGAAAGGCTATTTTTTAATTAACCTTATTAATGTTAGTGGGTTTTTCTTTCTTGTTTTGTGCTTGTTTGTTGTTTTTGATACCTCTTTTTAGTGTTTTAAGTAAAAAGTATATTTTAATAAAATCATAACCATTGTAACATAGTTTCTAACTTCTCATTTTTATTTCTTCAATCTTAGTGCATAAAAATATTAATGCTTCAGAAGCAGCGAGAGGGCAACACTGACGACGTCTAGCCATCTTTCCCAACAATTATATATTAAATTTGACATGCATGCCAAGCAACATTAGAAGCTTACATAGTCAAGAGATGCTTGATGATACCTTGGTCAAATTTCAAGGAAGCTAGTTGCATAGGTGGAGAGATTCAAATTGAGAAAATGTGGGATGAAGGCTCTGAATGCAACACAAGCGAAGTACAACCGAAGTTTCCATGAAATATGGATACATTCTTCTGATTAGATTTAAATTTGTATGTACCAGAGGCAATAGTAAACAGAAATCAAGGTCACCCTTTGAGGGCCCAAGGTCATATAAATGAAGGTTAGAGAGGAAACTGTTTAGACACAGTAGGGCACCCAGTTCATGGTGACCAAAGAACCGTTAGCTCTAGTCCTTGTGCTAGTGAACTCACCGTAGCTACTTAACACATGGGGTGACGGCCTTTCTTTTTACCAATAGGATTTTTCTTCCTAAGTTATAACTGCAGTTGCTTACAGAGTTGAAAATTGTTTCTCATCCATTTGCTCTTTCTGTCTTGTCCTCCCTGATTTTTGATTTCATCATCTTCTACTGCTTCAGTTACCTAATATCAAGTTACAGTCCAAAAACGCTAAGCAGAATGTTCTAGAAATAATTCATGAATTGAACCTCTGCACCAAATGACTTGCTATGGAGTTGGTACTTCTCTCTCTGTTCCTCTTGGTCTGATACTCTAATCTTTATCCAGTGTTTCGATGCTGAAACCCACACATGAATCGTTTAGATTACCAGATTGACTGTCACAGTGTTGAAATGCCTCTACTCAAGCTATCTTGTCAATTAACTAATAAAATCCCAAAGTTTAAGAATAGTGATGCCAGCAATTTAACCAATTGTTAATGCTTCAGGCATCTCTAAGGGTCTCCACTCACATTTCTCATGGACTTCAAGAAGGCTGTGCACTTGAGTACAAAGAACTAGAATAAATCCTACTTCCTAAAGATCCCATGTTACTACTGAAAGAAAGAGATTTGATGTTCGAAGAGGATAACTTTTGGAATAGGAACAAAACGAAAATTCTTGTGTGTGTGTGTGTGTGTGTGTGTGTGTGTCTGTGTCTGTGTCTGTGTTTGTGTGTCTGTGTGCACGCACTCGAGTTTGCACACACTCATGCATTCACATGCACATGAGGCACACTGTGGTATACATGAATAGATAAGAAGACAACTTGCTCGAGTCAGTTCTCTTCTTTCACCCTGTGGCTTCCTAAGTTTGGCAGTGAGTACCTTGACCCATCCAGCTAACTTGCCAGCCCAGGATATTGTTTGATTAGGTAAAGTAGGATCTTAAATACGCATTCAGTTGTCATAGAAAAGGGTGAATAAGAACTAGAAACTCAGGGAGTTGAGGCCTGAACTGCTTGGAAGGGAATAAAAAGAGATCTGGGTGTTCAGCATTTGGTTCTGTCACCAACCAATTGGCAAAAGTCAGTATTATCAATAATTTATTTATTTTTCACTGTACATCCTGATGGCAGTCCCTCCCTCCTCTCCTCCCAGTCCCACCCTTACAAATCCATCCCCCCATTACCTTCTTCCCTTCTCCTCAGAGAAGAAGCCCCCCTTTGGCATCATCCTGCTCTGGGACATCTAGTCCTAGCAGGACTAAGCACATCCTCTCCCACTGAGACCCAACCAGGGAGTCTAACTAGGGGAAGGAAGGGGAGCCAAGGGAACACAATGGGGTCAAAAGACAGTCCCAAGTTCAACTGTTGGGGATCCCACATGAAGATCATTTTTTTAACTTCCACAAGCACTCAAAACTAACAGCAACAGCAATGAACCCAAGAAGACAGCCCTGCCCTTCTTTTCCTTCCAATTGAAATGAGACGTAAGAACAGTGCCTGTTAAGCACTTTACAAATAAATCATAAAAATGTAATCATAACAACAGCTGTCCTGGGTTCTAGCACATGTTGGCCTTTATCTGTGGCCCACTGCCATTTGTGGAGAAAGCTTTATTTTTAAAAGCTATGATTTTTTTTTTCAGTTTGGAAAGGACATATGGGAACTCCACATACTCTTCAACAAACAAAAAGCCCAAACATCTGGTGTACCAAGTGGAGAGGGAGAAGAAAATGGGCCATTTAGGGACACCGTCTTTTAACAGTGCAGGTGTATTCTGATGATGGCTTGGCTGGAAAAATGTTTTGCTAACTCTGGCTCCAGATAGCTGCTTTGAAGATGCTGTAGATCATTGAGCATTGGTTTGGGAAAGGCTTTGTGCACCCTTCCTAATAATGATGTACCGTTGCTCTATTCCGGCCTCTTTCACGTCTACAGTATTGCAGTTGTAATCTGAGAAGTGTTCAGTCTGCTATGCTTGACAATTGGTTTATGCTAAGTTAAAGATTGCACCAGGGAGGCTATGAAATGGCACAGAACGTGGTCCAATGCTAAGAAGGTGGTGTCCTTCCCTTGTGAAACAGACTCGCCCAAAAGGAGCTGATCAGATTGTTGAACCAAGGGACTTAAAACTATGGGATCACCCATGACTGTTTCCTTGTGTGAATGCATATCTGATTGAGTGTCCATGAGTAAGGCAGAGTGAAGAGGAATGATCAACAATCCACCTCTCACTCACAAAGCCATCCAATCACATGTCACGTTCTCGTATCAATTTTAAGCGTAGCAAGTGGGTCCTCAAGGTCTTTTAGGAAACTCTGTTGACCACTTAGCAAGTGGTATTTGGTTGTGAATTCAATGTGAATCATGATGGTTGTTTTGTCATTTCTAGCAATCTACTTATCAAGGAAGTAAATGATCTTAGAGGGTGTTATCTACTTTCCAAATGCAGGTGAGGACAAAGGTTTCTGAAATGCTAGTAAATTCTCCATAGTAATCATTTTCAGGATTTTTGTATATTAAGGCACATTCTGGGTCTCTAGGAGAAATCTTCCTCTATATGTCCCAAAGGACTTTGATAACCCAGTTCTTGTAAAATGGCAAAAGCACTGTGTATCTTCTCTTAATAGCTTGTGATACCTTTTAAATTTTTCTATTTAAAGGATATTATTGAGCATCTATGCTGTATTCAGAGACACACCAGAGGCTATGGATACAAGGAAGCGTTCAATTCTGCATTGTTCTCTAGGAGCAAACAACCACAGCAGGAAAGGGAATAATTAATAAGTAGTATCCTAGAATGCATGGAATCTTGCCTTTCATTGATTTTTCTGCTCTATTCGCTAATCAGACTACTGGCACACAGTAGGCACTTGGTAAATATATACTTACTGAATGAACACAGGCAACACTGTAAAGGCTAGTGTGTTGAAACCAATGAAATTGGAGGTCATGGTTCACTTTGCAGTAAACAGAGAAAATGGAAGCTTCTTGAAGAGTAATTGTCGATTGACACCCAGGTTTTCAGAGTGACTGTTGAGTAACAGTTTTTAGGAAAGATTATATATAATCTGATTACATCATCCCAATCTAGTGCTCAAACCAAGTTTTTATGCTGCTAATACATTAGTATAAATAGGGGCTGGAGAGATGGCTCAGTGATTAAGAGCACTGACCGCTCTTCCAGAGGTCCTGAGTTCAATTCTCAGCAACCACATGGTAGTTCACAACCATCTATAATGGGATCTGATGGCCTCACAACCATCTATAATGGGATCTGATGGCCTCTTCTGGTGTGTCTGAAGAAAGTGACAGTGTACTCACATATATAAAATAAATAAATCTTTTTTTAAGTTAGCTTAAATGCACTTAGAGGAAGCACTTTAGAGCCTGGCTTTGATCCATATTTCCAGCATCACTATTTTTGGGTACCATTGGGTAAAAGTCACTTGAACAGAAGTGTTGTGATATTGTAGGCTGACAACTGAGATAGATACTAAGAGCCTAACAGACAGGTGGCATATACTCTGTGGATACTGTGAATGATGGGTGGATCAAACCCTGGGCAGCATGGAACAGATTTTGTCACACTATTCAGAGCAGCGTGTAATTTAAAATTTAGAATTTCTTTATATCCAGAACTTTCCGCTCACTATTTTAAGACTATTGTTGGCTACAGGAAAAGAAAACTAAACACATAGGAGAACTACTAGGAGTGAATATTCCTCATGAATGGGGGCTCATTAACCCGTAGGGGTTGTGAGTGTCAAATGAATACTAATCAAATCTATTAATGAGAGCCTGTATCATGGGACCAACAATTGCATTTACCTATTTAGCATTTCTTTTTTCTTCCTTGCTTCTTCTTTCTGATGTCTGCGACCTCTAATGAAAATGAAGCACTTTCTGTTGCTATTGTTCACTTTGAAATCTGAGGATTTATCACCTAAATATGAATGCATAATAAGGACCACTCTAGAGGGGCAGATAGATTGTAAGAGTAAGAGTTATGTAAAACAGGAGAGAAATAGTCTCTTCCAGACATGACATGGCCTCTTCAGTCAGAACTCACAGCTGTTCTAGCTGTGGTTGCTTGCACAAGATCAAATCTCTCAACATAGTAGTGTGGTGTGGTGTGGTTCATGAGTCCCCACCCCTATCATTAGAGCTATTGACACTGATGGCTTATGGAGGAGGAAGAGTAGTTTTCATAAAGGGTATGGCTCTGTTGGTTAGTCATATAGTGATATAAGTGTAAACATTACACAGTGTGTTGTTTAAAAATATGAGGGAAGAGGCCAGGAATGGAGGCTCATGACTTTAATTTCATCACCTAGGAGGCAGAGGCGGAGGCGGAGGCAGACTTCCAATCCAGCCCATCTTACATAAAACATTTCAGGTCAGTCCTGGTGGCATAGTGAGATCATGTTAAAAAAAAAAAAAGACCTGAAATGAAATGCTGAAATTGGACATGGGCACAGGACCTAGGAGAAGGAGAGGGGAGGGAATTTGATCAAAACAAATCAATCATATACATATATGAAGTTCTCAAACAATTAATAAAAAAATTTTTTTCAAATAGTGTAATCCAGTTAGCATTCTAGCATGGGCAACTAAGGGGTTATGAGCCCCCATTCATGAAGAGCTATGGACAATTAATGACTTCCTAGGAAGGGAGAACCAGTTTTCTTTGAGGGTGTGTGTAGTTCTTGGTAAATCAAAAAAAATGCTCCAGATGGAGGCTCCACACCCAGGAGTGTTTAAGCACTTCTAATTTGAGTCAATGGGTCATGGAAAAGAAAAGAGGACACAAAGTTAGGAATGGGAGAGTGGTTGAGGTGGATCAGGGAGGAGGTGGGGGGGCAGTTACCAATGAACACAATCAAAATGCATTGTATAAAATTCTCAAGGAACTAATGAAAAAATACTTTTTAAAGAATCACTCAACAGTCACCAAAATCAAAATATCTGCATAAGTACTTTCAGAAAATTGCTTGGAAGCTTATAACCCAGCATGTTAGTAAAACTGACATGTGGTATCTCCTAGTCCAAAGATCCCAATGTAAAAATATCCCTAGGAAAAAAAAAGTCGATTCCGTTGGCTAGGCGGTCACACTATAATACTTGGGGCAAGTGAGTCTAGGTAGTAAAACTCCAAATACTTATCATTTTTTTAAATGAGAGGAATAATTTGAATTTATCCAATTTTGAAACCAAAACATTTGGAACAGTCTTGAATGACTTTGAAACAGGGTTCATTTTAAAAGATAGACATTGTAAATCCTGAACAAATGCTCATGTATATAGTTTAGTGATAATCAATCTAGAAAAATAAGCCTAGGCTCATAAAAGGATAACAGTTTCAGCAATAGTACTATTACTGTTATTAAAATTGAGCTCAAGCCACTGACAAAGTGCATATGTGTCTGTGGAAGAGAGATACTGAATGTATTAGCTAAAGATTTCTAGAAATAAATGCTATGATATTTCAAGGTACAAGCTCCATTTTTATATTCCTCCAAGTAAGAGTGGTTCAGCCCACAGAAATGCATCCTCTCCTAATTATGTGGTCTCCACCTGGGAATTGTTGTACTTCTTTGGCCCCTGGCTTCATCACTCAATTCCTTTTTAATTGAATATATGAACCACATGCATGTCTGGTACCCATGCAGGCCAGTAGAAGAAGAACACCTGAAGGTGGAGTAACATGATTATAAACCACTATATAGTTGCTGGAAACCAAACTTGGCCCTCAGCAAGAACAGTAAGTGCTCTCAACTGTTGAGTCTTTGCTTTTGTCTGTCATTCTGTTATTAACCTTGATGATCGCATCATCTTCGCTTCCTCTGTCTACCAAATCTACCTCCATCATACTTTTTGAAGGTTTCCCATCACTAAAATATGGGGCCACTCAGAAAATCCAGGTTCAACTCTTCTGCCCAGTCAGTGGCTTCTGTCCACATTTGCCATGCAATATGACATTCATTATTTGAACAGAAAAGGTAGTTGAATTGGCCAGGGCTTCCAGAGAGCAAAATCTGTAGGACGTGATATATGAAATGGAGATTTTTATCTCCATAGTAACAAAATTGTGAAATCTAAAAAATCCCACAGGGTAGACCAGCTGGCTGGTGACCCAGGAGGGCCAAAGCTGAAGCACTGGTCAGACAACAAACAGACTGCAGACCTGAAAAGCACATATTCTAGGTCTACTCTGAAGACACAGTGTGGTGTCATCTGAAAGTTCAAGCCGTCCAGATAAAGTCTAGTAACAGATCTCTGCAGAATCCTATACACCTTGGAGGAGTGTAAGTGTTTTGCTCTATTTGAGTCTTTCATGGGTAAGACAGGGTTCATCTCCATCATAAAGGGAACTCTGCCATACTCCACTTACTTCAGTATCAATTTCACCCCTAAATACCCCATCAGCCACCACAGCTGTATTCACAGAGTTCCCAATGGAGCAGATACAGACACATTTCCTAGGGACCATGGCACATAACATTACATCAAATTTGGAATATAAAAGGTCATTAAAAAAAGATGTTAGCATTAAATCAGCTGCACATAAAGACCACTTGCTTTGTACAAGATCACCCCAAAGCGTTACAAGATTCTAAAACATCACTTTCCTAGTTAAAATAATAACATGCTATCAGTAGAATTTAGCTCTTGTTTGTCTACAGGTTATGACATCATTGTTATGACAACCTTTGAAGAACATCTGTGTTGGTACGGTAACCAACTTAAATTATCTAGGCTGTCTAGAAGGCTCTCAACCTTCCTAATACTATAGCCCTTTTAACATAGTTCCTCACATTGTAATGATCCACAGCCATAAAATTATTTTTGTTGGTACTTCACAACTGTAATCTTGCAACTGTTATAAATCATAATGCAAATATCTGTGTTTTCCAGTGGTCTTAGGTGTCCTCTTGTGACAGGGGTCACAACCTACAGTTTGAAAGAACTGCTAATCTAGACCCTCATTCTTAAGGGTATGAGTTCTGTCAAAAAGCTCTAAGAATTGGGCTGTTATATGTGAGTATTTTCTCTCAAAATTGAGCAAATGATTGTGAAGATCCAAGTAAGTAGATTATTGGGGCCAATGTACTCTCCTTTATCACCATTGTCAAACAGTAGGTTTACTGATTTATAAATGAAAGAGTAAGTCAGCCTTGCTGGCTTAGAGTCATGATTCCCTGATTGCTGACCTGTTGATTGAAGGGTGCTCCTCCTAAAGTTCATGGGATCCCAATCATTCTCTCAGTGCAAGCATCTCCTTTTTGGAAACTGGCATATTTATGAACCTCAGGGAGTTTAGGATTGGAAGAAAAAGAGACACAAAATTCTTTTTTCTGTGTGTCTTCTCTGAGCATTCTCTGCTGACAAGTGCATCCCTTGATCTTATACAATGCTATACATGCTTCATGTCAGTAGATCAAACATTCTGTGAGCTCTAAGATAGAAGAGCTGGCTGAATCCTTATAAGTAGGAAAGGCAAACTTGTATCTGGCAAATGTTTCAGTTCCAGTCAAGAAAAATGGCTGTTTCTTTAGGGATGGAAAGGTTAAAGTTCATCAACTCACAGCCAAGTGACTAATGAGTCTCCTCTTTCTGTAGAGTGATGTCATACTGGAGATTCATTAGAAAGGGCAAGCATTTGGACCCAGCAGTAAGCAGAATCTTTAATAAAGCACTAATGCATTTCAGCCAGTTTTGCATTAGAACAGAATATGTCATGAACAAAATTATTAATCTAGGAATGCAAGGACTGGGACATATTTTAAAATTGAGATAATTTAGGATATTAATAGCTTAATGGAGAGAATAAGATCTTGATATTCATTTTGTTATTGTCATTAAATAATACATATCTTTTAGCTTATTAATGTGCCTTGTTTTGTCCATTTTGTATTAAAGGGTCTTGTCAATAGGTAGTAAAAGAGAAAGGAAAGGAAAATGTCTTACTTAGAATACCAAGTCTCCATCATAGATATTGGTGGTCAAATGTATTGTCAATGAAGAAAAATAATTTCTTTAAAATTAAAATAATTATAACATGTATTAAAATGACTTAATTTTCAATGGAAAAACAAACTATTGAGAAATAAAATGATACTATATATTTTAGTGTCTACACTAATTCTAAAGTAATGAACAGTGATAGCCAGACTTCATCTATTATATTTCCAGATGTACCATGACACGCTCAAGTGTCATTATACTAAATACAATTTTGAAGACAGGTGTAAATAGGGGCTTATGGGACTTTCGGGGAGGGAGGAAACGGGAAAGGGGAAATGATTTGGAATGTAAATAAAAAAACTTAGAAAATAAAAAAAATTTTAAAAAAAAGATGATTGGGCAGTCTCCTAATCTATTTGAAAAGAGGACACCATATTCACGTGAGTACTGTAGTAAAATGTACATTGCTGAAAGTGCATGTCCTTTATAGCAATTGATCAATCAGGGCAGCCTTGTTGATAAACAGCTATCCACCAATGCTATAATGGGGAGACATTCAGCACTGGCTTAGCCACTTGACAGTGTCTGATGAAAAAATATTTTCCAAATTATCAATGTCTACTAGATGGACACTGAAAAATGTTTACAATATACTATGAAATACAAAACTTTTCAAATAAATCACTCTGAAATCAAACTCATTTTCTTCTCTGATTGTGTATGTATGGGGAAAAGAAAAAAGTACCCCCATTTAATTCTCTTAAGAATGACTCTTCTGAGATGATCAGACAGCAAAGCAGATATTATTTTAAATTTATTAGAATCATATATGGGTATTATATGTGTGGGTGCATGCATGTCCTAGTGTGCATCAGGTTTCAGAGGACAACAATCAGAAGTTGAATCTCTCATGTACCCTGAGTTCAAAGATCTAACACAGGTTGACTGCCTTGAAAATGCATTTTCCTGTTAAGCCATCTGGTCTACCTCAACATTATTATTTTATTCTCAATTCTTTGAGTGTTTTGTTTTAAGAATATTATCAGTATAATATCCTAGCATAAGCACACCAACAATGATCTTAAAGCACATGGGAGCTTGATCACATGCACATAACACAATACCTGCACGTTGTGATGCTTCAATGTTGGCACACATCAAATAACAATCAGATCAGAGTGAGTCTCCTGTCTATCATCTCAAACACATAGAATTTACTTTGTTTGATAGTCATTACTAACTATTGTGAAATATGTGATTGGTGGTTGTCAGAGTTTCTCTGCTTTGCTAAAGAACATTAGTTGCTGTGTCTTTAATCTAACACCATCACTCTCCTCATTAACCATCGTGTCTCCATCATCTCTTAATCCCGCTTTTCTCAGCTTCTATTAACATCTATTCTACTCTCAATTTCTCAGATAAATTCTTTCAGATTCCTTTTCAGTTACTATTACCAGGGAGTGGCTGCCTCTTCCATTTTTACCTGTGAATTGTTAAGTCCTGCCTGCCTCATTTGTCTTATCTTGTGTGGCCTCTCTCTGAAGTTAATTTACAATTTTGAGTCACAGAACACTTGTTTTATACCTACAGAATAAGAGAAGCTATTTTAAAAAAAACCATTTTATGTGAATTTAATACTATTCATCCCACAATACCCCTGTAGCCACCCCTGCCTTTCTACTCACCCTTCATGATCTCTCTCTCTCTCTCTCTCTCTCTCCCTCCCTCCCTCCCTCCCTCCCTCCCTCCCTCTCTTCCCTTCCACCTATTGAATCCACTTTTGGCCAAATATTCCTGAGTGTGGGGCCTGCCCTGGAGTGTAAATGATATACCAGTGTCACACCATTAAAGAAATCTGGATTTCTCTCCCCCAGAAGTCAGAAAAATGTTAATTGCTCCTCAGCTAGGCATGGGATTCTATGCCTACCTCACCCCTTCACACAAAGATTTTCTTTGTCTTGCGCTTTCACAGGTCTTACACATGATGTCCCATCACTGAGTTCATTTACACATCTACTCCATTGTGTCTAGAACACATTCTTTTTCTTGAAGTCATTCATTGTCTCTGGTTCTTAAACTCCTGCCACCCATTCTTCTCCATAGATTCCCCAGGCTTTGAGGGGAGGGGTATGATATGACATAGACATACCATTTAACATACCCTAATGTCTCTATTTTCTGTACTATGTGTGATTTTCTATATTAATAGTCATAAACTGCAACAAACTTATCTCATGGAAGCTGAGTTGTGCCCTTTATGTATTGCTCTAAATATTTATGTGGCTATGCATTTTCTGTATAGCAATAAGTCATTAGGAGTCATTGTGTTGTCGTGTCTATTCAGCAGAATAATAGTAGTACATTTTCCTCTCGGGTCAATATCCTATCTAACCACAGATTCGTGGACTCATTGCCTGTATCAGACATAGTAGTTGGTTACTCCCATAACATTTATGCCACAGTTGCACCACCAGACATTTTTTTCCAGGAAGAAAGAAGGCAACTTTATACTAAAACTATCTAAAATATAATAGACACAAGTGGATAGTTATTAAAAATCTCTTAGTGAAATTCTGATGTTCAGTTAGTACATGTCTCTTTAGAAGGCTAGATGTTGAAGGAAAAACATCAATAACATAATTCTTGTCTTCTTTTGTAGAAATATGAGTTTCGCAGTTTCATTATTTGCCTTAATTTATATGTGTTTATGTATTAATATGCATAAATATTAATACTTTTGATTTTCAATCCAATTCTCTGCACTGAAAGATACCTGGGATACTCACCCTGCATCATTAACTTTTTGTTTTTGTTTCTTCCTGTTAACAATGCCTAACTAACAACTGATCCTCAAATGTGGTTTGGCAAAGAAATTATGACTTCCTTTCATTGGATTAAATTACTAGTACTGTTCTTTCAGCTGCTGACATTGAAGCAACAGCATTATATTATGCCTCTTTCTGAAATGCTGAAGCCATTTGTGAGCTCTCATCAAGCTCCTTCTGGCATTTTGTGTGAGGGAAAACAATTTTAGAATTATATTTTGCAATGTGATATGTGCTTTGGAACAGAACATAATTCTTATCATTTAGCTATATAGCTCTGTTTCAGGTCAAACTAAATATAGAGTCAATGATCTTAAAATAGTAAATAAAAGGCTTGGGGTTGAATTTTAACCCATTCCATCTAGATAGTAGGGCATTAGCTGAGTGGCCTGGTGCACTGTAGGTTATGCACACTGGAGGACAGCATACTCTTGGTAGGAAGAAGGATCCAGAAAAAGGAGTGCTTCAGAAGGAGAGAAAATAAAGCTCAATCTTTCTTGGTTCTCTTATATTTACATAAATTTTGTTTCTATATCCTGATTTATATACTATCCAACCCACCCTCTAAAAATCCTACCTGCTTTCCTGAGCCTTCTTATACCTGTAGGATTCTTATCAACACAAGTTCAGAAGAGACCAAGTGGTAGAAAGGCAATATTGTACACTGATAAAGTATCTCAGGAATGGATACAGTTTAATATATAATGGCCAGTGATATTTCACATTTATTCTTATAAATTCCTAAATGGAAAGAAAACTGGCACATTTTAAAGTATTGTACATATAACATCCATGTAAGCTTTTGTTACTTTTCTGTCATTCAAATAAAGTTCTAATAGTTTCCTTCTACAGTCAGTGATATATATATATATATATTATTATTACACAAATCTTTATTAACCCATAGGTTCCAAGAGAACTAATATATTAATAAATAAGATCACTGGAGTAAATAAATACATTTATCAATGACACACAATGATAGAAGTTAGAGTAGGAACAATATCTGAGTTGGTTGTTCCTTACTTTTCTTCATCTATGGTTACTAATTCATTCACCCTATGCACATTTCAGGGTGTTAATTATAGGTGTCTTTTAGTAAATGTGCTGGCTAGTTTTATGTCAGCTTGACACAAATGAAAGTTAACTGAAAAGAGGGAACATCAATTGATAAGACGCTTCCATAAGATTCAGATGTGAGGCATTATTTTTAGTGATTGATTTATGATAGGTGCATAGATTGCATGGGGGCACTAGTCTATTGTGGGCAGTGCCATCCTTGGACTTGTGTCCTGTGTTCTATAAAAAAGCAGGCTGAGCAAGCCATGAAAAGCAAACCAATAAGCAGTGCTCTTCCATGGTCGTTGTATCAGCTCCTGCCTCCAGGTTCCTGCCTTGTTTGACTTCCTGTCATGATTTCATTCAATAATGAACAGTGTAAGGCAAATAAACCTCTTCTCCCCAAGTTACTTTGATCATGGTGTTTCATCGTAACTATAGTAACCCTAAGACAATAAATGTATAAAATTTAGTCTCTGTGTTTTGGGAAATTGTGATCTTTAGGCATGAATTTTGCTGAAGCTGAAATTTCAGCTTCTAAGGCAAGAAACCAGAGATTCATGCTCTTCCTGTTGTTACAAAAATTCTAGTACATAACTTTTTTTTCTTCATTTTTGAGGATAACTCTAGAGACATTCCTCACCTGTTTGCAACATGTGATAGAGAAGTATTTGGACTAATTGAACATGAGATCTGGCTAGAGCTTACTTTTTTCTAGAAGTATCCAAAAAACTATGTCAAGAAAGATGGTAAATAAAGGGATCCAGGATACAATTTGGAAAAGGCCTGCCTTGGTCTTTCTGTCAAGTTGGAACAGAATACTTAAGACTTCTCATTTCTGAAGTAGCCATTTATCTCTCAGAAACTCAGAAGCTGATAAAAGCAAGATCATGACACCCTCAAGTTGAGTTTACTAGTAATGGTGAAGTCTCTGTTGATAAGATGACGACTTTAGTATGGTAGTTTCCTAGAAGGGAGAAAGAAATCTTTGTTTTCCACATGGAAGAAGAGATGGTAAGATAAAAGGGCCAAATTCCCTTTCTCAGCTTTTATCAACTCCACACTTCCCAAAATGTCTCATCTCCCAATACTGTTTAATTTGAGGATGCTTTTCTGGAGTCAGACAAGTGCTACCATTGTACCAAGAGGTCCCTTACAGTTACATTTCTAGCATGTAGATTTGGGAGGACACTCTAAGTGTCTAGAAAATGTCAACTAGTCATAGGTGGGACAACATGACAAACAGAAGAAATTACTCTTATGAATATAAGTGAAAAAACACATCAAAATACAGGTAAAATGTCCTGCAGTAGATTGGTTAGTAGACTAACAAATACAGAATATATACTTAGAAAATCACCAAAAAATAAACTAATTGTAAAAATTTAATAAATAATATGGTACTCACATGGAAGTATAGTATCTCCCAACAGTTTAGTTATTAATTATACAGCAAGTATTCACTCTACAATATAGAAACCTAGCAGAACACATTAAATTGGTCTCCAAATATTCTATTCACTTATATTGGGACTGACAGCATGTGCTTTCAAATCTAGTGAGCTGAGAACATAGCATGTTTTGTGATGTTTCTACTAAAGATGTATAATCAGAATGATGAGGATATAAAGCCATAGAGAGCAGAGTGGTAAAGAATTAACAAGAAACAACTACAGGGGATTTATACCACAAGAGAGTTGATTAAAGAGATGTTGCTAAGTCAAATGACCTTGATGTTGAACTGATTTTTTTTTTTAAAAAAGCAGCTATCAAAGACATTTGGATGATTGATAAAATGTGAATGTAGAGTAAGCTAGACAGAATCATGACTCCTGAATAGAAATTTCTTGCCAGCTATGCCTTGGTTATGGCATTGTGCTCCTTGGTTTGTGCAAGAACGATAGAACTGCTTAGGAATAATTTCAACCAGCTAACATTATAAAAAATACTGTTTATAAGAATCTATTTACCTTATAGCTCCTTTCCAACTAAATCTATCACCTATGTGAGGGTACTGGCCATATACTTTTCAAGTTCTTGCAACTTTTCTGTATATGTGAAGTTAGAATAGACAGCTGAATAAAAGTCACTAAGTATAAAAAATATTTAAATGGTAAATATATGGCAATGTTTTGGCTTGGACAATCATTTCCATTTAAACAATGAAAAATGACCATCTAGATCAACAGAATGGTGCCAGATGGCTTTCCTGGAAAACTCTCACCAAAACCCCATGACAAAGGGAATCTACATGATTATCAAGTGAAACTTGAGTACCAGAAATGGACTCATTCTTGATTTGGGTGCTGGAGGTACATATAAAAGTCTGATGTGTTGAGCATAGGGCCAGTGTATATTCAGCAGGCAAAGGTACATACTGCAAGCCTGATGACCTTAGTGTTATCCTTGAGACCTACATGGTGGAAAAGAACTGACTTCTGATTGTTCTCTAAGTAAATGCCATGACCCAGGCTTACACACACACACACACACACACACACACACACACACACACACACACAGATACACACGGTAAATAAATAAATAATCATATTTTAAAAAGAGACTTGTATGGTTTGTATGCCCGCTTGCACACAATGTGGCAGCTCAATAGAACAGCTTGCAAATACCTCTGTGAATGAGGGAAGTTGTATTCTTTTGGCTTATTTACCCATGTGGTCTTTAAGACTCCTTGATAAAGCAATACATCAGAAGTTCCGTGAGCTTTCAGAACCTTTCATCCTGCTCCTAACTTGTTCTTCTCAAAAGCCATTTAATATTTGCTTACATGCATCAAAGAGTGTAAATATTCAATCCTAATTGCTGATGTTGAAAGATTGTGGGAAGGGAAAAAAATGTCATGAAAGATGTTTCCTTAGCTCATGTGAATGGCATTTTTCACTTCCCCAAACTTTATTTTCTCTTCCCATTTCCAGTCTTTTATGAAGGGCTACATCACACAGTCATCTTCCAGGGCACTTAAAAAGTCCGGGGAACCCATTCATTGTATATTAATCTACTGTAAAAACAAATACCTTGAGTGCTTGCTCTGTGGCAATGCCACTCATAAATGCTGGTGGTTGGTAGTGATGGGATTGGTTGGCTTACTGCCCAGACAATGGTCCATGGGTAGGAACTCTGCCTAAGAATTTTAAGATACATTTGGTGTCCGTTGACTTCTCTTCTGTATAGATCTCATCTTTCATCTTTACTCAGGGAAGAATATTACAAAAGAACAAACAGAAGCTTTGCTTTAGTCTTTCACAGCAGTACTAGGAAATACATGGTGGTATCAAGGAGAGAAATCTTTATGGTTGAAATACTGCACATAAAATGTAGCCAAACAAGGTTGGGGGGAGGGTTGCCCCAAAGCCCTTTGCCTTCCAACATTGCATCTATTGTGATGTATTTTCCGAAAGCCACCCAAGTATAACTATTTATTTTAACTAAAGTAATCGAGATTAATGTTAGCAGTTATGACACACACTGTCTGCTAAAGAACACATAGAGCAATTGCTCAGGGCAAGCTTCATTAAGAAATCAGATAAAATTAGTAAAACTGATTATATTTCAAAACTCAGCAGCAGCTAAAATTGCCATTCAGGAGCTTCCAATTAACACAATTGGTCTTGTTCACAATCAGCTATTGTAATCTCATTAGCTTATTATATTTTAATCACTCTGATAACAGTACAGCAAAATTTACTTTATTTTGCATGGCTAAAAACTGGCCAAATTGGGCATGTGGTCTACCTAGCATTAAATACAGGGACCTTTGGAATTTGGCATCTCTCCCATTCTTTTTGGGAGAATTAACCTAATCAAGTGTCAACCACACATAGGTCCCCTTTCCCTGACTGTGAGAAGCATACTGCAAACAGACATCTAATTTGGCATCCATTGAAGGAGGAGGGGTGGTGGGATTAATTATGCAGTTGACACTGTGGTTCAAATCATTTTGTATTGGCATTTGGAGAACTCATACTTCCTGTAAGAAAGGGAAAGAAACATGAAGGAGGCAGATTTTTCTGAGCACCCATGCTTAACTTTTGTATCTTTGCAGTTTCACTGTCTTGGTTCACGAATATGTTCAAAAGATACCATCTTTGCAAAACTGGGAAGTTTTTTTTTTGTTTGTTTGTTTGTTTTGTGTTTTTTTTTTCCTGTCATTTTGGTAAGAGTGGGCAGCATGCAGCTAGGAAACGGGTGCTTCACTGATCCCTGGTACTGCCTGCCTCAATGAGATTATGTTCTATTGATGGCAACTGGGGTGTAACAGCCATCTACAGAAAGCAATAGGTTGCCCTATTTTCAGGCTGAAAATGCTGTGTGTTTTATGATCTGCCTCTATCTTGCACACCAGGGATGCGTCTGTGGCTAAAGCCGTAATAGGATTTTCCCAAATGATAGAAAAATACAAATATTCTGACCCACTGGCTTTAGGAGGTTGCTTATTTTCCAGTGAACTTTAAGACTGCATTTTGCCTGCACCTCTTAAGAATATCTTTGAATTCCATTCTGCATGATGAGGGCGTTGACAAAGGCATCGGTGATCATTAATTGTGTGCTGCAAAAGGAAAACAAACAAGAGAGGCAGTGTGCCAGAAGGCTTACAAATCCAGGTTCTTGGCAGGACCCCACAAGCAGGAAAGGCAGGATAGGGAGACAACTACAGCTGAGCATGCTGGGAAGTTCAGAAACCCTTCCAGAGCCTTGACCCCTACTATGTTTGGAGAAGTAGAAACTAATCCTATCTTTAAAAAAACAAAACAAAAAAACCCAAAACAACAACAACAACAACAAAACCAAAAAAAAAAAAAAAAACAACCAAAAAATAAATAAAAAACCCAAAACTACTATTCAGCTGTTTTACATTTCAAGGTATTTTCCTGTCTGTAAATAAATAAGTAAGAGAAAGTACCCTTGAAAATCCCAGGAGGGAAAGTTAAATGAAAAGGAAAGACAGAGTCCTTCTGTGACTATCATATTACCATACCTAAGCACTGAAAAGGTGAACGTTCATCATTATTAACATCATTCAATTTGTGTCTTTAATTATAACTTTTGGGGGCATGAATGGCTCCAGAGAAATTAGTCTTCTATTTGCTCCATGAAAGAATTTAATAAGTAATACATTATGTTAACTGATTTTTAAAAATCCATTTAATTTCTCCCTGAATTCTATTTTAGGCTGATGAGTTCTGATATTACAGAATTTTCTATCCAGCATCTCCCACTCAGGTGGTCATAGATCATTGTTTCTTAAAACATGAGGTTCTGAGCTTTGTGTATTTTTGGCTGCACTTATATGTCACGTATTCTGAGGCTCCTTCTGTTTTAGCTGTGTGTTAACCAGCTGCAGACTCTCACTGCCTTTATGAAAATCACGTCTGATCATTTGAATGATGGTTCCAGGTTGCCTTTGAACCATCTCCTCTCTTTCTAATGATGACACTTGTATGTTTGGGGGGGGGGCTCAGGTTGTATAATCAATAAATCTCCTTTCCTAAGTCTGATATTCAGGTGGATACCCATGTGAGCAGGATGCAGTATGAGTTTCACGACAAGAAGAATTTCTTCTACCCCTCCATGTCTGTTCTTATGATAATGGATAATTATGATGATTTCTCACAGCAACATCATTTGTGAACCACTTTCTAGAAGGTGGCTTTGCAGGCTTTGGCTGAACGCAAACAGCAAAGGCAGGGTTAGAAGACTTAACATCTTTTATAATTCCACAGAAAGAGATTTTTATAGACAGATTATATGTACCTATCTGCATAAAATATGCATACACATAAAATATGTATATAATTACATTCAGGAAAAGTTATCTATATTTAACTAGGTATTTACATATATGCAAATGTTATTCAGTCAAAATGGACCAACTATGATTTCGTATAAAACAACATTTTCTGTTCCATTACCTTCCAATTGTGCAGTGCTTATTAGGGGTGAAATCTGTCCAGTTGAACAACACCTTTTTGATTTTATGAGCCGTGCTTGATGTATGACATTAAAGACAGTAAAGATGTCAAAGGACGATGGGAAGATATTTCCTATAATAGAGGCAATGTTTTTTGTCGCTCTTGTCAGTGCTGCCACAGAGAGATTTCTTTAAATAAATCTTTACTTGGATTATCATTCTAAAATAAGTCAAGTTCTACATATTTGAGATAAGTTTGGCCCCAGAATTCCATTGACTTCTCTTCCTTGTTGTCTTTGGTGAAACATCAGAGAAGTGAGCAGTCTGTGCTCTTTGACAATGGCCAAAATGCCACCAATTTAGTGAAGGTCCCAGATGTTGTAAGAGAAGATGAAATATAGTACATTATCTAAGTGAAGGTGGTGATAGATGTTACATGGGAGAAAGGATGTATAATGGAGTTCTCCAGATGATAAGCATAATATTATTATTGAAGGTAAATACCAATCTATTACTATCGATACTACCAATAAATGAAATTGTGAAGGTAGGGTATCCTTGAGATGGGAGGTAGTGTAGAATGTAGTGCTAAATGGTTAAATTTTACCATATCAGAATGGAGCTGTAATAAATATTTGCAGAAGGGGCTGGAAAGCTGACTCAGAATTTGAATGCTTGTTCTCCCAGAGGATACAGTTTTGCTTCCCAGTACCCACTTTGGGCAGCTCAGAGTTTCCATCTATAACTCCAATTCCAGGGCATCTCACACCGCCTTCTGGCCTTTGTAGATATTGTGTGCATGTGGAACTCACTTATGCACACACACACACACACACACACACACACACACACACTATTTGAAAATTAATCCTTAAATACTTTTATTCAGAGAATAAATGAGGTTGATTTGTGGCTCCACAAGGCCAAGTCAAAGTTGTCATTAAGACCCAAGAAGGTTCTGAGGCAATGACATTTGGGCATTTGGATATCCATAATGGTAAATAGTATTAAACACAGTGTTGAGTTTTCTTTTAAGATGGAGACCTGAGAAAAGCACAAGTATATGCCTGACTATTAGAAGTGGTTAGGAAGTCAGGGCACTCTTTAAGAAACACTTAGAGAACTGTAAACGGTAAACATGAACCATTTTTCAAGATGTCTTGGCTTCATTTCCTGCCTCTCTTTTTATCTCCCATTATCCCAGGCCCCTCCCCAGGTTAGACTTTTTCCTTCTCTTCCCCCACATACCATTTCTCTTCTTTCTGATAGTGTTGGTCTGCATCTCTCTAAAACTTACATAGCAGACTATGTAAGGATCTTTCAGGTGAAACTAACAATGGCTTCTCGGGACTCTACCGGGGACACTGTTCGTGTAGTCTATACTAATTCAGTCACTTTGCTTCACTGCATTATTCTCAGATTTCTTTATAGGGCTGACTGGATGATTCATTCTAGAAAGTACTGGATCCTAAGCTCACACCCATACACATCTGGGTTCAGTGGCATGCACCTATAATCCCAGTTCTGAGGATATGAAGACTGGAAGATCACTGGGACTTACTGGCTAGCCCCAACTCCAAAAAATGGTGAATGGCATCCCTGAAGATGACAACCAAGGTTTTCCACCAGCCTCCATGTGCATAAGCACAAATATGTATCTAAACACACATGTATATGTATATACAAGAATGTGCAACCATATACATTCACACATGTATAAAAAATTTCTTTTACTTAGCTTGAATCATAAAATTACCATTCATCCAGGTCAAAAACTAATGATTTCATACAGCTTTATCTATTTTGTATTTTTAACATATTCTTGCTGTTTAGTCTTTCAAAACCAAACAAAAATAAGAGCAAGATGCATATGGACATACTATGTTAATATAAAAAGCCTTGGATATGCTACTGATCATGAATAATAAAATGGTAGTGGTCGTTAATGTATTAATATATGCATATACACTGTCTATTGCCTGATTGGGTGCCTCTGAAAAGTTCAAAGGTCTGCACTCACCCACTCAGCTCCCTATGGTAATGATCATTAAATGAGTCCTGTTGGGTTTGGTGGCTAGAGAAGAGCCAGAGGACCACTTCAAGTGTGGACAAGCAGGAATAGCTAGTGTGTTCATTCAATTAAAAACTATTTATTCTTTTCTTCATTGAGTGAACATTTATCTAGCAGCCACCCTGTGCCACTGAATCCGGTTCACAGGCAACTGTAGATTTTAATTGGAGCAGCTGCATACCTTTGATTATATCTCTTGCTATTTATTATCTCATTTCTAATAGTCTAATAGTTTAATGCCATGCTAGTTATGCCAGCTATAAATACAGTAGGGAAATAATGGCTCTTCCCAGGCCTCTCACTTGTCCTAGAAGGTTGCAAGACACATAGAAGTGTCCCAGACATTCCTTGAAGTTTAGTCTTGTGTGTAGATGCGAGTTTTTTCTGATATCCCAGGAGACTCTGGTACCACCTCTCATTTCCATTGTCCCAGCACTTTCCCATGACATGCTCAGTTTTTAACTCACAACTTTCACATAGGGATTTCTCAACCTTCTTACTGCTGGCTTTGGGAGGGTAGGAATATGTTCCATGAGTAGGCTGTGCTTTGCTGTGTATCTGTATCCTTGGTATCTATACGGCAGGTACAGAACACGTAATTCCTCCCCCTCTGCATCCTCCTATAGTGACAACCAAATTTGACTCCAGGCTTTGCCAAATGTTTCCTGAAAGGCAGAGAGGAATCACCTCCAGAAGAAGATGTTTTATCTGACCTGAAGCCCCCAGAGTAACACAAACCTCACTTCTGGCTGACCCCACCTTTCATCTGCCTGCTTCTCCAGGCAGGACATCCATTTGACATGTCTAGATCCAAGCAAGGTGATACTCACTTGGACTCCCACTACCGCAGAAACAGAGACAGGAGAACTGAATCTACAGAGCGAGCTTGAGGAAAGTCTCACCCAGGAGACCCTGCCTCAGACTAGCCCTCCCCAAAATAAAGATTGTCACCTCACAACAACAAACTACAGTGCAATATTTAAGAAAATCTTCTCTATAAATATTCTTCTTAGACGCCTTGGAGGGCCGGGCGGTGGTGGCGCACGCCTTTAATCCCAGCACTTGGGAGGCAGAGGCAGGCGGATTTCTGAGTTCGAAGTCAGCCTGGTCTACAGAGTGAGTTCCAGGACAGCCAGGGCTACACAGAGAAACCCTGCCTCGAAAAACCAAAAAAAAAAAAAAAAAAAAGAAGCCTTGGAGGAGTCAGTCATTTATTTTTTTTCTTACTGTATTTCTATAGCTGGCATTTCACCTACGTAGTTATAAGTAGCATGGTCTTACATCCACTGTAGATGGCATAGGAGCTGCAGGTATCCTATGGCCAGAAAGTTTTGCCATCCTCGAAGCTGGTGAGAACATTTCTGAAAGTTAATAGGCCATCAAAGATCCCTTTTGTTTGTTCCCTTCTTTGTTAATGGTCAATGCTATGCATATAAAAAGCTATCAACGAACAGAACAATTGAATAATTGGCTTTAGCAGACTGGGAACATAGCTCCTTTCCCAAAATTCACCTCTGCACAACTCCTGGAGTATCTGGATTCCAGATAAGTGACCAGTCTGCACCAGGAAGTAGGGGCACAAGGGGGGACCTGGCTTAGGTCCTCCCATCCTTTGATCTCTCATAAGGAAAGCTAAGTTTTTTTTTTTTCTTTTCCTTAGGAAAATGAAATTAATTTGGAGTCTTTCAAAAATCTTGTCATGTAAAATAATTCAACAGAACCCCAATTTGGGGACTGCTGTGTTTGTGTTCCCTAGTTAAGCACCCTAGATATCAATACTTAATGGTATTCTCTAAGCTCAGCCAGTGAAGAAAATAGGCTTGTTATCTATCAAAGCACATTTTACTTTTTGACAAGTAACAGGCAGTGTGGGGAACACAGGGAGGCTGAAATGAGAACCTAAAAGAAAACTCATATAGCATCTGCTGCCCTTTATCCCCTGATGGCCTTTCCTAGTATCATTCCAGACATGAGCTTGTTCTGATTGAAGATCCCTTGATTTTTTTCGGGGGGGGGGGGTGGGGGAGACAGGAGGAGGTGGTGAATATAGCCTGCCTGGCAGCAAACCGAGATGCAAAAAAATCTGCTCAAATAATTGGAAACACGATAGATTTTCTGTGGCCAATGCCAGTGGCATCTTGGTTTCTCCATCTCTCTCAGTTGAATTTGTAAAGGGCATTATCTTATTGGTTTTAAAGTTTTCATTTCACTTATTTGCAGGGGGAAATTTGAACAAATCACCCATGATGGATTGCCTAATTTCCTAGACTGAATAAACCAGTTTTATGAGATTGCCCATTCCTGGGTTATTAGTGAACAGAAGCATTGATCAATTCTTAACCTTAAAGGAAAGGCTTACCGAATTATTTCATTTGAATGGTTTCATTATTGGAACTGTAGTGTTGGAAACAAGCATGCTACGGATGGAGTTGAGAAGGGTCTTCTAGCAGAATTTTATTTGTTTATTCTTTCCAATTGAGATGCTAAAACCGGCCTGAGCCACAGATGTCCAAAGATCAGTAATCACTATGTGAAATCATCTTTGATCAAAAAGCCAAGGGAAGACCCAGAGAAATAGCACTTCCTACCTAGAAAAACTATAGGCTCAATATAACCCACCACAAATTTCTTCTGCCTTCATCTGTGAAATACAGAAAATAAGGAACACTGAATAGGATATAATCATATATTTTTAAAGTTACATGAATAATTTCAGGGTCATTGTCTGTGGAAGTCTTCCTTGGTGATGAACAAGGATTAGGATTTGTATTTGTTAGCTGGAACCATTTAAGTAGGGGTTGACTTCACAGACCCTCAAAATTGGTACACCCCAATGACAGCGGTAATATTAGAGTCATAACCCACTCATTTTTGTTTTCTTAGCCTTCAAATTGGAAAAGCCACACAAAAATAAAATTGAGAGGGTAATATTGCTATCTAAGGAGATAGGGTTTGACTAACTAAATACAGCACACAAACTAGGATATAGTTTTCTTTCTGCTTCTTTCCTTTCCTTTTTTTTTTCCCCCATGAAAAAAGACAGTTCTGATTTTTCTTCTTCTTTTCTTTGTTTTGCTTTTTCTTCCCCAACCCTTTTCATGAATGCATCTTAGTGAATATAAACATTTTCCCAGTAGGCATTGCGAGAGAAGGCAGCATCTCCTTGGAAGAGGCAAGAAGGGAGTTAAAAACTTTTGTGTGAGAAGACTTCACTGTGAAATGTTATCTTTTGTTAGTTCAAAGGTTCCCAAAGATATAAATTCTTCAGCACTGCCCCGAGGTACTGGGGATGTAAATTGAATACTTTACAATTTGTAGACTGTTCCTGCAGTAATGTGTATCTCCTCTGTGAGTGAGTGTTTGGGGATTTTTCAATTACTAGAGTCTGAAAACTCGGAGATTCTTTAGGGCAGAAAAAAAAATATTCTTCTCAAAGTTGAGGCACTGATGTTCAAATTAGCTGCCAAAAGCGTCATAATGATCTGTGTTCCGGATTTTGCTAAACAGGGAAAAATGGCCCATTTTTTTGTTCAGGAGGAAAATAAGCTCTTCTAACCCACAGTCATGAATAACTGCAGGCCAGGTTAGGTGATAGGTTAAAAGTGAAATAAATTGTTGATGTGTGCCATATATAATAGACTGATGTTGTTTCCGAAAGACTCAAATGAACTCCTTTATATTTTTTTGTTGGGAGGCTGTTGAAATCATAAGTATAGTTTTTAGGCTTACTGTTGATTGCTTTAAAAAAAACAACAAAATAAAATGTATGAACAAGTGCTTGATTAGAAGTAGGTAAACTTCAGAATTTCCAATAAGATAGCAAGCTGAAAACATCTAAATGACTGAAAAAAAAATCACAAAATTTCTACTAATTCTGGCGATCTGTTCTTACAAGATGCCTTCACTACTCAATTAATAATTACGTTTCCATATTTTCCTAAGCTAGAGCTGCAACGAACTAGAAATATTATTACAAGCCGTCATGAGGGAAACATCACCAAAAATGAGCAGAAGAAATAATGTAACTCATATATCTCTAGCTCTCATATTAAGAGTGTACTGTGGACAAATAGGGTCTGAATTAGGATGGCAGCCATGGTGGGATTTTATTTTTTTAAACCAGGATTTTAAAAAATCATTTAGATGTAATTGTTTTGTTCTACTAAATGACTTCTGTTTTGATGCCCACATCTGAAGGATCTGTCATTAGATAGCTGGAAGTTCAGACGAAGAGTTCCTTATTTTCTAAAACTGGTTTCTTTCTCTAAGTAGGTCAGATAGTCTCCTGTTATTATTTCTTGCAAATTTTACATTCAGGGTAAATGGAAACTGCTTTTGATAGGAAAAATAAGTCATAATAAAGACCCCCCCCAATAAGGGATACAACCAGGCCTGCAGTATCCAGATGTTCAGGAAACAACCAGTCTAGGATCCCTTTAGTCCGCCAGCAGAGGAGGGTGCATTTAAAGAAAATAGAGCAATATTCAAAACCTCACAGAATCGTTTATTTGTTCCATACTTCCCAAGCATAGTAGTTTAGGAGAAGGGGGAAGCGGGAATAAGACATAAAAAGATGAAATGAAAACACAATTAGGCTGAGTCCTGTAAATAGCTTAAAACTTGTGTTTCCATCTAATAAGCATGTATTGAGAAACAATTATATTCCAAGCAATAATGCACAGACACAGTCCTAGAATTGGGTATTAAGGGTTTCCATCCTAAGGCTTTCCTATGAATAAAACATGCTGAAAAAAATTAAAAGGGAAATAATAATTAATGTCTAGAAAAAATGGATTTCCATCTTGGAAAAACAGTCCTGGGGTATGTGTGTGTGTGTGTGTGTGTGTGTGTGTGTGTGTGTGTGTGTGTATCTTTAATTCCAGCACCTAAGAAGGCAGAGACAGGAAGATCTGGAATTGAAGGCCGTTCAGCTGCAGAGTGAATTTGAGACTACCCTGAGCTACATTGAGGAAAGTGTCTTAAAAACTCAAAATAAAGAAAGCAAACAGCCTTGGAGACATAGAAATACATTAAACCTTGGGAAAAAATGAGAGGCAAAGAAGGGAGCCAGGGTTGATTCCTTATGACAGTTTCTCCTAACCAAAGGCATAGAGCATATGGAGGGATGGCTCAGTAGACAAAGGTGCCTGATACCAAGCCTGATATCCTGAGTTCGATCCCTGAGACCCACGTGGAAGAAGAAGAGAAGCAACACAAAGTTGTCCTCTGGCTTCTGCACATACACAGAGGTATGGAATTCGTGATACTTGCAGGGAATGCCCACATTTGCATGACCCAGAGGACACGACGGTTATAGACTTGAAAGAAGCTGTGTCTAAACATATTGCTTTTGTTTCTTCTTTACTCCCCATCTTGAAAAATAAATTGGATCAAATTGGCATTGCTTTGACGATCACTTAGGCTTCTTAACGAGCATTCAGACTTTTAAAAGGCAAATGAACCAAAGCCAGCTTGCAGAAAGTCTGTTGTTGAATAAGCACGATGGTGAGTTCAACAAAAGTCGACTCCTCAACTTCCCAAGAGTGAGTCATTTCACTAGACTCTCCAGCTATACCCAGAACACTGAAAGGGGTGGGCGTAGTGACTCATGCCGCAAACCCAGCACTTAGGAGGTTCCTGAGGGAGGCTCTAAAGGCTGAGGGCATCTGGACTGTGTACTGAGTACCGGGCCAACCTGGGCAATAAAGTGAGAATATGGTTTTTTTTTTTTTTGATTGATTGTTTAGTTTTGTTTTGTTTTTTTCAAGACAGGGTTATTCTGTGTCACTGTCCTGGAACTTGTGTAGACCAGGCTGGCCTTCTAGTCACAGAGATTCACCTGTCTCTGCCTTCTGAGTGCTAGGCTTAAAGTCATGCACCACCACGGTCATCAGAGAACACCTCTTAAAAGTACTCAGAGAGAAGGATGGGAGTATTCAAATGCATGATTATATCTCTCCCCAAAGGCAAAAAAACAAATAAAAAGGAATATGGAGGAAAAAAGAGAATAAAAGCAGAACTGTAAATATAATTTGAAATTAATGTTTTATGAAAACATTGAAATAAAGCATTGCCAAACTTGTTCCCTTTTAAAGCGAATGCTATTAAACGATAGATATATTTCTCATATTGATCAATAGTCATGCAAATTTAATAAATTGTCCTCCTTATAAAATCTAGCCTAGTATTCTATCATAAGTTGTTAACTCCAGCTAGACAGCTATTTAATGACGAAAAGCTCAAAGGAGAAAATAGAAGTCAGATGGTTGTTCTACCATGAAATTGTTACTATAATCTTAAAATATACTAACTTCTCGTGAGTTTGGAAGCTGCTAATTTGAGGATCATAAGCTTTTATGAAAGATCATTAAAATCAGAAATTAGTATTGCTAACTCCGAGTCCCACATCGAACGTTAGTATTTTGCTCCTTTAGTCAGTAAAATTATCCATGAGAAATTCATGTAATGTGTAATATTCCTAGATACGTATCTTATGATCATTAACAAATTGGAAGCTCTTTTACTGCGTGTCCAAGGACACTTCAATAATGTGTGTTTCTGTTAGGGGCAAGTCACATTCACTTCCATTGGTTTTGTTGTTATTTTGTTTTTTTGTTTTTTTAAATCACAGTTCATTGTCTCTACTCCAAGACCCGATCTCTGGTCAGCAACTCCGGATCTGTAGTTAAATCTTATCCTGGAACACACCACCAGTCTGTAGCTCCTGGTACCACCTGCCCAGATGTTCTGAGCTCCCTTTCCTTGCTTGCATACTTGTCTTGACTACAAAGTCTGCACCACCAGCAGCATGGCCCCTGTGTTCCCTGGCAAGCGTCCCACCACTCGGCTTTGCGCTCTGCTGACACATAGAGAGGTTTTCCCTGTGTAGCCATCAGGCCCAAGGTTCGTCTTGAGCTCCGTAAGCAGGAAGCTAGGCGGTTTGAAAGCACTGATGCTCGGAGTGCCTCGGAGGAAGTAGAGGGAGGAGGGGAGACGATGCTGGTGAATGAGCTTCTTGGCCTGGAGTTCAAGGCCACCGCTTAGGCTTCTAGTCTCCCCCGCCTGCCTGCCTGCCAGCCGCGCCTCCATCCAGCAGCCCCGGAGAAGTCTCAACCTGCAATGGCAGAGAAAGCCCTCATCTATCTGAGGAAAGAAGCCACGCCGATGGCTCCCTGGTGGATGTAATTGTGCTCATTACTGCCATTTACATTTCCTCACCCGATTACCACAAATGCCTCATTACTGCTGAAGAGGGTTTTGCTGGGGGGAAAGGCTTGCTAACTATTCATTCCTGGGCTCCGATGTCACCAGACCGGCTGATTGGAAAAGGAGGAGGGTGAGGAGGAGTTGAGAAGGGGCGAAGGTGAAAAAGGTCCTCTATCAGATTTGATTAAAGGACGTGATTTAAATCGATATTTAATAAAGTGCCTGCTACGGCGTAACACGGGGAGGTCCCCGTGCAGGCAAAACCGTGATTAGGAGCCCCACACTGCCTGCTACACAGCTCAATTGGGTTTTGTGTCCTGGCCTGGCACCTGTGTCCCTCAGAACTGCGCCTCCAAGGTAATAGGTTTATGAGCCGATGAACAGAGCTGATAGCTTCTAAATGGATTAACTAGGTGTCTGCAGTCTGGCGATGAAAGCATCAAGCCAAAAGGAAAAAAAAAAGTGGGGGTGGGGGTGGGGAGAAATGGTTTGCGTAAACGGGGAGAGTGATAGGAAGTGTTGACAGATATTGTGTGTGTCAGGAGCCCCACAGGGTAAACACTGGCTCGGTGCCTGCCATTCAAGTGCTGTCTCCATGGGTGAAGATATCAGGGTGCTTAACAAGCCAGGCGAGTGCTAGGGAACAGGCTGATACTGAAAAAGCCACTGACCGGGCTGGGCTGGCCCTCTGTCTGCACCGGGGATGGGCCTGGGCAATCACAGTTTGTTTTTTTTTTTCTTTTCCATGTCTGGTAGTGGGGGTAAAAATGGAATGGAATCGTTTGGCTAACTCTATTATTGGCAATACCTGCAAGGAGGTATTATGATTCTGTGGATCCATACGGGGTTGGGTAATTTTTGGGGGGGTGGTGGTGGAGGGGGTGTCGGTGTTAAGTAGCGCCATCTACTGTGAACACAGAAGGGCAGTAGGCTCAGCAGGGACAGTCTCCACACTGTCATCTCTGGTCTTTCTACACGCTTCAGAGACGATTATGTAGCTGGATTTGTGTATATCTTTATTTTAAATATGAAATTGCAATGATAATTATGCCTATTTACATATATGGTTCTCATACATAATGCGCTCATGGATACAATATTTTCCCATGTTAAAATTCAACTTATGTTTTCTTTTCAAATATTCACCAACAAAAGGATGCTAGAGAGAAACATTACAAATTTCTGGCTACATTCCTTAGATATTACAAGTTTATTCCCTTTTTTCTAACATAACACCACTGTAAAGTAGGAATCTAATAAATGACAAGCTTTATATATGTATCTAGTTTTAACAGGCTATGATTTAGGAAATGATGCTACTTATGGAAAATAAAGTGTATGTGACTTAAAGATATGTTTCTAACACTATTGATGAAAAAGTAAGTGTATGTGTATTTAAAGATATGCTTTTAACACAATAGGCAGTTATTCAACTTGAAATATAATATTGTAAATATAGTCAGAATTCACACAATGACATGCAGTGCTGTGATTGAGCTCACCCTAAACAGGTCATCACAGAGACAATCCTGAAAGACGTCAGCTAGCTATCCTAATGGAAACTTAAGTGCACAATGCATAAAATCTTAAGAAAAACTCAGTGGAGAATTGATCTGAAAATATGTAGTTTTAAAATCAGAAATAAATTACATAATTTCAAATGGCTTTATGAACTGGGGAAAATGTATAAGCTGAATTGTGGACTTATAGCAAGATATTGCTAATAATTGTCACATTTCTGTTGCTACTACCTCAGTCACTCTGGTGCATGATTTCTATTTCCCACAAATGACAAAATGCCAGTGAATGTTTAAGACATCCCAGACAACTATAAATATGCACATGCTCACTCTGTGTGCAAGACAAACTAAAAAAAATACATTGTCTTTGGAAACTAGGAATTAAGAAAGTAACGTAGAGATACTTATGAAAGAACTCAGTGAGCCATCTGAGTAGAGCTGGCAGCTTGGGGAGCCACGCCCCTCAGAAATAGGCTCAGCCAGTTTAGGCATCCTCCCCACCTCACCCCCTGCCGGCCAGCCAAGACTTAGTCCAGAGAAAGGTCTGACTCTAAAATACAATTGCTAAAGATAAAACTGAAACATGGCAAGATGGAAACAAGAGAAATGAAAGGAAAAGAAAAACTAAACAGAGTCACCCTCTTCCACCACGTGATGCTTGGGGCCACAATGGATCACAGATGCAATAGCAGAACCACACGCTCTGTTTCACCTAGTATCATGGTAGCCGTATTAATATGCATCGGGATGTTTTGATATGAGCAGAATGCTTGAGATCACGCATTTGTTTTCTAACTTTATTTTTTTTAATTTGAGAATTTCACAAATCCAAGTCATTCATTTCGATCCCCACTTCCAATTCCTCTCTGCTCTCCCCTACCAATTTCTATTCCCAACTTTATGTGCTTTTTAAAAACCACATTATCTGATTAGTGCTGGATGAATACAGGACCTCCTACTAGGATGTGGGCAGCCTCTCAGAGGCCTCATCTCCGAGGAAAGCAAACTTTCCATCCCCAACAGCCGTTAATGCCAATAGCTCCTGAGGGAGGATGGAGAATTTCATGAGATCTTCCCCTGATTGTGCTGGGATCTTTGGCTTGATCTTGTGCACGTCTTGTGTATGGAGTCACAGCTACAATTTGTTCATGTTTATGGCAGGGTTTTAATGCCTGGCAAATGCTGCTTCACTGCAGATGTCCATACATGTGTGCGTTGGCTACTGTTTCATTGCTGAGGCAGAACACCATGATCAGGGATTGTTCAAGTCCACAATGGTGGATCGAAGTCACGGTAGCAGGGGCAGCTGGAAGCTCAAATCTCAAAATCAGAATCAGGAGGCAAGGAGAGAACTAGAGATTAGCAGGAGGCTTTTAAAGCTTCAAAGCCTGTTCCCCACCCACCTCCATCAACAAACAGGTCCACCAGCTGGGGACCAAATTTTCACATACATGAACCCATGGGGCAACCTTCTCAGTCTCATCATACTCTGGCTCTTAGCATTTTTCTACCTCCTCTTTCAGGATGGTTCCTAAAGCCTTGTGTCTGGGGGGCAGGGTATGTGTGTGACATAGCTGTCCCATTGTAAGGTAGCACGCCATAATCTCTTATCTGCATTTCTACCAGTTTTAAATAATTAATGAATTGTCTTCTGCTATTAAAAAAAGAATCTTCTCTGATGCAGGTTGATAGATGTCTGTGTCTATGTCAGTACCACGCTGATTTTATTACTACGGCTCTGTAGTATAACTTTTATCAGGCGAAGTAATATCGCAAGCCATATTCTTACTGTTCAGCATTGACTTGGCTATTTTGGAACTTTTGTGTTTCCAAAACTATTTTGAGATTCTGTTTTCTCTTCCTTATTCAAGCCATGACTAGAGGTTGTTTGTGATTGTGTATGTTGGGGATAGTGCACATCCTCAAACATTTCGCAAAGACAACAGAACACAGTTCTAAAGCCACCCAGGAACTTCTCTATCAAGGCAGAAAACAATCCGAAAATAAAAGTCTCCTAGAAGTTATGTTTGTGAGCATGCATAAAAAAGAGAAAAATAGAACAATTAAGGCCAACATCATACAATGTTATATTAAAAAGAGTAAAGAGCTTTCAGAAATCACTGCTCGCAAAACAGGAGTCCATAAAAAAATACTTCTGAAAATAAAATCTCAAACCCAAATGTTTCTACAAAAAAAAATCAACAATTGAAAATCAATACAAATGTAAAAAGTTCAAAAGAAAATTAAACAGTAGGAGCTACTAGGAGAGAGATGTACTGAGCAGAGAAGGAGCAGAATTCCAGACAGAATTGAAAAAGTAATATTTCTTCAAAAATGAACAGTTGGTTAGAATATCTTTCTGGAGTAAACAGACTCAACAGATATGGCCCGTAAGCTGCAGCAGGATTACTGAAGGTGTGATATTTGAAAGAACAGGAAAGATAGCAAGGAGTTGAATCATAAGGAAACTAAACTCTTATGTAGGGAAGTCCCTAAAAGAACAAAGCAAGCAGTTCTTCACAAAGCAGCCATAAAGCTATCCTTCTGAAAGCTTTAATGAAAAGAAAACAATTTCAAATTATACATCAAAAGATCATAAAGCATATCTGAGAAAATGAACCAAGAATCACACACACACACACACACACACACACACACACACACACACACACACACACAAACACCCAACGATGTATGGTCTAGTGAAAGTATTATATTGGTCAAAACCATTCGAGTTTCTAATATGTAAGGTAAATATAATCAGATTGTCTTCAGATTTCATGTACCAATTATATCAGAAAACAGTATGAGTTATAAGATATCCAATAAAATATTGCGAATGTAAGAGTCTAGATTCATGGATGTTGACTTTTACATAAAGTTCACAGTTAACATCACACAAAAATGTAAACACTGCTGTTTCCATTTCCCATCTGCACTGAATTTGTATCATTTTACTTTGCCTTGCTGTGCCTCTTGAATTATCTGTTCTTCCTCATACAAAGACCAGGGTTGAGCCATTCTTGAAATAGTTACCCATTTTTCATGTCTTTCCAGTCCCTCCACGTGTCTACACACTTGTGCACCTTCCATAGTCACCTCCTGGTGACCCCTTCCCAGCTGTGGGACAGCTAGATATAGCTTACTGGATTTCCTCCACTGACCACCCCATCCCCAACTCACACAGATCACCCAGAAATGCTCCAGTGACCACCTCTCAGGCACAATGTGACTCCTTAGAACTCACACCCTATTAATTAACTCACCCTAGGAAAGCTGCTTGTACAAGAGCTCAAAAGCCATCAGATCTTCTCTTTCTTACGCCTGCTGGTTGAGCACGTGTCTCAGAAGCTCGTCCTTTGCTGGACTGCTGAGAGATGTGCTCCTCCCGACTCTCTGGAATCTAGGACTAGTATCAGGGGCATATAGAGTTCTATATTCTGTGCTCCTCTTCAGGTACCCCTTGACCTATACACCAGAACCTTGCTTCCTTACAATTAGGGCTTGTCTTGGGTACAACTGTCTCCATAACAGTAGGATGGACATGGGTCAGACAAATCCATCAGTGTAGGATTGTCGGAAAGACATGGAGCCACACATTAAAAATGTCAGCAGTGGGTTGTCTGCCAGGATAAATAAGTGTTACCTTATGAAGGGGACTCATATACACCCATGTCCATTTCCCCTGCAGCCCCGTCAAGGAAGGGCTAGAGTTCATGGCCAAACTGCAGAGAGGCATGAAGATGTAACTAGAGACCCAAATATGACAGTGCATACCAGTAATCATTGTCCTTTGGGGTCTGAGGCAGGAGGATTGCCAGTGTGAAGCCAATGTGGGCTGAGCAGCAAGTTCTGTATCAGCTAGGTAGTAACAGGAAGCAAACAACAGACTAGAGGAAAGTGCATCTTCCTTAGAGATCAATTAGAAAATAAGCCTCAGATAAGCATATGAATGTAGAGACAGCAACACAAAGGCAAGGCAAGCCTTAAATATAGGTTTCCCCACAGAACTGAAACTTGGTGAGGTTTAGAAGAGAGAGCAGAATAACAGAATGGTACGAACACAGCTTAGCTACAAATTGTAATGAGAGAAAGAGCAGTCTGGGTTGGAGAAAAAATTAGCTTCAGTAATGCTATTGTCTGTTATTGGGCTGGCATCTTACCTTGATAATGTCTTCTATAGTAGCATAACCCTATTACCTCGGGTGTATTATTAATCAATACAGTAAGAGAATAAGAAACCACAGTTGTGAGGCAGAAAAAGTAAGGAAAACATGGTACACCCCACGTGTCTCAGCAAAATTATCACTGTGAAGGAAACACTGTTTGCTCCTCTAAGCAACCAAGAAAGCTATAACTCATAATCCTAGGTGTAAATGTGTGGCTATATTTAGCCACATGTTTTCTAGTTCAAACTTAGATTAAAAAGTATAAGAGATTCAGTTCACTGAAAACGATTCAAACTCAAAGAGAAACCAACCCAGAGGCAACAAACGTGAAGTCTCTACTGTCCGTTTGACATGTTCTAGGATACATGACCAATTGCACACTTGGGGCAGGAAATGTCCAAGTGAGAAGCCCAGGAAACATTATTGCACTAGATTTAAAAATAAAAACAAAAAAACAAAAAACAAAAACCCACCACAAATCATGGAAAGGATATGAGTCTCCATTGTAAGGATCTGATGAGCAAAATGTAGTATAGATTTACTAGCGATAAGGAAGTACATGCTCACCATATATGTTAAGTATATGAGCTCATAAACACACACACACACACACACACACATGCATAAGGACACACATACACACAAAGTAAACAGATCAATAGCAGATCATTCAGAGGAGACTGGATGCTATACATTGAATCAGGAAAGACTCCCAGATGCTCCTGTGTCACGAGCTTGATCCCTAGTCCATGATGGTTTTAGAAACAGGTAAAAACTTTAATTTTTTTTTAATTTTATTTTATTTTCTAAGTTGTTTTTTTAAATTTACATTCAAAGTCATTTCCCCTTTCCCGTTTCCTCCCTCCCCGAAAGTCCCATAAGCCCCCTTCCCTCCCTCTTTTCCCCATTCAACCCGCTCTCGCTTCTCTGTCTTGGTATTCCCCTACATCCAGTCTTTCCAGGACCAGGGGTCTCTCCTTCCATCTTCTTGGAAATCTATCGATATGCAAATTGTATCTAGGGTATTCTGAGATTCTGGGTTAATATACCCTTATCAATGATTGCATACCATATGTGTTCTTTTGTGATTGGGTTACCTCACTAAGGATGATATTTTCTTTCTTTCTTTTTTTTTTTTTTTTGTAATTATTACAGTGTGTATTTTAGCTTCCATACAACCCTGTGAAGTTTTTTTTATTTATTTTCTAAGTTTTTTTTATTTACATTCAAAATCATTTCCCCTTTCCCGTTTCCTCCCTCCCCGATAGTCCCATAAGCCCCCTTCCCTCCCTCTTTTCCCCATTCAACCCCCTCTCCCTTCTCTGTCTTGGCATTCCCCTACATCCAGTCTTTCCAGGACCAGGGTTCTCTCCTTCCATCTTCTTGGAAATCTATTGATATGCGTATTGTGTCTAGGGTATTCCGAGATTCTGGGTTAATATCCCCTTATCAGTGACTGCATACCATGTGTGTTCTTTTGTGATTGGGTTACCTCCCTAAGGATGATATTTTCAAGTTCTTACCATTTGCCTAGGAATTTTGTGAATTCATTGTTTTTAATTGCAGAGTAGTATTCCATTGTGTAAATATATCACATCTTCTGAATCCATTCCTCCGTTGAGAGATATCTGGGTTCTTTCCAGCTTCTGGCTATTATAAATAAGGCTGCTATGAACATAGTGGAGCATGTGTCCTTATTGCATGCAGGTAAAGCCTCTGGGTATATGCCCAGGAGTGGTATAGCCGGATCCTCCAGGAGTGTCATGCCCAGTTTTCTGAGGAACCGCCAGACTGCTTTCCAGAGTGGTTGTACCAGCTTGCAATTCCACCAGCAGTGGAGGAGTGTTCCTCTTTCTCCACATCCTCGCCAACAACTGCTGTCTCCTGTGTTTTTGATCTTAGCCATCCTGACTGGTGTGAGATGGAATCTCAGGGTTGTTTTGATTTGCATTTCCCTAATGACTAAGGATGATGAACATCTCTTTAGGTGCTTCTCAGCCATTAGATATTCTTCAGGTGAGAACTCTTTGTTTAACTCTGTACCCCATTTTTTAATAGGGTTACTTGCCTCTCTGGAGTTTAACTTCTTGAGTTTTTTGTATATATTGGATATTAGCCCTCTGTTGGATGTAGGGTTAGTAAAGATCATTTCCCAGTTAGTTGGTTGCCGCTTTGTCTTTTGGAGGTACAAACTTTAGTATGTTGGCCTCTAGGGAAGAAGTTAGTAATTAGGGTCTGTGCATTGCAAAGGGATTATCTATCCACAGAGCCTGCCTTGTTCTCTGACCCACTCTAGTCATGACAAGAGCAGCTATCTTTGTCATTCACTCTCCAGTATGATGAGATGACCCATCACAAGCTTTAAACCAATGGAAACTACCACCTCTAATATGAGAACCACCAACTCTTTCCTGAAACCATGAGCTAATACCAAGCTTTCTATTCCTTCTAGCGTGATAACCTCAATAGTTTGTTACCCTCTCAACATCTGACTGCCACGTTAGCAAGGAGTTTGAAGTATAGTAAATAAAGAAATTCAATCATGAATTTCTTCTACTTGTCCTTCACAATGTGCATCCATCAGGAAATAAAATAGACAGTGTGGAAAGTTTTCCTGTAGAAAGTCTCAGCAAAGACATCACATCTGTTAGATATTACCATGGGTAGGACACGTAAAAATGTTCTCCAAGTCCTAGGATAGCATTCATTCACTCTCCTGTCACTGAGTCACTTTGGTTATGGCTGGCCTCAGCTGGGCATAGGCACGTGCTTGGCCTTGTATTGCAGCCTTATATATCCATTGAATGTGACCTGATTAATAGATGTTAGCAGACAGTTGTAACGGCTGTCTAGGAAAGACTTTTTTCCTGCTCATAAAGGAGCACAAGACGGTCTCTGTTTTGGTGACACTGTGTGTGAATGGTTATGGAAGAAGTCTTCACTGAAAAAAGTGAGAATGGGGGATATATTTAATATTTTTGTAACTTATTAATAAAATGATTATATCAATGTAAAATTTTAGAAGGAACATGTATTAGATATGTATGGTTAACCCCACTATAATGAGAAGAAAAGAATTAACAAAAATTAAGAATGTTGTCCCTCTTATAGGGAGAGTTGTAATTGGAAAGGAAAGCCTGAGAGGTCTGAGGTACTAACAAAACCATTTTTAAAGACTCCGGTGACTGTTACAAGAGAATCTAACTTATAATATCCATTAAGCTATTTATTTATTATCATGTAGTCTTCTGTTTTGAATTGAAATAAACAGAAAAAATATTTGACATGAAAAGGATTGGAGTGAATCCAGCCAGCCACAGTTAGTTTGAATATAGACCATCAACCACATCACAGTGATTAATATGGCAAAAATGAAATTTTTCCATCTGGAGCAGAGGTAGCAAAGCCTATAGTATTTACTGTAAGCCAGATATAGGTTTGAGTTTTGGCCTGTTCATGAACTGTATGACCCGAGGCACTATTTAATTTCCTAGTCGTATTAGATTTTCATTTAATAAGCTCAGTAATATTCTAACAGAACTGCTTGGGGGGAGTTGAATGTGTAATATGTATGATGTTTTTGCACAATTCAAAATACTGTACCAGTATTTAATATTGAGTATTGAAAGCATCAGAAATGCTACTTATAATCAGAAATTACTTAAATGTACTTCATCAGGACAGTAAGTACACAGCTTTTGCTGTTGACAGTATTGGGCATGGGGTTTTCATGCTTATTGGTAACAGATGCAAAGACTAGCAGAGGGGTTATTCTTGAAAAAGGCAAAGAAGACAATGAATCAGCAAGCCAAGTAGAAGACCCTGGAGAGCCTCAGGAGCCCAGTGCCTCTGACAGAAATGAAGACTACTACACAAGTACCATTAAATCCAGTCAGAGAGTCAAGCAGGGCAGCAAAGGTGATTCTAGTGGCTGTCCAGGGAAGACAGTGACAGCCCTTCTTCATTTGTCTGTCGACTCTGTGATGATCTTCTTGGGGCAAGCCTCTGCCCATCTGTGGCTCAGATGCACACAGCACAGCTCCTGGGAGGTCTGTCTCAGTGACTGGAGCCCTGGGGAGATCTACTCTTCACAAGCCACCATCCCCACCACACCTCTACAACTGCTCAGGGTTGGTGAGATTCTTTTTATTTCTAATGACACGTTATGTGTACATCTGTTCTTTCTGCCATGAATGCCCTTGCTGACTCTCTTAAAGTCTCTACTTTTGAAGCTGGCAGCAGATTCACTCAATGTAGATTTTATTGAAACCTCCAAAATGAACTAGCTTATCTCATGGTGCTCACATAGTCTCTTGGGGAAAAATTTATTCGATGTTTCAGCATGGATTCTGCACATTTCTGCTTGCCCTTATCCTGATAAGCTATAAGCATATAGTTTTATATTATACTATGCAATATACATTGTATAAAATATATAGTATAAGCATTGAAAAAACAAATGACCAGATTCAAAGCTACACTGACCTCTGGGTATTGGTTAGTCACAGATGTAAGTGACACATAAAAAGAATCTCAACAGGTTGTTGTCTTTGATCTATAGTCTTTGTTCTGTGATATTAGAAAGCACACCCTCATTGTGTTCTAAGCAGCCAATACACACATAATACTCACACAGATAAAAATGATGTATAGGAACAGATATAGTGTCATAGCATTGCTCCTAGAAACATTTTAGTCAAGCCTGGAAGACTTCCCTGGTAAATTCAGAAAGAAAGAGTGGATGAATTCTTGACAAATTTCCCAGCTAAAATAGCCTACATGGTTGTCTGTTTCCACAACTTAGAATACTCCAATAGTACAAAGTGAACACCGACAGCCATGAACACGATGTCGATGTCCACTTTGGTTACCATCTGTTCTCTTCTCTATTTTCTTTCTTTTTTCGCTGCTTCCTTCCTTCCCTTCTGATATGTTGATGTCATTCTTGTCTTGAATTTTGTGAAGAAGTAATGTGAAAAGGGGGATCTAAAGTCAAAGAAAATGGCTTTAACCTCCCCACAAAGGTAGATTAGGATTGTGTGCTGGTTAAAGTTTGTTCACACAAACTTGAGTAAACCAGGAAGAGAGAACCTCAGTTAAGGAATTGCCACTGTCAGATTGACCTGTTAGCTCATCTGTGGGATATTTTCTTGATTCCCTATTTGATTAGGAGTGCCCAGTTCACTGTGAGCAGTGTCATTCCCTAGGTTGTATAGGAAAAGTAGCTGAGAAAGCCAGTAGAGGGAGGCCAGTAATCAGTGTTCATTCATGGTCTCTGCTTCTGTCACTCTTTCCATGTTCCTGTCCTGAGCTCCTGCAATGACTTCCCTCAGTGGCAAACTGTGACCTGACAGTTATAGGATGACAATATAATTTCTCTCCGAGTTGTTTTTGGTCAGTGTTTTCTCACACCAAGAGAAATGAAACAAGACAGATATTGCCTCTGAACTCCAGCTCTCAAGTGGATTTTAAGAATTCTCATTTCCTCCTTTTCCAAAGACCGAGTTCATGCCTCTCTCCATCCCCAAACACTAGACAGTTGCCATGGCCATCTCCTAACTGACTTGATGTGTAATGAATTTCGTAGATTGATAAATGGTTTCACACTGTTCTAAAGCATCATAGACAACACATCCGTCATGCCTTTGCCTTTGTTGTATGAAGCACTGTAGATGAAGTTGGCCCAGTGTAGTTCTTGTTTCTATCATAGGCTCTTACTTGTGTGTTGCCACTATTAGGACTTCTGAAGGTTTAAGAACCAAGTCTTCCAGTGCCCTTTACCTTGGGGCTGCTACCAGAAGTCCATCCCACCCTCACAGTGTGTCTTCTCACACCAATTACTTCAATTCTTTAGATGAAGTTTCCTGGTTAGGTGATTCTGATTTATGGCAAGTTGATACTAAAGCCAACTATCAAAACATATAATAAAATGCAAATACTGTTTAAATGATCATTATACTTGCTGATTAGTAAAAGATAACAAAAGTCTACCCAGCTAGTCCACAGACAGGTACCATAGCCTGACTACATTTTCTATTTGTAACTGACTGGACACAGAAGCCACAAATATGGTAGACTGGTTCTTCACTTCTGTCCTTTGTTAAATTAATTTAGAGAAAATACAAGGGTCATCTGCTCTAAAAGTGTCAGCGGAAATAGAACCTGTTTGACACTACCCCAATTAAAAGGAAAGCTGATATTTAAAGCCTTGATCCCTTTCTGGGTCGTTTTCATGTGCTCTGGGGGGTCATCATTCTGCAGTCTTCCATCAGGGGCTTTTAGGAAAGAAACCCAAGTCTGGAGCCCATATCGTGTCTCACTTTCCATTGGACAGGTGGGTGGGGGGTGGCGGAAAAAAAAAAAAGCCTAAACCAGTACGTGTTGTGTTCAGTGCTCAGAAAAGGCAAAAGCCAGTCTCTTGCCAGTGCTGCGCCGCACTGCTGCTCTCCTGTGAGCAGAGCTGAGAGCAGCAGTCAAGATGTATAGGGAAATTACACTAGATTTATTTACAGAAACCATTTATGTTGAACTAGCGGTTTCCCGTTGTGTCAGCAATTTTCTATTGCGCTTATTTGTCACAACGGTACTCGGCAAGAGTAGGATCCTATTAAACCTGCCCAATACATTACACAAAATTGCAATCATTTTCTATTTTATAAAATAAAAGAACTGTGGAATTTGTACAACGGTGGAATCCTAATAGATTTTTTTTTTCAAGATAAAAACACACAGTCTTGGGCAAGCCAGTTCCAAATGTGCTTTTTAGTTCTTTTCTTAGCTCATTTCCAATGCTTTCTCTTTAGTTGATACGAACAATAACTTACTTCTGAGACTGGCCTTCATGAATCAAAATGAAAAGAAAGCAAGGCCCGAATTCAGGTTTTCTTTTTTCCTCCTTTCTTTCCTAGTAGCGTTAGCCTTTCTTGAATTTCCCACAGAACAATGACTCAGACTTAGCATTTTAAAAGAATGAACCTCCCGTTTTGTTTAGGGTTACATTGGATGGGTCAGTTCATCTCAATAAATAAATAAATAAATAAATAAATAAATAAATAAAATAAGAACTAAGTTTTAAATTAAAATTATCTCACATTAACTATTTGTGAGTAGTTCTACCGCTAAATTGCAAGCTTTGTTGTGTTCTTCAGCTAATTCTCACCAACTCTGGGTTTGACCATCTGCAAGAGATCTAGACTCAATAGTGAGCTAGACATGCAATTAGGGTTGCTTCCTAAAAATGCACCACCTATGTCTGTTTCAGCAAGGTCTGGAAAAATTATCCTTCTACAAAATCCCTATGTTGTCACTGTTCTCCTAAATTCCCATGAGCAGGCACAATCCACATAGAACAAGGCTTCTAGATAATTCCTTGATTATTGTGTCATATGTACCTTGGACTGGAGACCTCCAACATTGATCCACTTTCTGGGTGCTTTACTAAGAATTCACTTTCACAGTCCTACACCTAAAAACACTGTGGCCAAGAGACTTTATTTAGATCAGGGCTTCTCAATCTTCCTAATGCTGTGACCCTTTAATGCAGTTCCATATGTTGCAGTAACCTCCAGCCATAAAATTACTTGGTTGCAACTTTATAAGAGTAGCTTTGCTACTGTGAAGAACCATATAGTGTAGATATCTGATATGAAGGATACCTGATATGCAACCCCTGTGAAAGGGTCATTCGACCCTTAAAGGGTTCTTGATCTTCAAGTTGAGAACCACTGATTTAAATAATTTAACTTCTTTGGTCCTCAATATTCCCACTACAAACGGAATAATAATATTTTATTTGTTATAATTACATAAATATGCATATATGTATATATATGCCACTTAATATACACAGCACATTAACAAGAGGATTAACTGAAATTTTACCAGAAACAGTGCATGCTCATTTCATGGTTAGAGTTGGCACTGCCAACAGCACTATGCTCCTTTCCTGCCTCAGTTTCCTCTCATTTTATTTAAATTTTCTAGTCATCGAACATGTCTCATTCTAAATAGAATTCACAGCTCACTAAAGTCATCTTTCCGTGTGAATACTCATTATCCTCTGAAGTTTTCCCTAATTTAGCAATGTGGTCTCTCATGTCTATGAACAACAGGTGAATATGTCACATGAGTAAACTGGCAGAAAGAACTTGTTTAACAAGATACAGCATCCGGCCAGGGTTAGAAACGCTCATCAAACTCAGAAGCGAGGGCAGGTACTTCAGTCCAATGAAGTGCAGGAAGGAAAGAGATGCTGCAGAGTTAGCATTACAGTTAATTATGAAAAAAATTTAACCCCTGACATCAGGAATGAGAGATCACATATACCATTCGATGTTTATTGAAAGTATCCACAGCTATACAGCAATACAAGGAAGAGTCTGATCATTTAATTTCTTGCTTTTGAAAGAAATTAAAAAGAACAGACAGGTAGATTAACAGTTAAGAGCATGCACTGTTCTTACAGAGGACCAAGCTCAGTTCCTAGCATTCATGTGAGGCATCTCTCAACTGCCTGTAACTTCAGATCATCCTGGAATCTATACATGTGTACATATACCCACATACAGACATATAGTCTTAAAAAGTAGAATAAACATTTGGAGCTGAAAAGTTAGTTCAGTGGTGAAGAACATATACTATTGTCTTAGTGGTCCTTACGTCAGATGACAGTGCCCACTGTAAAAGCCTCACAAACACCTATAACTTATAAGTTCCAGGAAATTAAACACTCTCTTCTGGCCTCAGTGTGCCCCTGCACAGGGGTGTGTGTGTGTGTGTGTGTGTGTGTGTGTGTGTGTGTGTGTGTGTGTGCGTGTGTGTGTGTGCTTTCATGCACATTCAGCCCTCTGAGAACTACTAAGTTAGCTGAGGAGGTTGGAAGATAAAGGATCCAAGCACAGAAATCAATCCCACTTTATGATACTAACAAAAAGCATGCAACCCAACATTTAAAAAGCACCATTATTTAAAAGAAAAAGAATGTATTTAGGTATAAATCTCACAAAACACATAGGCTTATTCTATCACCAAGTGGAACATCACTGGCCCTAAGATTATCTAAAAATAAGTATACAGACACAATTGAAATGGAAATATTTTCTCTATTAGTATTAAGAGTCACTACTTAGCAGCAGGGACACACAATGTAACACTGGTGGCAGAACACATCAAACAAGCTGGAAACTACCCAGAGCAGAACACGATGATGGGGGCAAGTTGTTTTTGACATGACAATGGCAAAACTATTTTCCAATGACAAAACTATTCTTGAAGATGATGCTGAACCAATTCAATATTAACAAGCAAAACTAGACATAACACACACACACACATTCATATAAATGCACACTCACTCACACACACTCACACACATACATACTCATACACATGCACACTCACACATATACACACTCACTCATTCATACACACTCATACACATGCACATTCACTCACATACATGCACAGATACACACTCAGTCACTCACACAGGCACAGACATACACAGATAAATACACACACACTCATACAAACACACACTCACAGAAACATATACACTCACACGCATATACACACACATGCATACTCGCTCAGAGACAGACATACACAGACACACACACTCACACAGACAAACACATACACACACTCAAACACACAAACACACACACATACACATACACACACTCATGCAGATGCACATTCACTCACACAGACACAGACATACATAGACACACACTCAGTCACTCTCACACACACTCACACAGACACACACTTACTTACACACACAAAGACACACATATACACACACATGCACTCACCCACACACCCATACACACACTCACACACATACTTAACCATCATAGTTTTTATAAAACCCTCATCTACCAAAATATATTTTTTCACAGAAGTTTTCTGAAAATTATAACTTGAAAGGGAAACATAAAACTCTAGAAGTTTTGGAAAACAGAAAATCTTAGCGAGGTATGTCTAGGAAAATACATTTTTACTTAAAATTATTTTTTTGATATCTCTGTATTTCTATAAGTACAATCCACATGCCCGTGGAGACCAGAAGAGGACACAGGATCTACTGTGGCTGGAGTTAGAGCTGATCCTGAGTCTCTTAAACTGTGATCCTCTGAAAGAGCAGCAAGTATTCTAAACCACCAGGCCATTGCTCCAGACACCCAGAAGAAAAGAGATTTTAAACTTGACACAAAACACATGGGCTATAAAAAAAATAATAAATTATTGACCTAAATGCCATAAAATTTAAAAATAATCAAAGACAGTCTATATGAATAAGATAACAATAAGTTTCAGAGTGGAAAATTACTATAAGCATCATATATGATAAAAGTCTAGTAGCTAAATCACAAAGAGAACTCTTGAACTTAACAGTTTTTGAAAAATCTATAATGAGAACATAAAGAACACAAATAGCACTTCATCAAAGCCTATGGAGATGACAGATAATTACATGAAAATGTCCAACAGAATTACCCACTTGGAAAATACAAATCAAATGTACAGTGAGGTATAATCACACAGCTGAATAAAATGACCAGACTGGGCTACATATTGAGACCCTGCCTCAAAAACTCCAAAGCAAAGTCCAGTTCAAATAAGTAAAAAAAAAAAAGCTAAAGGAAGAATTTGCTAGACAGGCCCAGACATCATTTACATAAAGTCCAACTCAGAAACATTCTCTGTATCTGCTCAGATGTCAGAATGGCAGTTCCCTTGGGAAAGAGTGGGTGACGCTGACTAGGGTTGGTAGAAGAAGGTTGTACTGGCTGATTTTGTGTGTCAACTTGACACAAGTTGGAGTTATCACAGATAAAGGAGCTTCAGTTGAGGAAATGCCTCCATGAGATCCAGCTGTAAGGCATTTTCTCAATTAGTGATCAAGGGGAGAGGGCCTAGAACCTCGTTAGTGGTGCCATCCCTGGGCTGGTGGTCTTGGGTTCTATAAGAGAGCAAGCTGAGCAAGCCAGGGGGAGCAAGCCAGTAAGAAACATCCCTCCATGGCCTCCACATCAGCTCCTGCTTCCTGACCTTCTTGAGTTCCAGTCCTGACCTCCTCTGGTGATCATCAGCAACATAGAAGTGTAAGTTGAATAAACCCTTTCCTCCACAGCTTGTTTCTTGGTCATGATGCTTGTGCAGGAATAGAAACCCTGACTAAGACAAAGGTGATGTTCTATTTTATGGTCTATTTTATGGTCTAAGTGATGGATTAAGAAGCTGGTTCAGTTTGAAAAACATCTGTGTGGTGGCTCAACAGTGCTTTATAAATAAATAAACCAACCAACAAGCACAGTTACATATATATATATATATATATATATATATATATATATATATGTGTGTGTGTGTGTGTGTGTGTGTGTGTGTGTGTGTGTGTATAAATATATTTATATTTTTTTCTGTGTGTTAAAGTGAAGAGTGTGAGGGTAGAATTCAGGAGAGACCAAGAAAGTGGACCTCGATTGAGTCTTCAGACTACCCCACCACTGTACAGCTTGCTGGGTGACTTTGGATCCTCTCTTCAAAACCCATCATTTCCTGTTAACTGAATGATGATGGATGGCTATATTGAAGTTGCAAGCATTTTATTTTGCTATTGAACCCAAAGTCACTTGATGACTGCTTCATGAGCCCAGTAATGTGCATTCATTTGTTTTCATTAACATTTCCTGATTTTCCTGGTACACTATTGTATTAGCTGCACTCCTGTATTTTGGTGCCACCCACATACAAGAGTTTTCTTCTCTTAACTATCTTTATTTTCTAGTTGAGAGGACATAATTTAAATAGTTAATCCTACTTAATTAGATCTATATTAGAAAGAAAACAAGTGTTATATTAGAAGAAAAACAGATCTTACTTTGGGAGGACAAAGAAAAGAAGGGTTTAGCCTCATCTAGAGGAAGATATCAAATACTTTTCATGGGAATTAAGATTGGCTCTGTTATTTTAAAGCTGAATCAGAATATGTCCATGAGTGGGAAGGAGAGCACTGAAAGAAAAGGATGGGGCAAGAAAAGAAAGAGAAATGTGACAGAAGTTCATTCAGGACAATTCAGAACTCATCCATCAAAGAGAACACTACCTATTTTTGGTTGGAGGAAGGACAGGCACATCCTGCAACATTCATGTACCCTATTACCAGGGGAAAGTTTTATATAAGTTATATTAACTGGGAACATTTATAACAAGTGTTGTTCTCATTATACATCTAACTTACCACATCAAATCCCTTGGTCTAAAGAGCAGACTGGTTTCCTCCAGTGGGTCAATGCTACACTGCAAATATTTAACACCAGTCAGCCTCACGTTGTTTGCTTATATTTTTTTCTGCCTTAATGAATTGTTATGCAAAGCAAGGTGCATGAACACATGTTTTTCCTATTACTTCATATATATATATTTAAACTCTTAGTGCAGAACACTAAATCTCATACAGAGGAAATGGCATTGCTAGTGAGGGTCTTTGCAAACATGTTAGCTACGAATCCCATGTTAACACGATAATTGTTTCCACACACATACATGCAGGCCACAACAAGGATTATTAAAATGATTTAAGAGAAGCCTACCATAAACATTTGTGCTTTCATTAAAACAAAACGAAACTTTTGTGCCTACTTGGTAAATATATCCTGAAGAAATCATACTGGGTAAGTTCCTTTAAACACTTATTCTTGCTAATAATGTCTTTCCTGTGTCTCTCTACCTTTCCCCCACTCTTCCACTCTTTTCTCCTCTCTCTTTCTCTCACTCTTTCTTTGTTTATTTGAGATTTGATCTCTCTCTCCTTCAAGCTTCCATACAAAATTGGTACTTTAAAGTAGTCACAATTAGGGAAAAAATAAAATAGACTGAAAGGTTAGCTAACTAACTAAAATTTAAGAAGATTCATCCCAGGCCTAAAAAAAAAAAAAAAAGTCAGGATGAAGAGGAAATTCTAGATAGGAATCTAGTTTACTGAAATGCAAATCCCTGCGTCTTATCCCCCAAACCACATACCTTCCCCCTCACCTTCCCCTTATGTTACTAGAAAAACAAGAAAAGGCCTTTGGGTCACCAATAAGAACTTTTCGTAAAAGAAAGAAAATTAGAGTCTGGTAACCAATAACATATGAAGGTGTCCTGTACAAGCATTCCTGGATGGAATTTGAGCCCAGGACCCTCTGGCTCCACAATATCAGTTTTACTAAACTGCAGAAAGATCTTCTTAGAACAAGGGTAAAGGCATTCCCTTAAAATGTAGAGTATTCAACAAACAAGTCAGGAGTGTGTTTGTAGATATATAGCTATTTAATTAATCAAGGGAAACTGGACACGGCCATTTCAAAGACACACATGCCGTGTGTGGAGTTCTCATTTTGTTGTGGGGGGGGTCATATGACTTTCTGCTCTATTCTTAACTACAGGGTTAGAAGGGGTAAAAACAAATGGTCAGGAGGAAATCCATTCCCTCCTGCTGACTTGAGTGACAGAGAAGTTGGCTGATACTGCTACGTTTAAGAGAAATCTAACTTTGACCTAATCTGAGAACATGCACTTCATCTTCTTTCCCATAATATGTTTATTGGAGTCATATTGAAAGTGAGCAGTGTGGCCAAGTTCCTAAGAGAACTGACTTTCAGGATTTATTATCTTCCCCATTCTCGCCCAGTTCTAAACAGTATGGCGTCATGTTGCTCCCTTGTGTTTTCTTGCATCAATTCGTTCTCTTCATCTCACTGTATTTGTCACAAAATGCTGCATTGCTCTTAATCTTTTGGGATACAGAATTCAAAAGAAACCAATAGATGAGAGAAAAATTTAAGTATATATGTATGTATGTATGTATGTGTGTGTGTGTGTATCTATCTATCTATCTATCTATCTATCTATCTATCTATCTATCTATCTATCTATCTATCTATCCATCTATCCATCTATTTATTTAATTTTTATGTGCATTGTATATGACCTGCATGTGTGTCTATGTGAGGGAGTCAGACCCTCTGGAACTTGAATTCCAGACAGTTGTGAGCTGCTGTGTAAGTGCTGGGAATTGAACCCAGGCCTTTTGGAAGTGTAGCCAATGCCCTTATCTGCTGAGCCATCCCTCTGGTCCCAAAGATGGTGAATTTAAAATTTGTCCTGAGAAAAATAGAATCTGTGAAAGATATCAAATATGATATTTTGAAGTTGCAGGAAATCTAGATGCACTCAGCCGTTCACAGGAAGCTGCCTTGGAACTTTTCAGAAGTCCTTTCTGGCCTTCTCACCACTCTGATTCCATTTTGCAAGAAAGAAAAGGGTGGTTTTTCTGGTGTTCTGCTAAATTTAACTCTGGCTATTCTACTTACATTCCATTTACATCATCATTACAAGCTCTAGGGGGTCTGGAAAAGTGACTATTTCCAATAGTCAAAGGCAAAGTAAGAAACAGAAAGCCTGGACAGCAGGCAGGCAACCTTAAGTTTCTACCTTGAGAGGGGAGGCTGCATCTTACTGAAAGCTTCATTTGCCTGTGCTACAGTCTTGTTTCTGGAAATGTGAGCTGAAAGGAAAGAGGAGAGAGGGGTTGAATGTGTGAATGACTCAACTGGATGTTCTTGACAGAGAATATAATGAGGGTGAGTGATTCTCTGGTCAACTAACAGAGGGCTTGGATCTAAAGCCCTCTAAAGAAGCGCGGCATGCTTGTTTGGAAACTGAATTTCAGGGAAAAGAATCATGTTCCTGACTCAGCACATATCTCTTTATAGAAAACTAAAAAGCAAAGTTTAAGGTCAATACAGGTACTTGATAACCATTTAAAGAGGCTACAAGGGACTCTCATATTCTGGATTGTAAAAACATTTACACATACAGCTAAATGTAGGAGCTCCCTATTTACAAGTAGTTTCAGGAGTGGTTTAAAATTAGAAAATTCTAAGTCCCTATCTTCATCACTACTCTAGCAACAATATTAAAATACAACTTTAATTTTACTGAATTGTTTTTAAACCCAGAGGCTCCCTAAATCACTGTGCATATTAATAATAATTCTTTACTTTCTTCCTAATGTTTTTTGTTTCTATGCCATATATTGGCTCAAATGGCAGTCTGACAAAGTATTTCTTTCTTCTTTATATTCCAAAATTATTTCTGTGAATACCTTAGATGACTACTAAGAATGCAGTATTATTTATTAATACATGGAACAAGTAACATAAAACAATACATATTGATATTAGATTTTTTTCAACTCAAGAACTCCTTGCCTCCTGAGAGTATACTTCCATTATAGGAACATTGTATTCACAAAAATCATATCTCTTCTTTCTCAAGATCCTATGCTAATTTCTATGAAAAGTATGTGATACTGTAATTCATTAATGAGACAAATCAGACATGATATATTTATATTTTTATATTTAAAACAGTATAGCATAAAATAGTGAATTTAAATATCTTAAATAATCATTTTATTTCATCCATGCTGAGTTCAACTGATGATGACATTAATACATTTTAGTCTTAAAGAATTTATATCTAGTTGATATAGATCTTATTTCTCAAGAATAAGTTTATTCTGACATTTGATTAGCTATAGAGTTCTAGTATCTCATCAAAGACTCATAAAAATAAATAAAGAAATGAACTAGGCATAACAGAAGTCCAGCAAATAAAATATTTATTATCATATAATAATTTATTAGATTATATAAATGATTTTGATTTTTCTTTTCCAAAATATACAAACATAGCAATTTTTATGCACCAATATTCATACTAACCTTACAATATTGAACATAAGAAATAGGAGACTATTTTCTCTAGCTTTCCAATTATTCTAGTGAAGTTATAAAATCCAAAATGTTAAAGAATTTACTTTAAAAAGGGGGGGGAGGTTATATTGTGAGAAGCCAAAAATCCAGGTGCCCTTAGTTTGTCTATAAATTCCATATCACAAGAACTAGCACTAGGGTCCTTATCTGGGAAGGGTTTTTGAATATCCAATCCCTGATATCCTCAGTTCCAATGCCAGAAATGGATGTCATGAAAACATTATGAATTTCTTCCTCCTCAGAGGCCTCAGGGTAGGTTCTAGTGTCTCTAGACCCTGTGGAAAAAGGGGCTTTAAATGTTAACAGATTCATTCAGTACATTGCACGGATAGTATACCTTTCCATATGTGTTGCAACAGGAGAGAAGTAGGGAACATTAATCTGTTTCAACATACCTCCTAACACAGGATGCCCTTTATAGCTCAGTGGTGGTCACCCACTCCACTTAGTGTGCCTGCTAAACAGTTCAGTGGTAGGAAAGATGGAGAGTTAACAGCATACATTTGTCCAGGTCTTTTTCTTTGACCCGAACCCTTCCTCTTCTTATTCATGTTTGATGGCCTATGGCTAAAGAATGTGCAAATGGCTCCTTGGCCTCTTTAACACACTACCTTGAAATACACTTTGGCCCAGATTTACTTTTAAGCCCCGCCAGTGAGTATGCTGGAATGCAATACTCTAACAAAGTGGGGACATAAAATCCTGACCTGTGGTCCTTGGTCTATAATTTTGGTTTAGATGCTCCTGACCATGGTGTCTTCAATTGTCTTTTAAACTTGGTGTCTCATTTGGATTGCAGAAAAACAAATGTATTTAAGGTACTTTTATAAATTTAAATATTAAAAGCTGTGTTTGTGATTATGGGAAGAGAATTTATCAGTGGTATAAATATGTATATCTGTTAGTTTTCACTACAGAATAAACGCCCTAAACCCCAGCACTTTAGCATACGCTAGCTGTCAAGAGCAAGGCTTCTTAAACTCTCCCTACTCACAATCTACTGTTGCCCAGGTATTTTATGTAATGACAATCATATAGGGATATAAGGCAGCTATAGCAATCAAGTACTGAGAAGAAATCATAAAGAAATGTATTATAATATAATTGCCTGGCTTACATGTGATTTTTTTTCTTTCTTGTTAAAGATGGAAGAACATTTATGAAGTAGTGAGATGAATATGCATGTCTACTTTTTCATAATGGAGTAAATCTTGGCTGGATATTTGACACAGCAGGATGTAGAAAATCTTTTCAGAGTGGATCAGTATTTTGATTTTTCAGCTATCAGTGATGGGAATACCACTTTGCAGACACATTTGGGGGCCATTTAAGAAATGGTTGTGAATCCTATCCTAATCTCAAACAAAGTTCATATCGTGATTTTTTTAAAAATGAAACTCAAGTCAGCAATTCAAATAATAATCTTGAAAGTTATTCTATTACCATGAAAACACATACTGTCTTGATACCCTGCATGCTGAGGAATGACTACAGGGAATAATAAAAATATGTTCCATAACTGTACCACTATACTTCTATAGAAATAGAAAACTTTGCTTGCCCAGTGAACTTACTCTCATTAATAAAATCCAATACTCTAAAGTCTGAGTTGAGGTGTTTCAGGGAACTCATGTTGATGTTGCATGGTATGGTAACATAATCATGTGGCATGTAGTTTGTTCTGGAGCCAGACAGTGGCAAAGTTATACAGACTGACAAGGGTTGATGGGACCAGAAATATCTCAGATTCTTTTTGCATTTAATTTCTGGTTACTTTTTTGGTTTTGTATCATTGGAAAGTTTTTACCGTTGCCAATTTTCCCCCAAACCCTACATTTTCTACACAGTCCCATTTGGGGACCTAACCTATATGATTCTGGAGAGCTATGCTAACCTTGAGAATGTTTAGCCAAAGATCCAGTATTTACCTCCCTTCAGAGGTCATGAGGCTTGGGGGAAAAGAACCATTTGGCATGCTTCTCACATCCCATATGTTCTAGCACACCACAGAGACTGTTCTCAAGCAACAGGAGAGGTCAGGATAGGATAAAGCACATGCTGGTATTTCCCAACCCCCGTGTACGTGACTTGGACACTGCAATGCTAAGTCAAAGCTAGGATAGATAAAGACTTCACATTTACATGGCAGAGACAAGAGCTAGAAATAGGATGGGAATTTGGGCTAATCCATGGGCTATCAGAAATAAAGGGCTCTTGCCTCTCTCATTCTCTTGCTCTCAGCTTCTCTCTTGCCCCTCTTGGACTCCTCTCCACTCCCCACTCTCTCCAAGTGGTCATGGCCTGCCTCAGCTTCTCTACTCTCTCCCTCTCTCTGTCTTTCTCTGCCTCTACTACCCCCTTAACTCCCCTCCCCATGTTCTGAATAAACTCTTTTTTATAATATAAAAAGGAAGAAAGAAAGAAAGAAAGAAAGAAAGAAAGAAAGAAAGAAAGAAAGAAAGGTTATTCTTATACATTATCCATCAATTATGCATCTCCCAAAATCCTTTTAATGTTTTTATATAAAAACACATTACAGTGACACTATTCACAAAGGCTTAAGTTGGCTTCCCAGTACAACGTTTTTGTCTTGGCTTAATAGTAAGAATTTTTAAAAGCAATTTAATTGCATTACTTCTTAGTTACCAGGAGCATCAAATTAAAATGCAGTGTACTTACAGAATTATATTTTTGGAGATATTTTTTCCCTTTATGTGGCTCTGAGTTTCTATCTTTATTACTTTATTTGTGTGTGCATGTGTGTATATGCATGTGTGTGTGTGTGTGTGTGTGTGTGTGTGTGTGTGTGCATGTATATGAGTACCCATGTGTGTGGAGATCAGAGGACCATTTATTGGCATATCTTCTCTTTTTCTCTCTGGTAGGTCCCAGGGATCCAGCTCAAGATGTCCACCTTCTCAGCATGCATCTTTACCAACTGAGCCATCTCTCATAGTTCTGAGTGTGTACTTTTAATTGAACAATCTCATCTCTCTTATCTTATAAAAGTCATTTCAAATCACTTAAGAAACTAAGAGGATTATAGATTTATAAGCAAACAACTTCCTAGAATAAGACATTGTGACACTTGAGACCACGATCTGCCATTCAACCTCTGGTGGGAGAGAAAGCAAACTTGCTTGTCCCATGGGAATCAAGGTAAGTGTGTTCTAACGACCCACTTTGTTCTTTTGTAATTTATTTCCATTTTCAAGATGGTGGTTCAGATCTTACCAACCAAACCTATTTTTCCCCTTGAATTATAAAGTCTACATTTACATTTTTAGTTTTCCTCCGGTTAGGGACAGACAGAATTCAGATTTTTTTTTTCCCCTTTCACACAGGACCTTCTCAGGAGCACTGAGCTCTTACTTAGCAGGAAACACACACATGTCCAGGTCAAATGATTTACCTTCTCACAAGTAATCAATAGCAGAACGAGGAGAAGGGAGCCAGGAAGGCCTACTCTTTCCATGTGCCAAGCCTTATTAAACCCTGCAGACTCAAGGATACCCCGTAGTCAGGGTGAAGCTGGGAGACTGGACTGCTCATTTCCACCCAGGTGGAAACGTGTGTACAAGGTCTGTTAAATATGATATATTCCTAATGCATAGCAATTACCAAGACACCTGTGGCCTAAAAGTCAGCTTGTATTTGAAGGAAAATTCATCCTGCATTCAGTTAAAATAGCTGGCCTCATATGTCCTTACTTTTACCTGAGGTTATGTGATCGGCTGGTTCTACAGGACAACTTGCTACAAGAACTGCTTCTTAATTACAGTGACTCTGAGGTGTGAGAGCGTTGATTTGTGGCCTTTATTTTTCTCTCACAGAATTTCTGCTGGTTCCAGTAGCCTCTTATGAAGAAAATGTGTTTCCATAGGAGTGTTCTTGCACTCTGGGAAAGCCATCTGCAAAAGTTATCAAGGTGTGGAGAACACCCCTCACGTTGAACTAGGATTCAACCTCCACTCAGCATCTAGAGGGCTTCTCACTAAGTCCGTTAGTTCAAAAACAAGCTGCAGGCATTTGCTGACCAACAGGTGCAAATCAGCTCTAGGGAGCCACAGAGAGGAGTTTGGTCCATGCTTCTCAGCGCAGTACACTGGGGTGTGTTTACAGTTAGGGACCCGTGGTCACGGTTTGTTTCTGAGGGATAAAAGAACAAGTGGGAGACATAAATAAAGAGCATGTTGACATGACGAAGGCGAGAAGACGTAATTCTTAGAAGTCAATCTTCCCTTCAGGGGGGGTGGGGGGGAAACACGGCAACTCTGTTTTTCCATAAGTTTAACGATAGTTTTCAGGATTCAGTTATCTTGCTTAAATTTATTACATAAAATGTTTATACAATATCCAGTTACTTGTGACAGCTAGAGATGAGGATATAAGGCCTGCAAATGTGGACCTGAGAATTCTGAGATCCTGCAGAATCTCACCGATGCTGGACAGTTTCTGTTTCTAATAGAGAGAGGAAAAAGTACAGTTAATATTTAAAATATCTAGAAGTATAAGTTATGGACCTGGAGATGTGGCTCATGTGTTAGGAGTATTCACTGTACTTGGAGAGAATCTGGATTCAGATCCCAGAACCTACAGAATGTCTCAACACCACTTATAAGCCCTGTTCTTGGGGAATCATATACCTTCCTTTGGCCTCTGTGGTCACTTAAACTCATACAGCAAACACACACACACACACACACACACACACATTACATAAGTAAAGAAATAATAAATGGAGACGTAACTTACTGGAATTGAAGAATGCTTAAAAATAGTCTATACTAGTAGTATACATTCATCACTAGGTGACAGTCCTTATGATACCTCATAGATTCTGAGACATTCAAACTATGAATCAAAACTACATAGGAAGAGACAAGATTCTAACCAGAACTTCTCAACTCCAGAGTTCACTGCCTTCACCATTTCTTTTTCCATTGACATTTCATTAAATGATGATTTTAATAAGCCCATTCGTTTTCATCCTCAGGCTTAGGGCCAAGTGTGTCTCTTCACTTCTCCTTCTTGGCAAGTTCTTGCTCATTCTCTAAGGAATAACCTAGCTGGAAGCAGTAACAGAATAATAGAATACAAACAGACATATTCATGGACAGAAACAGAACACAGGAAAAGGTAGGTTTGGGTGGCCTGTGATCTTGGACAGAGAAACCTCAGATGTGCAGAAGTTCTGCATGTTTGTTGTATGTAAATGAACAAGGGGCAGGGTGGTTACAGGAATGGAAACATGGAGATGGGGGTTTTGGTATACAACTAGATCAAAGTGGCAGGTTTAACTTAGCTCCATAGGAAAAATCTTCGTAAGGGAGCAGTCTTCAGGCCATAAATATGGCAGGGGGTGAGAACAGTGATGGACATTTTATGCCCACACTCTCAGCATCTACACACAAATCAGAAGGGAAGGCTCTGACAATTCTCTCAGAGCCTCAGAGGAAGGAGAGAGGAGACCTCACTATTTCTCTCTATGTCTGAGTCTAGGGTCCTTAACATGACCCCACCCACATCAATAACACACATGCACCCAGAACTTCACTGACAAAAGACTTTCTTACTCTCCACACCTTTTCCCTCTTAAGATCATTTTGAAGTCCACAAAACTAGAGCTACAAGGATCATTAGAAAATAGCATAAAACCTAACAACCAACTTAAGGAGTTCAATATTAAATATGTAAACAGGTTAAGTACCTTTTGTTTTCCTTCTGGTTTGATTCCAAAAAGAAGTCACTTGTTCTAGATGTGCAACTGTCCCTTATTGTCATACTTTTTAATACTTGTATGACACTGATAAGTACTTTAAAATTCCTAATCAAATATGTGGTTATTTTGCACAGTAAACTTCAAATTATTTTTGTAACAGAGGATCTTGACATTTAAGTGCTTTTGCTTTGAGATTTGTCTATGTGTTGTGACACTTGTACTGCCACACGTCATTCCATTGTTTAAATGCAATTCATATTAGTGTCTGCTCTGCTAGCAAGGAATATACATCAGTTTGATTCTTCTGGGGAATTCGTGGTATAAGGACTGTGGTGGTTCATCTTTATTGTCAACAAGACACAATTTGAGTCACTTAGGAGACACATCTGAGCATGCCTGTGAGGCTGTTTCTAGAGAGAACTGATGGAGAAGGGAGGACCCGTTCTGAATGTGGATGGTACCATCCCATGTCCTGGGGGTCAAGACTACAAAGGAAACATGGCAAAGCTGATGAAGCACCAGCTTCCAGAGCATCCAGTTTCCTGATTGCAGATGCAGTGAGAGAGCTGCCTTATGTCTTGTTCCCATCCTTACTCACGATGGACTGGACTCTCAAGCCCTGGGACAAAACCAACTCTTCCTTCCCAAAATTGGTTTTGTCATGTGTTTGGTCCCAATAACAAGCAACTAATGAGGTAATATTTGCTGAATCTTGCACCTGCTCCTCATTAATTTGCCGTGAAAGTTCTCCTAGATGAGTCTTTGCATGCGACTTTTAATGTCTCTGCTTTTCTAAGATCTGTTCTGTCCTAATGTCGACAAGCCCCATCTACTGTACCACTTTAGTGTAAGCACACATTTGTTGACAGGTAACTTTGCTTTCCTTTGCAACTTTATTCATCCCTGAAATTTAATATTAATGACTAGATTTGATTAATTTAGAACTTGGCTAGAATTAATTTAATATTAACTTACTAGATTCTAAAAATCTAACGAGATACTATCCATTTCATTCAATAACCTTCCCATAGGCATGGCACTGAGCTTTTAGGGTTAGGTGTATAATGTTTAAATCCCTGGGCTCTGTATTCCATATGACAGAGGACTGAACAGAGGAGGACCAGTTCCTCCATCTATGGCAGTGGTTCTCAACCTATGGCTCATGTCCTTTATGGGGATTGCCTAGCAGATATTCACATTATGAGTCATAACAGTAGCAAAAGCTGCAGTTATGAAGTAGCAATGCCAGCATTTTATGGATGGGGGTCACCGCGACATGAGGAACTGTATCAAAGGGTGGAAGCATTAGGAAGGCTGAGAACCATTGATCTAAAGGGTGTGTGAAGAGGAGTGTGCCTACGCATGTAGGAGGAAAAGCAGAAGAGTGCGAGAGAGATTGGACATGAGGAAGTCCAGGAGTATTTCTAAGAAGCAATACGCAATACTGGCAAGTGGTACCGAGAAGTTAAGTAAAATGAGGAGTAAAATGTCAATAAAGAAGCTGGGCAGTGGTGGCACATACCTTGAATCTCAGCACACGCGAGATAGAGGCAGGCAGATCTCTGTTCAAGGTCAGTCTGGTCTACAGAGCAAGTTGCAGTACAGCGAGAACCATCTTGAAAAATTAAATAAATGAAAAATAAAACAAAAGAAAAAACCCAAAATACAACAAACCAAACAAACAAATCCCAATTAAGAGTAGAACAGGAGCACATGGAAACAAAGCAAGGGTGAATCAGAGGACACAGGAGTACTCTGCAGGAAAATTCTTTTGAGAAGTTTGAGAGTGAACAGCAACACCAAAACTTCAAGTTTACCTTGGTGCATTTTGGAAGTTGCTGTGCTATTACACATGTCTAACATGTATAATATAAAATTGTAAACATTTATGCCATTTTTTTCCACTTACATGGGTTGGTGGATGAGTCCCCTCCACTTCCTTCATTTCCTATGTATGGTCAATGGATGGATCTTAAAGTCCAGTGAATATAAGAGACAACTAGCTAGAGAAAAACATAGATGTCTTTGTTAGTGTTACATGCACATAAGGACTTACATAGGAATGTGACATCTGAAGAGATGATCAGAATATAATGCTATTATGGGTTTTTATATAAAAGCAATAAATCTGTGAAGCAATTTGGGACAAGTAGATATGTGGGTGAGGTAAGGTAATTCCAGGGACATTGCTAAGTGATACAAGATAATGGGGTGCAAGGGTGACTTCAAGCTTGTCTGGTATGCTCATTGCAGCCCCAATTACCAGTTGCTGGTGATCCAGGCCATTTGCCAGTGTTGTGTAGGAAGGATGTCCCTCCCCAAAGAATCTATTTCTTGGTGCATGAAAAAAAAAAGTCAGGCCAAATAGTCCTCCTGCAGTTAATGGTCCCTCAAGGGATAAAGCCTGGAATAATTCAAGGTACATTTGAGCAGACTTGGAGATGGTGTGGCCTTAACCCCTTTAGGCCTGGATAGATAACTGTCTTGTAGCTCAGGTAAAGTGATTCATACAGTGGAAAAGCTGAGCTTTCATGAGCATTTCTATGTCCTTCCTACTTCAGAGTTTCCCTGTCTTTCTAATCAAGTAAGGACCAGGTGTATGCAGTTCTTGGAGGGGAGAAGGCAGAGGCAGGAGGATCACTGTGCATCCCAGTCTGGATTTCTAGGCAAGCCAGATAACATAGTGAGACTATCTCAAAATAGCAACAGAAGGCCCAGTAGGCACTGTTTGTCAGAGAAGGATAATTCCTCCAATCCCCAGATGTATAATTTTAAGAGGATTTTAATTTTGTTTTGTTTTGTATTTTGAGACAAGGTTTCTCTGTGTAGTCATGGCTGTCCTGGAATTCAGTCTATAGAGCAGAATGGTGCAATAATCAGAGATCTGCCTGCCTCTCACTCCCAAGTGTTAGGATCAAAGGTGTACTGGCTGGTTTTGTATGTCAACTTGACACAAGCTGGAGTTATCACTGAGAAAGGAGCCTCCCTTGAGGAAATGCCTCCATGAGATACATCTGTAAGGTATTTTCTCAATTAGTGATCAAGGGTGGGAGGGTCCATTGTGGGTCCATCTCTGGACTGGTAGTCCTGGGTTCTATAAGAAAGCAAGCTGAGCAAGGCAGGGGAAGCAAGCCAGTAAGTAACATCCTGAGAAAGGAGCCTCCGTTGAGGAAGTGCCTCCATGAGATCCAGCTGTAAGGCATTTTCTCAATTAGTGATTAAGGGGGGAAGGTTAGTGGTTATGTTAGTGGTTCCATTCCTGGGCTGTTGGCTTGGGTTCTATAAGAGAGCAAGCTGAGCAAGCCAGGGGGAGCAAGCCAGTAAGAAACATTCCTCCATGGCCTCTGCATCAGTTCCTGCTTCCTGACCTGCTTAAGTTCCAGTCCTGACTGCCTTTGTTGAGGAACATCAATGTGGAAGTATAAGCCAAATAAACTGTGTCCTTCCTAAGTTGTGTTGGTCATGGTGTTTGTCATAGCAATAGTAACCCTGACTAAGACAAATTGGTACCAGCATAGTGGGGTATTCCTGTGACAACCTATCATGTTTTAGGGAGGACTGTGGAAGGACTTTGGAACTACTTTGGAACTTTGGGCTAGAAGAGCCATTTGGTGTTAAGAGCTCTGAGGAATGTTCTGTAGGAGCTTTGAAGATAATGTTGAGAACAGTGCAAACAATGGAGGCCTGGCTTGTGAAATTTCAGAGGGGAGATTAAAGACTCTTATCATGGCCATTGCTGTTTTGATTGTGAAGATTCTGTGGTTTTGGTTAGCTGAGGCTGAAGAATCAGCTGTGATTAACAAGATACCAGAACTACTAAAGTGAACCTTTGCTTTACTGGGATGATTGATGCTGGTTAGCTGGAGCTAAGAAATTAGCAGTGATTAAGGAGAGACCAGCATCACTGAGGTGAAATCTTCTGGAAAGTGTTTCCTCAGAGCAGAAAGAAGCTGTGTTCCAGAAGCAGATATAGTTGTACCTCCTTTTGGCAGCCAGACTTGGTAATGTATTAGAGTCACCAAGATGGTACTGGTTTTGGAACATGAAGGGGTAGCAGCTAATGCTTGGCATAATGAGAGGTCAGGAGAGGCCATTGGTGAAGGTGCAGCCTCAGTGGCAGTTCAAGGCTCAGGACTGAAGGGGTCATGCAGAGTTGAGGCTTAGCACCATGAAAAGAGCCTATTAGAGGCTATTTGTGAAAGTGCAGTCCAGTTGCAGCAGAAGACAACAGTGTTTTGGAGGTGTCAGTACCATGAGATGACCACCAAGAACAGCAGCAGCAGTGGAGTACAGGCAGCTGGAGTCTAGAAGACAAGGTGTGTGCTACAAAAGGCAAAGCTAGAGAAGAGACCCAAGCCCTTGGAGGAGCCTAGAAGATTGTGAGTGGATCCCAGATACTGGAAGGTTAGAGTTTGATTTTGATTTTGATTGTGACTGTGACCTGATAATTTTCCCTCTTGAAGTAAGAGTATTTTAGTTGAGTCCACAGTTAAGAGACTTTGAATTGTGAAAAGACTTTGAATTTCAAAAGAAATTGGGTATTTGAAAGGAACTGAAATTTCAATATGAAAGAATTTGTAAAGACTGTGGGAATTTTAAAGTTATTTAGATCTTGGAGATGAATAAGAAAATAAGGCTTGAGGCTTAACAGTGATGTGTTTGTGTGTCAAGTTGACAAAGGATCAGTTGTACTGGCTGATTTTGTGTGTCAACTTGACACAAGCTGGAGTTATCACAGAGAAAGGAGACTCCCTTGAGGAAATTCCTCCATGAGATCCATCTGTAAGGCATTTTCTTGATTAGTAATCAAGGGTGGGAGGGCCCATTGTGGGTGGAGGCATCCCTGGGCTGGCAGTCCTGGCTTCTATAAGAAAGCCAGCTGAACAAGCCAGGGGAAGCAAGCAAGTAACATCCCTCCAGGCCTCTGCATCATCTCCTGCTTCCTGACCTGCTTGAGTTCCTGACTTCCTTTAGCGATGAACATCAACGTGGAAGTGTAAGTTGAATAAATTCTTTTCTCCCCAACTTGCTTCTTGGTCATGATGTTTATGCAGGAATAGAAACTCTGACTAAGAAAAAGGTATGCACTAGCCTGAGCTTCTAGAAATTTAAATTTTTGGTTGATTTTATTTTTATGTTTTCTAGAGGAAAAGTTGTTTTTCCTTCTTTTATCAGTAAAGTAGTTATATGATAATAATGGTTTTTTAATGGAGCTATAGTTACCTTTAACTGGAGTTTATTTATTGTACAGCTTGTGAATTTCATAAAGATTTATTTTCATCTTCTTTCTTATTCTTTTTAACAATTTTACTTATTATTATTGTGTGCATATTCATGTGTGATGCATATATTAAAGTGCATTTGTGTGCATACAATGGCACATTATGGGTCATACAGTCAGGAGACAACTGTTAGAAGTCGGGTCTCTCTTTCCACTGTGGGTTCTGTACCTCAAACTTGTATCAGTAGGCTTTTTCACTATCTGAACATCTTCCCAGATCATGATGACATTTTCACCCAGTCTTGAGCTTCTGAGGAAAACATAATCATTTTAGATGGATCTATGTTCACATACTTACTGATCAGTGCAATATATGTAAATATAAAAATTTAGACATTTATTAATAGAGAAGCTGGTCTGTAAGGATGCTTTTCCCTATACTGTCCCTATAGCGTTAATATCAAAGCTATTAATCTTAGTGAGTTATTCAGTGCCTGTTATGTTTGTGCCTGTTGTGGTTTATGGCAGTTTGTATGAGGTGAAAGTTCAGTGTTCCTTGAAAGTGGATAGGGTCTCTCAATGTGTTTTACAGCTAATTAAGCATTTCATTAGTACTCTCTACAGTATTTTTATTTCTTCCCTAAAGAATTGTGGGAAATTGCACTTTAATAACTACTTCAAGTGTTTTCAAATTATAAAAGCACAGTATATTATATTGTTTTCTTATAATTTAATCACCATATACCATTTTAAATTTAATATTTTAACGGTATACTTGTACCATTTCTCTTTGGTCCTAATTACAGTTTTGTCTTCTAACTGATTTTATAAAGAGACAAATTTTAGCTTTATTGATTTTAATTTAACTTTGTGTTCTATTTTGAGATTTCTTTAGGGGCATCTTCCAGTTGTAGCTGCTAATGTTGCTTTTGTTTTGTTCTGCTTTGTATTACTTAAGGAGGTTGCTACTTTGAACAACTAGTGATATTTTAGCCTTTCTTTTTTTTCTAAAATTATATATAATATAATATATAATAGGTATCAATGGGATGGGACATCCTTGTAATCATTGTCTGAATGAGGACTGTCATGTTGTCAGGGATGCTATGCTGTTATTATGCAGTTCTAGTTGTATTCAAGTTACCTGATTTATTTTTCTTCAACCTATGAATTACTGGGATACGGTTGATAACTTTGAAAATACTTTTAAAAGTTATTACATCATTGATTTCCTAATGTTTTAAATAATATGCATCCTCTGGACCTTTAACTGAACTGCATGGTTCTTTAGTGCTTTCTTATTTATTGAGATTTTGTACTGCAAGTTGGATTTTATTTTTGTGAGTGCTTGAAGCAGGTTTCAGGTTATTCACTTTGAGGTGACAGTCACTTGCTTTGGCTGCTAGCCCACAAGTACTATCATTGTACAGAACAGACCCCAAAGTCAACAACATAAGATAGATTTGATTTTTAAGAGTTGCTTTTATCACAAAGGCAGAATAAATTTCAACTCTAGGCTCCTCTGAAGGTATGACCACGCATCCATACTATTGAGATGTGGTATTTGTTCGTTTGTTTTGAGACAGAATCTTCTTTCCAGCCCTGGATGGCCTCAATCTCACAAATGGCTGACTGTCCCTGTCTCCAAGTGCTGAGATTAAAGACAAGCACCACTATGCCCAAATTGATACCTTATTTTTTCAAGCAGTTTTAACTACAAAGAAATATTGAATCTTCCCTGCTCCTATCTGCACATAGCCTTCCCTGTTATCACCACTCCCCAACAGTGTAATAGGCTTGTTATGAGTGATGAACCCACAAGTAGTGCATTCTTATCCTCCAGAATCCATAGCTTAACACTATAATTTGTTATCTAGCAGGGTTATCCATTGATTATACACTTCATAACATCTTGCGTGCTCCTAAATAGTTTATATTTCTTTTTACATTCTGTGATGGTATGAATAAAACTGAACCCTGTAAGTCTATAGGGAGTGGTACTATTAGGAAGGTGTGGCCTTGCTGGAGTGGGTGTGGCCTTGTTGGAATAGGAGTGGCCTAGTTGTAGGAAGTGTGATTCATTCTCCTCCTGCTTCCTGAAAGTGAGGATGTAGAACTCTCACCTACTTCTCCAGCCCCATGCCAACCTGCATGCCACTGTGCTTCCTGCCATGATGATAATGAACTAAATCTCAGAACTGTATGCCAACAAAATGGTTTCATTCATAAGCGTTGACAGGGACAAGGTATCTTGTCAAAGCAACAGAAACCATAACACATCCTATAGTTACAAATTTTAGAATATATAATACACCCTTTGACAAATGAATGACAATGAAGTTCTGACGTCACTGAATACTGTATACCTTTAAAATGTTCACTGTTTACAGATTGTTTCCACTGGGAGTTAGTGGAGATGCCAGGTAAGAAATGAATGAATAGGTGCAGAGTGAGAGGAACAGCCCAGGCAGCCAGTGGGTTTTGGGTGTGAAGCTGACTTTCACTGTCCCTCTACAGCCATAGAATTTCTACTTTCCGCACTTGAGTGTGAAATTGAATCTCAGAGGTGCCAAATGCTGCTTCTGATGGTTTAATCAACTCTTGCTTACTAGAGCACAGAAATTATCACTGCCACATTAAAGCAAGAAAAAAATATCACCTTGCTGAAAAAATTATTACTTGGGAATTTTACAATTTTCATATTAAATGTCTGGTGCAAAATAGATGGGTTTTAGGTTTATTTTTGCAAGGAAAAGAATTGCAGGAAATATGAAACACTGTTGATTTCAACATCTGAAGTTCCCTGCCCCAGTATAAGATATTCACTTTAGAGCTGTGTAACATTTGCTTACAAAGGCAACATCAAAAAACCAAACACCAAACAAACAAACAAACTGATCACAAACAAAAAACAACAAACAAACAAACAAAACACAAAACCAAGCAAATGAACAGGTTCTTCGTATGATGTAGATAAGAAGTTATAGAGGAAGAGAAGGTGGTAGTTAAAAGCGCCTGTCCCTGTCACTTGATTTCAAATCATGGCTCCTTGACTTACACCTGTTCAATACTGGGCAGTGAATCTCATCTGTGTACCTGACTTACTTCATCTGGAATATGGGAATAATTGTGCTTGCCCCTAAGGTTGTTACAATGACTTAACAAGTTGGTGCCTGTCACGTAAGAAACACTCAGTAATTGGTTCGATTAAAAGAAGTTATGGGGAAATGACTTAAGAGATACCAGCATCTTAGCAGCTCTGCAAGTGAGGGAATGAGTAAAGAGGACACACTTCCAGTTAAGTTCTTGCTACCAGGCCCAGCAGTCAGCATGCCACGGAAGCTCTGTGTGTGTCTGGGTGCCTGTGAGAATGAATGGCAGTAGGCAGTGAGAGTGGGGGAAGGGAGGAGGAAAGGAGGAGAAGAATTAGGAAAGGAAGAGAGAGAGGGAGGGAAGGTAGGAGGAAGGGAGAAGCAGCAACAGAAAGGGACAGAGGGAAAGGAGACTGAGGCTCAGATGGGAGAATGCAGAATGATCTTTGCTGAGCTGAACTCTAGTGAGAAGCAGCAATTAGGAGATTCCAGCCATAGATTATGTGCAAACTATGACCTTTGAGCTTAATAGTCTGATTACTACACATTTGACTCCTTGTCATTGTCTTATGGGCACCCTTGTCTTAACTCCAATTTGCATAAAAATACATTGAGTGTTTATCTATTTTGCACTGTAGGTTTGTTGTAAATGGCCCTCCTTGTTTAAGTATGCTCCTAGTATCTTTGGGGCTTTTATCAGGAAGGGATGTTGGATTTTGTGACAGGTCTTTCCCAGAACTATTGAGATAGTCATGTGATTTTTGTACTTGGGTCTATTCATGTGATGTATTATGTTTCTTGACTTGTGTATGATCACAAAAACCTAATTCCTGGAATTCAACAAACTTGATCATGATGAATTTTTGTGTATGTTCTTGAACTTTTATCTGTAAGTATTCTGTTGAGAATTTTATATATATGTTAAGCATCAAAATTAAACTTCAATTTTCTTTTTAAAAAGACATTGGGCATATTCCTTCCTATTATTTTGTATGGGAGAATTTAGGAATAATTGATGTTATACTTTTCTGAGGACCTGCAGCATTCTGCAGTGAATATATCTGGGCTTGGTCTTTGGTTGGGAAAGTTTTTATTATGGCATCCATTGCCTTCCTTGTGACAGATCTGCTTAAATTGTTTATCTCATTTTGGTTTAACCTGGTAGCTCATATGCATCCATAGAGTTTCCATTCCTTTCGAATTTTCAAAATTTGTTTAGATTAGGGTTTTCAGGAACACCCTTGCAATTCTCTGGATTGCATTGGTGTCTGTTGTGATGATTAATTTTCATCTCTTAACCCATTACCTAACTCTAACCCTAACCCTAACCCTAACCCTAACCCTAACCCTAACCCTAACCCTAACCCTAACCCTAACCCTAACCCTAACTCTAACCCTAACCCTAACCCTAACCCTAACCCTAACTCTAACCCTAACCCTAACCCTAACTCTAACCCTAACCCTAACCCTAATCCTAACCCTAACCCTAACCCTAACTCTAACCCTAACCCTAACCCTAACTCTAACCCTAACCCTAACCCTAACCCTAACCCTAACCCTAACCCTAATCCTCTCTTCATTGAGCTGATTTGATAGTTTGTCTATCTTGTTTATTTTCTCAAAGATCCAATTCCTTTCGTGATTCTTTGTAATTTTTTTTTAAATTCTACTTCATTGATTTCTGTCATTATTTTAATTGATTTTTATATCCACCACTTTGAAGTTTTGTTCATTCTTGTTTTTAACAAGACACCATGGTAAATAATTAAGTTATTTGTGAGGTGTGATTTTTTTTTTTTTTTAAAAAAAAAGAAATATAGCTGGGCAATGGTGGAGCACCATTGCCCTTTAATCCCAGCACTTGGGAGGCAGAGACAGGTGGATTTCTGAGTTCAAGACCAGCCTGGTCTACAGAGTGAGTTCCAGGACAGCCAGGGCTACACAGAGAAACCTTGTCTCAAGAAACCAAAAAACAAAACAAAACAACAACAACAAAAAACCAAAAAAAAAAAAAAGAAAAAAAGAAATATAGTCACATATAGTATGAACTTCTTTCTTAGAGTTGTTTTTATTGTATGTCATACACTTCTGTATGTTGGGATTTTATATTTTTCAGATCTAGGAACTTAGAATTATTTCTTCTTGATTTCTTCAATGAATTTTTCTCATTTTGTGTGCTCCATGATTTTGTGTATTTTCTGTAGTTTTTCCTGCTATGGTTTTCTAGCTTTATTTTTTAAATGACAGCAACTAGCAGAGTAGATGATGAAACAGGATCCATCTGTTTACTGTCTTCATGATGCTATCAGCTCGAGGAACTTTAAAATTTTTTCAAAATTAGTGCTCTCTTCATATTATGATCAGGAATAATACAGGAAATTACTTCAGTTTTCCAATTTCTGTGGAGACTTGGTTGGTTTTTTAATAGGTGACCTATTACAGAGACAGTTCAATGCACTAGTGATAAGAAAGCTATTCTTCAGTATTAGGATGTAATGTTTTGTAGATGTCTGTTATATCCATTTGACTTTGATAGCATTTGATGCCAATGCTCCTCTGTTTATTTTCTGTGTGTGTATGAAATGTCTATTGATAGGAGTAGGGTCACCCTGTATGACTGTGTTAAGGCTTGGTCTGTGACTTTATACCTAGTGAGTTTTGTTCTAATAAAGCTTATCCATATTTGGTGTGTCCATGTTTAGAAGATAATGCTATCTTTATATATTATTCCCTTAATGAGAATGAAATGACCTTTTAAAACCTCTTTTGATTGATGATTTTAAATCTATTTCATCAGATTTCAAAATGCCAATATTTGTTTATTTGCTGGTTATGTTTTTTTGGAATACCTTTGTCCTTCTATCTCTGAACACAAGGCATGTTCGTGTGAATGCCAGCCATATCCTGTAATAGGTAGAGACTGAGGAATGCTGGGAGAACCTGGAGGCCAGATTCACTCTGAAATGTTAAATAGGTACCTCAGACTCTTGTTCCCTGTTTGAAAGTTAATATCATGAAGACAGCAAATGGATTCTGTTTTATGATCTGCTCTGCTAGTTTCTGCCATTTAAAAGAGTAATTATTATTTTGCATGGATGAGTGTATATATGGGTAAGAATTTACATGCCACCATGGGGGTATGGAAGTTGGAAGACATCTGGTACTCTTCTCATTTGCACAAAATTGGATCCCAAAGATCAATTGTTGTCCATACAGGTGCCTTTATTTATCCAGTTATAACTCTTGCTGGCCCATTCAAAGTTGTTTGCTTGGGAAATTAACCCTATTGCTGTTTAGAGTTATCATTGAAAGATGTGTATCAGTTTTTGTCATTTTGTAATGTTTGGTGTTTTCCTAATCATTACTTGTTTAACTACTTTTGATGCATCATTTCTTTTTATTCTTATATTCCCTTATATGAGTGTGTGTGTGTGTGTGTGTGTGTGCATGCGTGCACACACATGTGTGAGCCTGTGCACATTCTTTCAGGGGAATGTGGGTGTATATGTGTCCTGGTGCTTATGTAGAGATCAGAGAACACTTTTAAGTTTTAGTGTCTGTTGTCCACCTTCTTTGAGAAACAACCTTTGTTGTTTCTCTATTAGATACGCCAGGTTGATTGGCCTGGTAAGCTTCCAGGGATTTTCTTTCCTCTCTCTACATGGGAGTGATGGGATTACAACTATGCTTACAGTAAGCAGTCTGAATTTATAGGGATTCTAGGGATTTAAATTTTGGTGTTCATGCTTACACAGCAAGGGTTCTCCTTTTGGGGTGCTATATTTTCTTTGTGTCTAATATTCTTTTAATTCATAGAACGTCATCCATTATCCATTATAAAGCTTATTTATTTCCTAGAAATTCCACTAGCTTCCTTTTAATATTGAAATTTTTTCTTTCTCTATTAATAATTATAGATAGTTTTTCTGGGTATAATAATCTGGGTTGGCACCTGTGGTCTTTCTGAACTTGAAATATATCATTATATAAGATCTCTTTGTTTTCAAAGATTCTGTTGAGGAATAAACTATTATTCTAATGGCTCTGCTTTTTCATGTGACTTAGTGTTTCTCTCATGCAGCTTTTCATACATTTCCTTTGTGCTTATATATTTACAGTTCTAAATATAGTAGAATATTGTGAGCATATTTTTCAGTCCTATCTATTTACCTTTTGTGTCTAGATGGGTCTTTCTTTCCCTAGGTTGGAAAAATGTTCTGTTAAGATTATGTTGAAAATGTTTTCTTTGCTTTGGACCTGATACTGTTCTACATGTATGTATAGGACAATTTTTGAAATGTTTGTTTCTTTAAAACACACAGACATATTATAAGAATATGTTTTCATTTTAAACCCAGGTGTGGGATATGGGGCTGCTTAGATTGTCCACAGAAACTGACTATGATTTGCCTCATGCTCTAATGGGGCATGATTTTGCCAGCTGCAGATAAGTTTCTATGATTATGTGATGCTTGGAATTCTGAGGACTTTTCTGAGGGTATATAAATGCTAGAGCCTTGATAGGTGGGGTTGCTAGGTTGTTGTTGGATTGATGTTGTTGAGTTGTTGGCTATTTCCTGTTTTTCTCTCTTATCTACTGTTAGGGGATTGAAAGGTGAAAGGAAAAGGGTATAGAAGGGTGTAAACCACCAAAGTAGCTAAAACAGCTGCCTATATGTGTATAATTTGTAGATTTGGTCATTGTGTCACATACCAGAGATCATGCATGTTCTGTTGATAACTCAGGATAATGTGCAATGATCTGTTTTCCTGCAAGAGACAAGACACCCTTCCCAACACCTAGGTTGACCTCTGTTGTTGGCAGGGGTATGTGAGAGAGAAGCCATTCCCAGGATTGCCACTGTGTTCCCACTGGAAGTTGGTTTCAACTGAGTACTCCAGTTCATAGCAACTTCCCAGGGAAATATCACCTGACTTACTTAATAAGTGTTCCTCACACATGCCAAACTTGTATGATCAGATGAAGCTGAAGTACAGTAGAGGGACCCAAATGGGCCAGGAGAATCACCAGGAAACATTTTACAAGATTCTTTCCCCCCACACACCAGGCACTGGCAACAGTGAGGAGGCTCTGAAGCCACCTCTCCCACACACAGTTCCTAGCCCAGCTGAGACTACTTAAGCAGGGAGAATGTGGAGGTCCAACCTGATTGTTCACTAAACACAAGTGAGTCAGAAAGTTAATCCAAAGCCCTCAGGAGAAAAAAAATGAAGATAAGAATGGGGACAGCCATCAAAATGCAACTCCCAGGAGAAGGACAGACTTATACGAGCTGAGGGGGTAAAGATAGAGATGCCAAATTGTATCCTGCAAATAAACAAGCCAGTTTTCTCACTTTATATCTGTCTTTTGATTTTCTTACTCATTCTCTCTTTTTTCTTTTCTTTCCCCAAATAGTAGTCTTGCCTGACATGCAGAATCCCTTTACCTATGCCTACTGAGATATGAGACTGTTCCATGCTGACAATTTTTTTCTCTCTCTTCATTCTGCTTCCACTCAAAACCAATCACCACCACTTTTTTGTCTAGTACAAATGACAAAATATACACTGTATTTACATTCTTCTCTTATATAGCCTACAATCCCAATACTATTAATCTGATACCATTTTCCTCTTTATATTAGCACACACACTACTACCAATACACCTTTATTCCCTGAAATGATTGTTATTTAAAGGTGAATGTTTTGCAGTTTACTACTCGATTTTTATAGTGGGGTCATCCCTGGATAATGACTTCTCTCAGATAGTATTCTATTTTCAGGAAAATGCTGCAGAGAGAGCCTTGAGTCCTGAACACAGGTCTTACAGAGGAAATGACAGTTCAACCCTACTATAACTGACTCCCTCTGGAACATTGCAAACATTTCCAGTTAGCAAAGAAAAGTGATAATAATTATAATAATAATACAGCCAACAATCAGTCTCCTGATGTACAAGTCCAAGGCAATAAGCCTCAAAACATAAGCAGTGTAAAAAAACTAAATCAACACAATATTTCCTCCCCACTATTAGTCCCATTGTGATTGACTTAATGAGAGTAACCAAGACAAACTTCCAGAAAACAACCAGAAAGAAATCAAAGGGAATAAAATGTGCACACAGACACACACACACAAAGAGAAGCCTAATATGACCTTCCATTTGGAATGAAAACCAGCAGAACTCCACAAATAACACACAAGGATGTATCTCACATTCACTTTGACATCTGACTTGGTACCATTTTTTCAATGGTACCATGTTAGCAGTCAAATGATTACCTTATTTTAAGAAGTACGATTGCTTTATACAATGATTTATTATTACATGTCTCCTGTGAATTTTATCACATGCCTTCAGAACAGTTACATTCCCTAAAGCTGAGTATTTGAAGACATATATTGTGCTGGGATATGGATATAACATGGCTGATAACTTACTGCCTCAGAGGAACTAAATGTCTGCTTGGGACCTTATGCAAGCTCACTTGTTCATACCTCAGCTCCAATACCTCTGACCTGAACTAGTAGATGAGAGTCAGAAGGGCTACAGCTTATGAAGCATTGGGGTTTCATTAGCCCCAGTGAGCTATTTAGAGGAATAGCTCAGCTCTTTTAGTCTTCCCATGCCTTCATGTTCTGACCTTAAGTCAGGGTAATAAAGCTGACCTGTTCCAGAACAGGTGCCAGGTGGGTCAAATTAATCACTAGCTTAGGTCTCACTTAAAATTTATGAAAGAAGGCTTAAGTTTCTATTAGCCATGGAAAACTGGGAAGAAAATACAGCAGAACTACCATATGTACAATATTTTCAAAGGGTCACTTACTTACAAAGAAGTAGGATTCTGGAGTGCAGAAAGAATATGTGTAAGTTAATGGTTAAACACCTTTGTGTACTGACATTTCATCCAAGTGAAGGTCCATTGTGTCATAATAAGATCATAAAAATACAATACAAGAGGCTTTCATTTCTGAATGGAATACTTAATGAAAACTTTCAGCATCCTTGCAGCACAGCCAAGTGTGTCTTATGTTACATTGGTTACTTTTCTGTTGCTGTTGTATAATATCATGCCCAAAGTGCATTTTGGGATGAAAAATTCATTTAGGCTTATATTTAAGAGGAATAAAGTAAAATGTGATGGGAGAAGGAATTGGTATAGACAGGGAAGACATCGTGGTAGCATCAGGAAACTGGCAGGTCACATTGTAATCACACACAAGGAATAGGCTATAAACTCCTGTCTCTAGTGACATATAAGTGACTCCAATAAGGTTGTAACTCATAAAGGTTTCATACCTTCTGTAGTGGCTATTCCTGGTTGTCAACTTGACTATATCTGGAATGAACTAATCAAGAATTGGAAGGTTCAACTGTGATCCTAATCTAGAGGCTCAGAGATATGATTTTCTGACCTGGATCTTGGCATGGAGATCTTGAAGCATAGTGGCTATGAATTCCAGAAGATTAAGACAAGGAGATCTCCAAGTTCACGGTCATCCAGGATTAATGGCGTGGCAGCACACGCCTTTAATGTCTGCTGGAGACCTATATAAGGACATTGGAAGAAGGAAGATTTACTCTCACTCTTCCTTGCCTGCTTGCCTTATGGGACTGAGCAACTGCTAGATCCTTGGACTTCCATCCACAGCTGCTGCTGACCATTGTTGGGGAGTTGGACTACAAGCTATAAGTTATCAACAAATTCCCTAACTATATACAGACTACCCATATGTTCTGTGACTCTAGAGAACCCTGACTAATACACCTTCCTAAATAGTGCCTTCAACTGGAGACAAAGTATTCAACCACATGAGCCTGTGGAGGATATTTCTCATTCAAACCACAGTGGATGCTATCAGAGACCAGTGGGCAACATAGCAGGAAGAAGTCTTTTAAGATGAATGTTGGACTCAAGGACTAGAGTACAGGGTGAGGACCTGGAAGACTAAGTGTCAGTTGGGGATGCTTAGTTGGAAACTTTTAAATTAATAAATTTCTCAAACGAAGTTTCTGAGTGAACCTATCCAACACATATCCTCTCTTAGTTTTCTGTCTCTGCCTTTTATCCCATGATAATTTTTTTTCCAAGCTGGGACTGTGATAGTTCGTGTTCATATTCTGCAGAATCTAGACAATTACAAGTCTATTCAAATAAGCTTAACCAAGCTTAGCATTCAGTAATTATTCAACATAGTTTCACATTCCTCAGAGAATAATGTGGTATTATTACAATTTTTTTGCCTGTTTATTTGATCCAAAGTAATAATGTGGTAGAGACTATATTGCCTTTTAGGTTTTTTTGTTATTTTTTAAAATTGTTAATATTTTTTATTTCTCTTTGGTAGATTATTCAAATAAGTGTTAGATGAAGGTTTTTCTTAACAAATTAAAATTACTATATACATATTTAACTGAATCCAATCTTCCTTTGAGTTAATATTTAATATTCAGGGTTACAAACCATTCTAATGAAACCTTAAGCTAAATTTCATTCCTTCATGTCACTAGAATATTTCACATGACAAAATACTTTTTATCAATTTGCTTTGAAAATAAATTTTTGTAACTTAATTGTGAAATCTCAAATACTTGCATCAAAACTAGAATTTCTTTACCCAATACAAATATTTACTCTCTATGTAGTTTTTCCAGAATAATACTAATAATATAATTGATGTTATTAAATGCTAAAAATAAAAATAATAGAATAATACTAACAATATAATTGATGTTATTAAATGCTAAAAATTTTAAAAATATTTTCATTTTATTTGTAACGTGCTGAAATATTTCAAAATGTGTCCATATGACATTAAAATTAAAAATCTTTTAATCAAAAATTAGCATTTTAGTAATAATGCTAAGTAAAGATACTTGTTCATAGGAAAGTGAGATCATTATTTTAAAAATACATGTAAATATAAATATTAAAATGTATTCTTTAGTATATGTGTATATATAGCATATAAATGACTTTTACATTGAAAGGTCCACACTGTTATTAAACAGTCACTGATCATACTTTTAGGCTCATATAGGTTTAGTGTCCATCAGAGATAGAGGGCAATTGATAAAAGATCACCACTTGAACTATGTAAAGGTATTTTTAAAAGATTTTCCTATCAGTAAAATGTAATGAAGCTCTCTTGTTAACTTGTCACCATAGCACAATAAGTGACATCAGTAAAGTTGCACAGTAAGATAGAGAGTGACATCAGCAAAGTTACAGACTAAGACATAAAGGGATGGAAACAAAGTTACAGAATAAGATGTATCAGCAAAGTTACAGATTCTCTTGAACTCATCATTAGTGAGTGATTTTATTCTAACTTCTAACTTTCTCCCTTTAATATAAAAACTGTACCTCAAGTCATAGGATTTCATCTTCTATAACTGTGATGTGACTCATTCTGCTGCTGGCGCTAAGAAAATTCCATTAAATTAGATTATTCATCTATGAATATATGATTTAGGCATATTATAAAGTAGTACTAGATTAAGCTAATATTAGTAATATTCCTCTAAATGTTAAAGTGCAGAAATAATTTTGATTTTTTTGAAATTTTCATTTTTAGTATATATATTTGTACATAGTTGGTAATCTTTGTTAATTGTTCTGAGGAAGGAGAAGAGTAGAATCTAGGAACCCAGGTCCATCCTATTTCAGTGGTGTATTATCAGACAAGTTTTGGATCACATACTAGAGAGTGTTAGAGTTCTAGTAATAATGTTATAAAATATATGCAATTATCAGTCTAATAACCATTTTACATTGTTCAATGAATAGACTTTTTAATAGCACCATCATTTTTCTACAGCAAGAACATAACTGCATGAGTACTACCCATATCCAATATAGTCATTAACAATTACAAATTACATAGAAGTCAAAATACTGTGTAGCATCAAAAACGATAAAACAATTATAAAATACATAGATGAAAAGTAAAAGCCATGTAAAACATTTTCAAAATTCTGTACTCGTTTACACAGAACTAGAATATTTACAGATAAAAGACTAAACTGTTTCATACCAACTCCTCTGTAAGAGAATCAATTATTCACTACAAACATCTGGCTCATATTTTAACACCATTTCACTCTACTGCTGAAATGAAGAGTCTGAAATCGAATGGCCCTCTCAATATTGAGAGTACACTGAGATATGAGGCAACTAGAGTATGCTCTTATTTGTGTAGAATTTGTGCAGTTTTGTTCATTTATTAAAGTACCCGCTTGAATTTATTTTAGGTGCCACTGGCACTCAAACTATATAAAATTAAAACTTGTATTTTTATCTGTAACTCTTCAACATACTCCATGACTTTCAAACATTTATGTTTGCTACTAAGATAGAATCAGTAGGCTGTACCCACTGGAAGAACTCCATGTAAGCTTCAATTAGCCTGGGTGCTTTAAAAGAAATGGATAAAACTAGGATCCCAGCTAGTTCAAGAAGCATACCAAGCTGACCCATATATAAAAATAAATAAATAACAGTCAAATTAAGTATAGAAATTGATCAGGAGTAGGGAGTTCAGAAAATGACCTGATGTAAGTCCAAGAGTGTGAATGGTCATTTATAAAACACAAAGTCCTGGAAGCAAGTAAATATCTAATGTATTAATGACTGTAATATCCAAAATGTGTTATTATGCTAAAAATGTTAAATTAACAAAAAGACTTTAAGTGTCTCCCTCTCCTCTACTCTACACTCACAAGATAACTAAGATGTCAGAGATGTTTTGGTTCATTTGACTGCAGTAATCTTTTCACAAAGTATATTTTTAGCAAATAAATATAATCTGTACATGAGATCTCTCAATTATATATCAATAAATTTGGAGTGGGATTTAAACTGTTTCTATTCTGAAGCTATATCCTCCTTTATCTTTTAAAAGATTTAAAAAAAATATTTTCAAATTCCTTTTACATCCCCCCAGTGACCCTCTCCCATAACCCTTCCTCAGTCCCTATCCCCTTCTCCTCTGAGCAAGTAGGGACCCCACTGTATCCCCCTACACTGTCACTTCAAGTCTCTGGGAGGCTAGGTACTTCCTCTCCTACTGAGGTCAGATAAGGCAGTACAGCTAGAAGAACATATCCCTTATATAGGCAACAGCTTTAGGGATAGTCCCCACTCCAGTTGTTAGGGCCCACATGAAGACAAAATTGCATATCTGCTACATATGTGTGGGGAGGTCTAGGTCCAGCCCATATATGTCCTTTGGTTGACTGTTCAGTCTCTGTAAGCCTCAAGAGTCCAGGTTTGTTGATTCTATTTGTCTTCCTTTGGATATCCCCTTATGGGCTATAATCCTTCCTCCTATTCTTCCATAAGAGTCCCCAAGCTCCATCCACTGTTTGGCTTGTGGGTATCTGCATCTCCCTGAGATGGTGGGTGGAGCCTCTCTGAAAACAGGCATGCTAGGCTCCTGTCTGCAAGCATAACAAGAGTATCATTAATAGTGTCAGGGACTGGTCATTTCCTCAGTCTCTGCTCCATCTCCAATCTTTGCATTTCTTGTAGACAGGATAAGTTTTGGGTCAAAAGATTTGTGGGTGGGTTGGTGTCCATAACACTTCACCAGTGCCCCTGCCTGACCACTGGAGGCAGCCTTCCCAGGTTGTATACCACCAATGCTGTGAGGCACAGCTACGGACACTCCCATTAATTCTTGAGTACCTACCCTATCCCAGGTCTCAGTCTTTTCCTGGAGATGGCTACTACCTGCTCCATGTCAGTTTTAGATTTTTATTCATTCTCATTGACATTTAGCCATTCCATTCCCCTTGTCCCTCTCCATATCCAACTTTGAACTCCTTCTCCACTCCTCTCCCAATCCTGTCTGCATCCATTTCCCTCCCACAATCTACTTTCCACCCCTATTTATTTCCCCTTCCAAGTGAGACCCAAAAGATTCTTCACCATTCCACAAAGATACTTTCTCAACTATGTTCATAGCAGCTTTATTTATAATAGCCAGAAACTGGAAACAACTTAGATGTCCTTCAACTGAAGAATGGATAAAGAAAATGTGGTACATCTATACAACTGAATAATATTCAGCTATTAAAAACAAAGGCATCATAAATTTTGCAGGCAAATTGATATATCTTGAGACTATCATCCTGAGTGAGGTAACCCAGTCTTAAGAGGACATGCATGGTATATATTCACTTATGAGTGGATATTACCCATAAAAATACAGGGTGCCCATGCTATCTGTACTCCACAGAACCAGGGAGGCTGGACAGGAAGAGGGCACAAGCAAGGATGCTTGGGTCTCACTTTCACTTGCTTGATTAGAGATATTTTTATAGTATTTGTGGCTATTGTAAAGGGTATTATTTTCCTAATTTCTTTCTCTGCACATTTATCATTTTTATAAAGGAAGGTTACTGATTTCACTGAGTTAATTTTCTATCTAGCCGCTTTGCTGAAGCTGTTTATCAGCTGTAGAAGCTTTCTGGTAAAATTTTTGGGGTCACTTATGTATACTATCATATCATCCACAAATAGCCATACTTTGACTTCTTCCTTTCCAATTTGTATTCCCCTGTTCTCCATTAATTGTCTTATTGCTCTGACAAGAACTTTGAGTACTACATTGAATAGATAGGGAGAGAGTGGGCAGCCTTGTCTTTCCCTGATTTTAGTGGAATTGTTGTAAGTTTCTCTCCATTTAGCTTGATGTTGGCTATTGGCTTGCTGTATATTGCTTTGATTACATTTAAGTTTGTACTTTCTATCCCTGATCTAATACTTTTAATGTGAAGGAGTGTTCAATTTTGTCAAAGGCTTTTTCAGCATCTAATGAGATGATCGTGTGATTTTTTTCAGTTTGTTTATATGGTGGATTATGTTGATGGACTTTCATATATTGAACCATCTCTGCATCAATGAGATGAAGCCTACTTGATCATGATGGATGATATTTTTGATGTGTTCCTGGATTCAGTTTTATAGTATTTGAGTATTTTTGTATCAATATTCGTAGGAAAAATTAGTCTGAAGTTTTCTTTTTTTTGTTGAGTCTTTGTGTGGTTCAGATATCAGGGTGACTGAGGCCTCATAGAATGAGATTGGCAGTATTCTTTTTGTTTCTATTATGAGGAATAGTTTGAGGAATATTGGTATTAGCTCTTCTTTGAAAGTCTGGTAGAAATATGCACTAAAACCATCTGGCCCTGAACTTTTGTTTGGGAGACTTTTAATGACTGCGTCTATTTCTTTAGGCTTTTTAGCGCTGTCTAAATAGTTTACCTGATCTTGATTTAACTTTGGTAAGTGGTATCTGTCTAGAAAATCATCCTCTTTGTTATTATTTTCTAATTTTGTAGAGTACAGGCTTTTGAAGTAAGACCTAATGATTCTTTGAATTTCTTCAGTGTCTGTTGTTATGTCTCCCTTTTCATTTCTGATTTTGTTTATTTGGATACTGTCTCTCTGTTTTTTCTTAGTTGGGTGTTTGTTTATCTTGTTGATTTTATCAAAGAACTAGCTCTTCGTTTCATTGATTCTTTGTATTGTTTCCTTTGTTTCTAACTGATTTATTTTATCCCTGATTTTGATTATTTCTTGCATTCTACTCCTCTTTGGTGTGCTTGCTTCTTTATTTTTCTAGAGCTTTCAGATGTACTTTTAAATTGTTAGTATGAGAACATTCTAATTTCTTCATGGTGGCACTTAGTGCTATGAAGTTTTCTCTCAACACTGCTTTCATTGTGTCTCATAAATTTGGGTATATTGTGCCTTCATTTTCATTGAATTCTAGAACATTTTTAATTTATTTCTCTATTTCTTCCCTGGCCCAGAGATCATGGAGTAGAGAGTTGTTCAATTTCCATGAGTATGTAGCCTTTCTGGTGTTTCTGCTGTTGTTGAAGCCCAGATTTAATCTATGGTGGTCTGATAATATACAAGACATTATTTCAATTTTGCTGTATCTGTTGAGGCTTGCTTTGAGGCCGATTATATGGTTAATTTTTCATAAGGATCCTTGAGGTGCTGAGAAGAAGGTAAGAATGTGGGTGAAATATTTTACTAGTGTCTGTTAGGTCTTTCATTCATAATTTCTGTTAGTTTCATTATTTCCCTGTTTAGTTTTTGTCTCAATGACCTGTCAATTGGTGTGAGTAGGGTGTTGTAGTTTCCCACTATTAATGTGTGGGATTTGATGTGTGATCTAAGCTTTAACAATGTTTCTTTTACAAATGCCTGTGCCCTTGTGTTCAGGGAATAGATGTTCAGAATTGAGACATCATATTGATAGAATTTCCCTTTGATGAGTATAAAATGTCTTTTCCTGTCTCTTTTGTTTCATTTTGGTTGAAAAATCTATTTTGTTAGATATTAGAATGGCTACTCTAGCTTGCTTCTTGGGTCCATTTGCTTGGAAAACTTTTTCTAGGGTAATTTCTCTCTTTATTGCTGAGGTGTATTCCTTGTATGCAGCAGAATGATAGATCCTGTTTTTGTATCCATTCTATTAGCCTGTGTCTTTTTATTGGGCTACTGAGTCCAGTGATGTTGAGAGTTATTAATGACCAGGGATTGCTATTTCCTGTAATTTTGACAGTGGTGGTGGTTGTATGTGTGTACGTGTGTGTACTTCACTTGTTTTTGCTGCTATGGAATTACTTATTTCCTGTGTGTGTGTGTGTGTGTGTGTGTGTGTGTGTGTGTGTGTGTGTGTGTTGATGTAGTTATCCTCTTTGGGTTGGAGCTTTTCTTCTAGTATTTTTCTGTAGAACTGGTTTTGTGGATAGATACTGTTTGAATTTGAATTTGTCTTGAAATATTTTGTTTTTTCTATCTATGGTGTTTGAGGATTTGCTAAGTATACTAGTCTAGGTTGGTATCTGTGGATTTTTAGAGGATGCAAGATATCTTATCCAGGCCCTTCTACCTTTTAGACTCTCTGTTGAGAAATTGATATAATTCTGATAGGTCAGCCTCTGTGTGTTACCTGCCCCTTTCCCCTTGCTTAATATTCTTTCTTTGTTCTATAGATTTTGTGTTTTGATTATTATGTGGCAGGAGAATTTTCTTTTCTGGTCCAGTCTAATTGGTATTCTGTAAGCTTCTTGTAATGTTTATAGGTATCTTTTTCTTTAAGTTGGGAAAGTTTTCTTCTATGATTTTGTTGAAAATATTTTCTGGGCTTTGGAACAGAGACTCTTTCCCTCCTTCTATTCCTATTATTCTTAGGCTAGGTTACCTATTCTTTTCATGGTATCCCAAATTTCCTGAATGTTTTATGTCTGGAATTTTTAGATTTAACATTTTTTGACTGATTTATCAATTTCTTCTATTGTATCTTCTACACCTGTGATTTTCCTCTTCCCTCTCCTGTAGTCTATTACATCTGTTGTTCCTGTTCTTTTCCCTGTGTTTTCCATCTCCAGGATTCCCTCAGTTTGTGCTTTCTTTATTGCTTTTACTTCCACTTTCAGGTCTTGGACAGTTTTTATTTCCTTTACCTGTTTAATTGTATTTTTTTTTATTTCTTTAAGGGATTTATTTGTTTCCTCTTTAAAGGCCTCTATCATATTTATAAGATTGAATTTAAGCTCATTTTCTTCTGCTTCCATTACATTAGAATATCCAAGGCTTGCTGTAGAAGGGTAGCTGTGCTCTGAAGCTGTCATGTAGCCCTGGCTTTTGTTGATTGTGTTCTTTTGAGGACTTTTAGCCACATGGATTGCTTTGATCTCTGGATGTTTCTTTTGTAGTAGGTATTGGGAGGGGGTTCACCTCCATGGTACTGGTGTGGCGGGCCTGATAGGTATCCTTGTATTGGCTGGTTCTGGATCTGCAAGTCTGTAAGACTCAGGATCTGCTGGTCTATATGGTTCAGGCTCAGCAGGTCTGATGAAGGTGAGAGGAGAGGTGGTAGGATAGTGGAGGTCCCCTGTGATAGCAGGCTGCTCAGGGCAGCTCTGCTTGCTCCAGAGGTCTCAGCAAGCAGGGAAGGTAGGAAGGGGAAAGGAACCTTACCTGCATGGTTCAGGTTCAGCAGGTCTGATGAAGGTTGGAGGAGAGGTGGCAGTATTATATCCTCTTCTCAATCTTTAAAATCACCAGACAGTTTCTAATTTGTGAACTTCAATGTTACCAATAGACCATTAGCAATGGAGTCTTCCATGTGTGGTTCAGGAAGTCTTTTTGCCCTTTTAAAAAATATGTGTGCCAGGGATTGAACCTAGGACCTGGTGCAGAGTAACACAGAGGTATCCCTAGACCTCCTTTTGCTTCTTATTTGGAAACTTGCTGCTCTCACTTAGTTACCCAGAGCAGCCCAACTTTGCTTTTTATTTAGATAGCTCATCAAACTTAATTTCTATAAAATGTGGGAAACAAATTATTCTACTGCTAAAGGAAAAAGCAAAAATTGAAAATCTCAAGGGCATCTGTCTTTAGCATTAACAGTAGCTATGAAATTTTAGGTGTATTACTGGTCATTTGACTAAACATAGTTTTTCCTTCCTTCCTTCCTTCCTTCCTTCCTTCCTTCCTTCTTTCCTTCCTTCCTTCTTTTCTCTTTCTTTCTTCTTGTTTTTGCGACAGGGTCTTTCTAGATATTCCTAGATATCCTGAATTTCGCTCTGTAGAGCAGGCTGACCTTGCACTCAAAGAGATCCTCCTTCTTCAGTGCTGAAATTAAAGATGTGTACCGCTACACCTGCATCTTTTTCTAAATGGGGGTTATTATTATGCCCATGGTATTAAGTAATTAATTGCCATAAACCACAGTGCTAGGTCTAATGGTCACTGTCAATTATTATCACAGATGTTTGGGTAACTAAATCATATTAAGAATCCTGTTTTCATCACATAATTTATCTCTTTACCAAGCAACAACAACAACAACAGATCATCAACATTTTGTTGAAAGATTTTAACTCACCGAGTTTTTACTGATGGAAAGAAGGTATTTTTTTAAACAAATGTCTCTTTATTTTAAATAATATATGATCATTCTAGACAAAATGGCCATAGTGAGATCACTACTCACATTCCAAAGTCCCTTGGAAGTAGACAGATTTGATGCAGTGGCTGCCTAAGGATGGGTCATTTGTGAATTCCTGGCACAAATGACATGGCATTAGATGATCTCTAGAGACTGATAGGTCATGGGTGCAAATTAAATCCATACAGCTAGTGGGTAGAAACCTCTATTGCCTTTGACAGGAGCTGTAGGAATAGTTCTGACTTCTCAGATCACCAGGCTATGGAGAGCTAGCTCAGAAACCAAAACCCATTTCAAAGGGCCCTGCTAGTGCAAGCAGCACAGAGGATAGAGAAAGGAGAGTTTTCTAATCTGAACATTCTAAGGTTTGAATCATAACAATTGTCCTAGGAACACTGACAGCCAGGACATGCAGTAAGCTCGAGTAAAAGGAATGACCTGATTTTCTTCAGGCCTTTCTAAGAGCAGCATTTGGATAACTGGCATACAGGACTAGGTCTGGCATATGTAAATGAATGTGTGATGCTCTAGTGTACCAATCACTTGTCAGACTCACTTTCTGTTGTCAAATAAGATAACCACAGAAAAAGTTGCTTCAGGGAAAGGGAAAGAAATTCCCAGAGCCTCAGAAGCAAAGCAATATTTCACCCCTGGAAGCTGCCCTGGGGCAGATCTCTGGATCCTCTTTATCAAGTACATAATCTTGAATTATGAGTTAGTTTTCAAACTGTAAGGCAAGTCGCTGTGTATCCTTCATTCTGAATCCTAACCACCTTTCTAAAAGTCAGTTCTTTACCTAGAACCTAGCAAATGGAGAGTGATTTTTAACATGGGTAGGGATAAATCCAAATGAAGACACGGTGCTGGCAAGATTTATATCAACTTGACACAAGCTGGAGATATTTGAAAGGAGGGATCCTCAGTTGAGAAAACACCTCCATAAAATCTGGCTGTAGGGCACTTTCTTAATTAATTATTGAAGGGGAAGAACCCAACCCTTTGTCAGTAGTATCACATTTGGACTAGTGGTCCTTTGTGCTGTAAGAGAACAGGATGAGCAAGCCATGGTAAGTAAATCAGAAAGCATGATTCTCCATAATTGTCTGCATCAGTTCCTGCCTCCAGGTTCCTGCCCTGTTTGAATTTATGCCCTTACTTCCTTCAGTGATAGACTACAGTGTGGATGTGTAAGCCAAATAAACCCCTTTCTCCCCAACTTGCTTTCTGATCAGGGCATTTCACTGCAGCAATAGAAACTCTAACTAAGACAGACACAATAGTGAGGTATAGTAGCTTCTGTGATAGCAGCTTCTGTGATAGCACAAAGGTACTGAGAACAATAACAACTGAAGGACCTGCTCCTCATCTGCTTCTTGATGAACACAGGCTGCACTACAGCTAGCAGCTGGAAAAGCCCACTGTTGTTCTGTGATGTGTACCAAAGGAATGGATGCCCAGTATGCCATCTTTTTCCCAATTGCTTCATTCTGATTTCATTGCTCATGAATCCTAAATTACAAGATCAACATTTTCACAAGTGAATCTGACAAGTAGTTATGGTTTTCTCAGCTTCTGCAGTGTTGGTAGACACAGTAGAAACTATTTGGAGCAGATATTGGGTAAACCACTTGGCACATTTACCAGGCCCTTACCACCGTATGAAATGCATATTTATGGTTTTCTGTTGACTGTTTCTGTCTGATAGAATATAAACACTGGGAAAGTTGTGGTTACCTTATTCACACCAACCCTTATGTTCTCCTAGCCACAAATCTGTCTGGAATTTGCTGGTCATTCATTATGCATTTATGATGAAGGGATAGAGAATTTAATGCATGGACATTCAGGCACCCCTGAGAACAATGAAGGGAAAAGGGTCTTCATTAAATAAAGCTTTATTTCAATTAAGGAAAGAATTTGAGGGAGAACACACTACATTATAATTCCTTTTCTCTAAGTATCATACTAGCATTCAATTTGTTATGAGAGATAAAGGAAATTATGTTTATGAGCCAGTAGCATAATACTGTCCAATCATCTCTCAACCCGCTGTTCCTCAACCAAAACAAGAGTTTCTGAGTTAAAGACTTGAGTGTAGGATGCTTATTGGGAGAGGTCCCTCAAGATCCAGGAAGAAGGATAGAGAATGGCAGGGGCAGATACACCAGAGAATGTTCGCCCATCTCAGTATGGCAGTATGTCTGGCATTCTATTGTATCTAATCCATTCACCACTATATGCCCTTCAAAATGATGGCTAACTCCATCTCCTGCAAGGATATGTTTTAAAGGGTTGGTGAATAAACTGCAGAACTGTTTTAAGATGGCTTTCTGTACTTGATTAGGACTTGTCATCTCCAGTTTCCACTACTCTTCATATAAGTCCTTCACCTTCCATCAGCATTTAGGTTGGTCTGTGAGTTCAACTCACAGGGAAACCCACACTCTCGCTATTCAACAACCTAAGAATATCATCTATTGCCCTTATTAAAGCATGATTGCTGTCACCAACCTCTCAGTGTTATTACAAGGCACAAAACATCCAAAGACCTCACTGAATCCTGTGGGTCACAGTTACTCTTTCACTGTCTTCAGGGTACAAGAGAAATTAGCTTGTCAAAGTATTATAAAAAAGTCAACGACAAAGCAATTCCTTTTTTTGTCCAAGCAAATTGGACAGAAATCATTGCTATAAAAGCCTATAGTAAACTTCTGTGTCTCCTCGTGGGCACATTTCTCCCATTTTGGAACCAAGATTTCTATCCTGGTAGAGGTCAACAATGTAAGGACAGATGCATACATCCCAATGAGTGTTTCACCGTGAGTGATGGAAGACACATTAAATGTGTAGGAAAAGATACTGTAGGCAAATACCAAACATCATAAGGCTGAAATGGGGCATGTTACTATATAATAGAATAGACACCAAGACAGTGCAGTGGATTCAAAGTGACAAAGAGGAGCATTATAAGTTATAAAAAGCTTGATTCAGGAAAAAAGAGCAACTATAAATAAATAAACATGTATGAAATTTGACAAAAGTCAAGGGAGGAATACACAATTTCCAATTATGGGTACAGATTGTAATATCTCTTTCAGTCCAAATTGGCTAACAAACAGATAGAAAAATAATTAGACAAGTAAACACTTTAGATCATCCTGACTCAGTAGTTGAATGTATAGATAATTTCATAGAGAAAAGTGAAAAAAAAGGTTATTTTTCAATACTTAGTATGTCTACTCTATGGTGATCATACAAGAAGTCTCTCAAAACTCTTTAAATAATTGCAATTAAATAGAACATGTGTTTTGACCACAGTGAAATTAAGTTAGGCCAATATACAGGTAAGAACTGGAACTTGGTGGTAAAATACATACTTAGTGTACATGGGGGCCTGCATTCAATACCCATTAGCCTCCCAAATCAAAATATTGACAAGTCATTAAAGTGATATACATTAGGAAGTTGAAATGGTGTTACAGTTTGATTCTGACATCTATCTCACGGGCTTATGTGTTTGAGCCCTTGAACCTTAGTCAGCAGTGCTGTTATTGGGTGTGGTAGAATTTTTGGGACACAGATCCAAGCAGGCAGTGGTTCACCAGATAGGCCTTGAACAGTTCCACTCTGAGATTTCTGATTGGCTATAATGTGAGAGTCCTGGTTGCATATTCTCACTTCTCTGAGCTATATCATACTGTCCTTACCACAGTGGGCCATGCAATGTGACGCCATGAATGCAAACAAACCTCTTTTCCCACAAGTTGCTTCTGTTAGATTTCTTCGGTGTCACAACAACAAGAAAAGTTAATAGCACAAAAGCTAGTAACACACAAGGCAAGGAAAACCACAGGTGATTCAGAAATTAAATAAGAGACATGTTTGCATAACTCAGAGGTTAATGAAGAAATCAAAAGGAAATTGGAAAATATTTCAAACTGACTGAAAGTGAAAATGAATATTGAATTTTTAGGGACTGTATCTAAAACTGTACAGGGACGAATGTGTCTTGTTTTAGGAACCTATTTAGAAGGAAGAAAGGTCTAATCAGGCAGTACTTTAAAAAGACTAAAGAAGAGCCTTGTCCCAGATCAAGCACAAGAATGGACAATAGGAACGGCAGAATAGTCATAGAGTCAAGGAATGGACAAAGATGACTTGCTTTTGCCGGTTCCACAGCTGCCATTCTCTCTGACTTCACTTTCTCCTTGAGGTTCACTCTAATGATGCCCAGGTGGAGGAGTCATTGACTTTGCTGCCACTTCTTGCCAGAGATGATCACCACCAACCGTCCGGGTGTGCAGGATCACCACTTTGTGGCTAGCACTTCAATTCAACACCCCCATTCTCTTTTCTGAGGGCATCCCCTATGCCAGTGGATTTAGTCTTAGAGCCTCACAAGGCCTAAAAACCTGGGACCTTCATTTGAAAAGGGAACAAGTAGCAGGGACAGAGAATGGGGATGGCAGTGAATAAAAGGACGTGTTCTTGAATTTACAACTGTAGAGGGCATTGTCTCATTCCTGCGCTAGCTTCCTTGAGGTGCCCCAGAACTGCTCACTCCAAGTACACACTGGGAAGCAGGGTCATATGTTAGCTGCCAAGAGTTGACTGTCAAGTTGGAAGTATAGACTTCACTCCTTTACTTGTGTGTGCTGTGCTTAAGAGAGTTCAGAGTTCACTGAGCTGTTGCATTTTCTCAGCAGGTGGAGATTAGAGAGGCAAAGGCCTGTGTCTAGAGCTAGGTCTGTAGGAATTACATGGGGAAGCTTAAGAAAAGCCAATTTGGAGTTTCTTACAGCAGTGGTGGTTATAGTAAGTGTTGAATTTAGGGATTTGAAGAGATGGATAAATATAATACATCTTCATAAGACAGCACTCTGTCCAGGACTATTGATAGATAGATGATAGATAGATAAATAGATAGATAGATAGATAGATAGATAGATAGATAGATAGATAGATGATAGATAGATAGATGAACATATATGAACATATATGAATGATATACAAATGAATATATATGAATATATCAGGAATTTGGACTTAGATAAAAGTAAATTTAGTAGATATACCTGTTCCTGGATAGAAGGATAAATGACAGGGTATTCATGGAACCAATTTTATTTGTTACTGCAGGCATTCTTTTTAAAACACTTTCAACTTTCTTATCCTGCTTTTAAAGTTGTGTGTTTAACGTGCTTAGGAAAAAAAAATACAGACTGATGACTTAATCTTTTGTCATGAATGGGGCTGATTACACAAACTTCTAATGCCTCAAAAACGCTGCCCAAAATAAAATCTATTTGTCATTTCCCCTTGAGTTCCAGGGATGATGAGATAGGATGACTTATAGAATTCCTTTGTTGTCTGTGGTCTCCAGAACTGCAGACTCTGCCTTATCACTGCCATGTCTCGATGTATTAAAATCCACAGTATGACCAATCCTCTGGATTCCAACAAGTTCCAGGAGAATAGAAAACATCCATGTGTTAAACATCTCTATGTACCAGACGCTCCTGAGTGGTGTCAGATACCTGTGCAATGTATGTCTACAATTCTGATTGCCTAATCAGACCCTGCATTTCATATACAAGAGAAAAGTATACGGTCAAGTCAAGCAGCACATATAAATTCTCACCATGAGTACTTGCTAGTCTGGGATGTAAACTCTTTTCTATATTCTCTTAACTGGAGTAACTTGGGTGCCCTATTCATTGTCTCTTTATTCTGTTTCTGTGATGTTTGGGGCCTTACTGACTCTGGAGCAATGAGTAGCTACTTCTCAAAGATAGCAACTAACTCAGCCGTGATCGTTTTACTGCAAACCAACCCATCCAGAGCTTATTCTCCAGACTGATATAGTTCAGTCACTTCCTATGCTGGATGATATCCAGAGCCAGATGCCAGGCAGCTGTGCATCCTAGAGCACACTGAAACTGTCCTATCCAGCCAGTCCCAACCAATTCTACTTTGGCTTATCCTCTCTTTGCAGCAGAAACCACAATGGGGGATTTTTTTCACATTCTGTTCCAGCCTACTCTTTAACCATCCCTGGTACATGCCTTTGTGATCCAGTGATGTGGCATATCACCTTCTCAAGGCATGTTTGCGTAACAATTTGTTCAATCATGATGTTCTCCTATGCTGTTGGCGTCATCATGCCTGAGTAATAATTAAACCCTCATCTTAAAACAGATGCCTGCAGCACATTAGGTAAAGGCTGGTTGAAGTGAAATAGTAGCAAACCTTTGATAAGAAGGAAAAACAAAAGCCAACTTTTAATAAAGTTCAACTATCTATTCATAAGGGGGGGTATTAAGTATAGGTATGATGGAACACAGGTAGAAAAGTATGTAGGATTAAATAGACAACCCAGATAAAAGGCACCAACACTGTGGCCTTATAAATCCATATGTGCTTTAACAGATGCTCAAGAATATCACCGCCCTCCCTCTTCCTTCAGTGTGGATAACACTATCTGCATCTTCTTCTATTGGCAGATTTCTCTGTGGATTGACCACAGCAGGACTCTTTTTACGTTCCCTTGAAGCTTTCCATTCTGCTAAAGACACTTGCAAAGTAATGAGTAAGTAGGGTTCTCAGAATTCGGGTGCAAATTCTGGAGACAGCACTCATGCCTGACAGTACAATGGGAAATGTTTCTGTTGTGTCCAATAATGAAACACTTGCTCCTGGTTTCTCATTTCCTTCCTAACATGTAGTGGTAACATGATTATGAGTGCTTCATAATGTTATCTATATAAAATTAGAAACCATAGAGAAGTTGTTTCCAAATAGGTATGCAAGAGGGGAGGTTTTTTTCTTCAATTGAAAGAGGTTATTCCGGACCAGGTAGTTGGGACCGCCAGGCTCAGAGACAGACAGGCATAATATCGCTTCGGTTTCAGGCAGCTTGGGTGTAACCTGCTCCCAGGTGCTGGGCTGATCTGCAGTAACCAGCGCGCCAGTTCCGCGGTGGGACCTTCTGCCTGCTGGAGGGACCCCGCGCAGGGAGGGAGCCCGCCAGCTTCCCTTCCGCGACCTCTGTTCCCGCGGACTGCGCTGGAGAGACCGGTACCCAGGCTCTCCCCCCCGATATAACATCACTTGGGACACGGCCTGTTGGGGCTTCCGTCTGTGCCCGAGGGCGGGTTGGCGCTGTAGTCGTCTGGGCGCCAGATCGGCGGGCCATCGTGACCACAGGGTGAGCGGCGCCACGGAGACTGCCCTCCGCCATCTTTGCTCCAGTGACCAGGTAGTTGGGACCGCCAGGCTCAGAGACAGACAGGCATAATATCGCTTCAGTTTCAGGCAGCTTGGGTGTAACCTGCTCCCAGGTGCTGGGCTGATCTGCAGTAACCAGCGCGCCAGTTCCGCGGTGGGACCTTCTGCCTGGTGGAGGGACCCTGCGCAGGGAGGGAGCCCGCCAGCTTCCCTTCCGCGACCTCTGTTCCCGCGGACTGCGCTGGAGAGACCGGTACCCAGGCTCTCCCCCCAATATAACATCACTTGGGACACGGCCTGTTGGGGCTTCCTTCTGTGCCCGAGGGCGGGTTGGCGCTGTGGTCGTCTGGGTGCCAGATCGGCGGGCCATCGTGACCACAGGGTGAGCGGCGCCACGGAGAGTGCCCTCCGCCATCTTTGCTCCAGTGACCAGGTAGTTGGGACCACCAGGCTCAGAGACAGACAGGCATAATATCGCTTCGGGTTCAGGCAGCTTGTGTGTAACCTGCTCCCAGGTGCTGGGCTGATCTGCAGTGACCAGCGCGCCAGATCTGCTGTGGGACTTCTGCCTGGCAGAGGGACGCCCCCTCCCCCCCCCAGGAGAGATCACACACCCCTGCACAGGGCAGGAGCCTGCCAGCCTCCCTTTGGCGACCTCTGCTCCAGGAATCCACTAGGCTGAGCCTTTAGATGTGCAAGGCCTCCCCAATATAAGATCACTTGGGGCAAAGCACATTAGGGCTCCAAAGTCACTCAGGAGCAGGCAGGCCCCAGAAATCGGTGCCAGGGGAATCCTGGTAATCCAGGGGGGGGCAGAAATAGCTTTGCAGGCTCACAGGAGGTCCAACCAACAGCCAGTGGCAGCAGGACCAACTAACACCAGAGGTATCCAGATGGCAAAAGGCAAACGTAGGAATGTTACTAACAGTAATCAAAGTAATGTAGGACCATCCGAACCCAACTCTCCAACAGCAGCAAGTCCTGGATACCCCACCACACCCGAAAGACAAGATCTGGATTTAAAATCACTTCTCATGATGCTATTAGAGGATCACAAGAAGGACACAAATAAATCTCATAAAGAGTTACAGGAGACCATGAATCAACGGTTAGAAGCCCTTATAAAGGAAACACAAAAATCGCTTAGAGAAATGCGGGAGAACATGGATCAAAAGATGGAGGCGCACAAGGAGACAACACAAAAATCGCTTAACGAGATGAATCAACGGGTAGATGCACTCACAAAGGAATCACAAAATTTGCATAAAGAAATGCAGAAGAATATGGGTCAACAGACGGATGCCCATAAGGAGGCAACACAAAAATTGCTTAAAGAAATGAATCAACGGTTAGATGCCCTTACAAAGGAAACACGAGAACTGCTTAAAGAAATGCAGGAGACGATGGATCAACAGATGGAATCCCATGAGGAGGAAACACAAAAATCGCTCAGAGAAATGCAGGAGAACGTGGGTCATCAGGAAGAAATCCTGAAAGAGGTAATGCAAAATTACCTTAAAGAAATACAGGAAAATACAAACAAACAAGTGAAGGATCTCAGCAAATCCATCCAGGAACTAAAAAAGGAAGTAGAAACAACTAAGAAATCACAAAGGGAGACAACTTTGGAGATAGAAAACCTTGGGAAGAAATCAGGAGTCATAGATGCAAACATCAACAATAGAATACAAGAGATGGAAGAAAGAATCTCAGGTGCTGAAGATTCCATAGAAAGCATCGACTCAACAGTCAAAGAAAATGCAAAATGCAAAAAACGCGTAACCCAAAACATCCAGGAAATCCAGGACACAATGAGAAGACCAAACCTAAGGATTATAGGTATAGATGAGAGTGAAGATTTGCAACTTAAAGGGCCAGTAAACATCTTCAACAAAATTATGGAGGAAAACTTCCCTAACTTAAAGAGAGAGATGCCGATGAACATACAAGAAGCCTACAGAACTCCAAACAGACTGGACCAGAACAGAAATACCTCCCGTCACATAATAATCAAAACACCGAATGTTCTAAACAAAGAAAGAATACTAAATGCAGTAAGAGAAAAGGGCCAAGTAACATACAAAGGAAGACCTATCCGAATCACATCAGACTTCTCACCAGAGACTATGAAAGCCAGAAGATCCTGGGCAGATCTCATGCAGACACTAAGACAGCACAAATGCCAGCCTAGACTACTATACCCAGCAAAACTCTCAATCACCATAGATGGAGAGACCAAGATATTCCATGATAAAACCAAATTTTCACAATATCTTTCCACAAATCCAGCCCTGCAACGGATAATAGGTGGAAACCTCCAATACAGGGAGAGAAACAACACCCTGGAAAAAATGAGATAATAACCTTCTTGAATCAAACCCAAAAGTAGATAACCACTCAAACATAAAGATAGCGTCAAGAATGGCAGATGGCAATAATCACTATGCCTTAATCTCTCTTAATATCAATGGTCTCAATTCCCCAATTAAAAGACATAGACTAGCAGACTGGATACGTAAACAGGACCCAGCTTTTTGCTGCATGCAGGAAACGCACCTCAGTGTCAAAGACAAACACTACCTCAGAGTAAAAGGCTGGAAAACAATTTTACAAGCAAATGGCCCCAAGAAACGAGGTGGAGTAGCCATCCTAATATCGGATAAAATTGATTTTCAACCCAAAGTCATCAAAAAAGACACAGAAGGACACTACATACTGATCAAGGGAAAAATCCACCATCAAGAACTCTCAATCCTGAATATCTATGCTCCAAATGCAAGGGCACCCTCATTCGTAAAAGAAACTTTACTAAAACTCAAAGCACACATCGCACCGCACACAATAATAGTGGGTGACTTCAACACCCCGCTCTCTGAAATGGATCGTTCAGGAAAGCAGAAACTAAACAGGGACACAGTGAATCTAATTGAAGCCTTGGACCAAATGGAACTAACTGATATATATAGAACATTTCATCCTAGAGCTAAAGAATACACCTTCTTCTCAGCTCCTCATGGTACCTTCTCCAAAATTGACCATATAATTGGTCACAAATCAGACCTCAACAGATACAAGAAGATAGAAATAATCCCATGCCTCCTATCAGATCACTATGGAATAAGGGTGGTCTTCAATGGCAACAAAAACAAAAGAAAACCCACGTACACATGGAGGCTGAACAATGCTCTACTCAATGATAACTTGGTCAAGGTGGAAATAAAGAAAGAAATCAAAGACTTTTTGAAAGTTAATGAAAATGAAGGCACAACATACCCTAACTTATGGGACACAATGAAAGCAGTGCTAAGAGGAAAATTCATAGCCCTGAGTGCCGCCAAAAAGAAACGGGAGACAGCATACACTAACAGCTTAATGGCACACCTGAAAGCCCTGGAACAAAAAGAAGCAAATACACCAAAGAGGAGTAGAAGGCAGGAAATCATCAAACTCAGGGCTGAAATCAATCAAGTAGAAACAAATAAAACCATACAAAGAATCAACAAAACGAGGAGTTGGTTCTTTGAGAAAATCAACAAGATAGATAAGCCCTTAGCCAGACTAACCAGAGGGCACAGAGATAGTATCCAAATTAATAAAATCAGAAACGAAAAGGGAGAGATAACAACAGAAACTGAGGAAATTCAAAAAATCATCAGATCCTACTACAAAAACCTGTATTCAACACAACTAGAAAATCTTGAGGAAATGGACAATTTCCTTGACAGATACCAAGTACCAAAATTAAATCAGGATCAAATAGACCATCTAAACCGTCCTATAACCCCTGAAGAAATAGAAGTTGTCATTGGAAGTCTTCCAACCAAAAAAAGCACAGGTCCAGATGGTTTTAGTGCAGAATTCTATCAGACCTTCAAAGAAGACCTAACACCAATACTCTTCAAACTGTTCCACAAAATAGAAACAGAAGGAACACTACCCAACTCGTTCTATGAAGCCACAATTACACTAATACCAAAAGCACACAAAGATCCGACAAAGAAAGAGAATCTCAGGCCAATCTCTCTTATGAATATCGATGCAAAAATACTCAATAAAATTCTTGCCAACCGAATCCAAGAACACATCAAAACGATCATTCACCACGATCAAGTAGGCTTCATCCCAGGGATGCAGGGATGGTTCAATATAAGGAAATCCATCAATGTAATCCACTACATAAACAATCTCAAAGAAAAAAACCACATGGTCATCTCATTAGATGCTGAGAAAGCATTTGACAAAATTCAGCATCCTTTCATGCTAAAGGTCTTGGAAAGATCAGGAATTCAAGGCCCATATCTAAACATAGTAAAAGCAATTTACAGCAAACCAGTAGCCAGCATCAATCTAAACGGAGAGAAACTTGAAGCAATCCCACTAAAATCAGGGACTAGACAAGGCTGCCCTCTCTCTCCATATCTTTTCAATATAGTACTTGAAGTTCTAGCTAGAGCAATTAGACAAGAAAAAGAGGTCAAAGGGATACAAATTGGAAAGGAAGAAGTCAAACTATCACTATTTGCAGACGATATGATAGTATACATAAGCGACCCAAAGAACTCCACCAGAGAACTCCTACAGCTGATAAACGACTTCAGCAAAGTGGCCGGATATAAAATCAACTCAAGCAAGTCAGAAGCCTTCCTATACTCAAAGGATAAGCAGGCTGAGAAAGAAGTAAGAGAAATAATACCCTTTACGATAGCCACAAACCATATTAAGTATCTTGGCGTGACGCTAACCAAACAAGTGAAAGATCTGTATGACAAGAACTTCAAGTCTCTGAAGAAAGAAATTGAAGAAGAACTCGGAAGATGGAAAAATCTGCCATGCTCATGGATTGGCAGGATTAATATAGTAAAAATGAGCATCTTACCAAAAGTAATACACAGATTCAATGCAATCCCCATCAAAATCCCAACTCAATTCTTCATAGAGTTAGAAAGAGCAATTCAAAAATTCATCTGGAATAACAGAAAACCCAGAATAGCTAAAACTATTCTCAAGAGTAAAAGAACCTCTGGGGGAATCAGTATCCCGGACCTCAAGCTGTACTACAGAGCAATAGTGTTAAAAACCGCATGGTATTGGTACAGTAACAGACATGTAGATCAATGGAACAGAATTGAAGACCCAGAAATGAATCCACACTCCTATGGTCACTTGATCTTTGACAAAGGAGCTAAAACCATCCAGTGGAAAAAAGATAGCCTTTTCAACAAATGGTGCTGGCTCAGCTGGAGGTCAACATGCAGAAGAATGCAAATTGACCCATCCTTATCTCCTTGCACTAAGCTCAATTCTAAGTGGATCAAAGATCTCCACATAAAACCAGACACACTGAAACTAATAGAAGGGAAACTAGGGAAGAACCTTGAACATATGGGCACAGGGGAGAATTTCCTGAACAGAACTCCAATAGCTTATACTCTAAGATCAAGAATAGACAAATGGGACCTCATTAAATTACAAAGTTTTTGCAAGGCAAAAGACACCGTCAAAAAGACAAAGCGGCAACCAACTAACTGGGAAATGATCTTTACCAACCTTACATCCGACAGAGGGCTAATATCCAAGATATACAAAGAACTCAAGAAGTTAAACTCCAGAGAGGCAAGTAACCCTATTAAAAAATGGGGTACAGAGCTCCACAAAGAGTTCTCACCTGAAGAATATCTAATGGCTGAGAAGCACCTAAAGAGATGTTCATCATCCTTAGTCATTAGGGAAATGCAAATCAAAACAACCCTGAGATTCCATCTCACACCAGTCAGGATGGCTAAGATCAAAAACACAGGAGACAGCAGTTGTTGGCGAGGATGTGGAGAAAGAGGAACACTCCTCCACTGCTGGTGGAATTGCAGGCTGGTACAACCACTCTGGAAAGCAGTCTGGCGGCTCCTCAGAAAACTGGGCATGACACTTCCGGAGGATCCGGCTATACCACTCCTGGGCATATACCCAGAGACTTTACCTGCATGCAATAAGGACACATGCTCCACTATATTCATAGCAGCCTTATTTATAATAGCCAGAAGCTGGAAAGAACCCAGATGTCCCTCAACGGAGGAATGGATTCAGAAGATGTGGTATATTTACACAATGGAATACTACTCTGCAATTAAAAACAATGAATTCACGAAATTCCTAGGCAAATGGTCAGAACTTGAAAATATCATCCTTAGTGAGGTAACCCAATCACAAAAGATCACACATGGTATGAAGTCACTGATAAGGGGATATTGACCCAGAATCTCAGAATACCCTAGACACAATCAGCATATCAATAGATTTCTAAAAAGATGGAAGGAGAGACCCCTGGTCCTGGAAAGACTGGATGTAGGGGAACGCCAGGACAGAGTAATGAGAGGGGGTTGAACGGAGAAAAGAGGGAGGGAAGGGGGCTTATGGGACTTTCGGGGAGGGAGGAAACGGGAAAGGGGAAGTGATTTGGAATGTAAATTAAAAAAATAAAATAAAATTAAATTAAAAAAAAAAAAAAAAAAAAAAAAAAAAAAAAAAAGAAAGAGGTTATTCCATACTCTTTCCCTTTGTTTCCTTGAATGTTCTAAACCACTTAGAATGAAAAAATAGGAAATTTTATACAAAAAAAATAGAATATTACTGTATATCTAGTGGATATGTTTTCCTTCTTCACTCAACCACAACCAAATTCCTGCTGTCTTGCAGAATTGTAATATGCCCTGTAGAGCTTGATAGTAGCCAAGGCTGGCGTTATGTCTTCAAAGAGGAAGTATGAAGACTTAAGACCTGTGCATTGCATTTGGAACAATTGATAAGAAGCTACAAATCGAATGATAACATTCAACAGAAAAGTGTTTTCTCCTTTCGTATTCCTTTTATAGCTTGGATGTTTAGCACTGAGAGATTAACTAGAGTCCACATTTAGAAATTTTCTTGGAATTAGAAAACACATTTTTCAATATAGGAAATAAAGTCCCACTCAGTGGGACTAGAGAACAGTTTCTAGATAACTGTGGGCTAATGTCTGCCAGAAACATCAGCCGGTATTACTCAACCGCCCAAAAACCTGCTCACCTCCGTTCCTGGCATAGGAAATGACAGAATTATGTTCCCTCTAGTTTCATTTATACACAATTAAACAAAATGTGTGTAATCTGCAAGTGCAATAACTTGTGTTTCTCTATTTCATTTTTTTTAGTAGCAGAATTAACTTGAATAACAGGCTGTTGAGCAGTTTCCTGTGGGTCCCTGGTGGGTTAGTGTGCATATATTTTAGAGGCACATTTGTTTCAATTCAGCTAAAATAGTCAGGCAAAGATAGTAAACTATTGCACTGTTTACTTTGAGCCAAAGACTCAGTTTGCATGGGCATAGGTTAGAAAGCCAAGGAAAAGGTGAAAAGATTGGGGGCTCCTTTCTTAGTCTGTGCATTCTGAATAAAGGAACCTCCTGCAAACATGACCTGAAGTCTCTTTGTTCCAGTCATATAATACGATCATTTAACAACCATCATGACAATCATGTGCACCATCCCTTGCCTTTCTATACGAGGATGCTTGTTCACCTTGGAGGAGTTTCTGAGGGTAGAAAAAGAAGAATATGGAAGCAGAACAAAATTCTGATTTGTACAAAGGAGGTTGCCAAGAGTTCAGGTTAGACCATCAGGAGCATTAGTCGACTGTCTTGTCATGTTGGCTCCTAAGTAACATGATGGAAGATGACTCTCACTTCAAGTCAGTAGAGTCGATTCCCCGGAGACCCCAGTGCATTCTGAATAGCATTGCATGCAGGAGCATTCAGTAGTTCCTCTGCAGGACATAAACTAAAAACAAAGACTCAAATAAACATTCTCCAACTTTGTGTGGTGTGGGAGGAGGATTGGGAAAGTAAACCTATATAGGTGGAGGGCAGGGATGAAGAAGAGAGGGAAGGAGTAGGGAGAGATAGTGTGTCAGGATGCTGTCAGGATGATTTTAAAAACATAATGGGGATTAGACCGATGTATCCATCCAGAACTATGGAGTGTGGAAAGGGATGTGTGGGAAGGGATGATGAGAGAAAACCAGAAACAAGGCTCCAAAAATGTACACAAATTATATGTTTGAGGCTATACAAAACTGCCCAAAACATTAAACTAGGGAATTCTAGAGTGAAATCTGTTTCTACTTGGAAGTAATGAAGTCTGAGATTGTCTTAGCTCACTTCTTGGAAGTATCCTGCCATGGAAATTCTTGTTCTCTGTCAATCCAGTGAGTGTGGCATGTTGTACCTCCCATCCATGAGCATTCAGGATAGAGCAAAATGCATCCTCCTTGGGATCAGAGTGTCTTTAGAATGTAGTTCATGATGAGGCTACAGGATAGAGATTACACTGGTCTGGTAGATCTACTTTCAGATGAGTGGGTTTGCTCTTATCTGTTTCTTGTGGTTTGGTTGTTTTTGGAGGTAGAATAATTGTGTCCAAGCAAGTCAATCTCTAAATTACCTAAATGCTTACTGCTCAGTAGGCAGGGTTACATTGAGTTCCCAGAGAGGAAGGCTGCTGATGGCATCTCCATGAAACAGAACGTACCCCATTTGAAGCCCATGGGCCAAAAGATTTGTACCCTATGAGTAAGTCATTACTAAATGCCTTGCCTCTGGGATGGCACAAGGACAAATTACTTCCTTGAAGGGTTCATGTGCTAGAGACTTGGTGTTCAGTGGGGGCAGTGCTGGGAGGTGCTGTGGACCTTTAAGGGGTGGGGCCTAGTGGGAAGTCTTAGGTCTTTGCTTTTCTACTGCAGTGTTGGGCAACTCTTGCTAAAGAGTTCTTCTCTAAGAGGCAAGACCGGGCCCCTCCCTGCCCTGCAGTGTCTTCTGTAACTCTCAAGGATGGTCCTCCTGCAAGGTTGTCATCGGGAGATCCAACAGGGATGCCAGAACTTGAGGTTTCGTTCTTGCAACTGGTGAGTGGAACAAACCCTTTTTTGCTCATAAAGTTACTGAGGTTCGGGTCCTTTGTCCTATCAAATTAGAATGGACTAATATAGTCTGGATTAAAAAAGAATCTCTAGTCAAGCTTTTGTCATTCTCTTTGCCTCTTCCTTGCCCAGTGCTCTCCTGTGGAGGTAAGAAACCACCAGTCCTGGTTCTTGTCTTCCCTGTGTCTGCTGAGGTCAATGTGTAACCTACTTTCCTATTAGGAGAGACCAAACAATTGACCATGTCTCCACTTCTGAACTTCAAGATTAAATTCCAAGTCAGGTTTACTGAATTGAAATGTAAGTCTTTCCATTTACAATATCAAGTATTTATTTAACCAGAGACACCAATGATGCTGAAGACACTTGCCAACGCATCTGAGTGGAAAAATCTCAAGAACAATCTGACTTGGCCACACCTTGCTTCCTTTCTGTCTCATGAGGTTGCTCTGTGGGAAAAGGTTGACTTAAGTATCTTACCATCTGTTCTGCACTAGTCTTTGGTTTGTGTTGATTATATTTATACCAAAATAAGAGTTTGTTTTCATAGTTGCATTTATTGCTCATATGTATTTGGATATATCTTTCTAGCTGACTGATCATATATTTTATTAGATCATTGTGCATGTGTGCATGTGCGTGTTCGTGTATGTGTGTGTTCATGTGTGTGTGTGTTCATGTGTGTGTGTGTATGTGTAGGCACATACATGCACATGTACATATGTGTGGATCTATTCCATCAAAGGTTTCAAGCCTTCTGAAATAGCTCCTGTGTGATTTCTCTGGAACATATCAATTTCAACTTGTGCTAATGTACATCTGAAAGTGATATTCCCCTTTCATGAGACAGAGACATGAATGAATGAGACAGAGGCCATATGGAGACTCCACATATTAGCATCTAAGTAGAATCTATAGAGATTGGCAAAGAACTATCTCCTTTCTCTTGATCTGAGAACCACAGCAAATTAAAAATAGTGGGCCTGGTTCCACAGCAGAATACAACTCTCCTGCATTGTATACATTTGATGTTGATATAGATGAGGACACTGATAATGCTCATTGTTATAAAGAAAATCTCACACATAAAAGTACACACCTACTTGTATGTATAAACACAATTTAATTTAAATAACCATAGTCTAAGGGCATTTAATTTACTGTCCTTCCAAATTCAAGGTCAATGCAGCTATACTTTAGAATTCATGTGCAATAGCAGTCTTTTGTGACCTAGCTTAACTGAGCAGCATTTCAGTACTGGTTTTTTTCTTCTTCTTTTTAAATCATGTCCCCCACTATGCCTAGAAAATGATATCACCTAATTGCTAAATGAGTACTCGATTATCCTGGGGAGTCTCTCCTAGAGAGGAAGCAGGAACATCATCCTTGAGAAAATAGAAGCCTTATGAACTGGGACTTCTTACCCAAGCCAATCGACGCTGTAGTCTACAACATCCAGCTTTCCAACGTGCAGATGAACATGGCCTAGACATTAAGTCAAGTCATACTGTACACAGCTTGATTATGAGATGTAATCAGAGCCAGGCCTGCTGTTTGGGACCAGCATTTTCCAGCCAGAGTAAACATTATCATCGCCTACTCTCTTCTGACTTACGGTGTAGGAAAACAAATGTTGTAAGCCAGAGAGGCGAAAGTTGGCTGAGCAGAAACTTGTCGGGGAGCTGGCTTTTTTCTTTTTCTTTTTATTGTCGTATCACAGATGCACTCCTGGGATCAAGCATCAATAGTATGCAAATCCAATTGCAAACTTAATAACCAGAAACTACATGGCTGTTTCACAGTTAACCCTGTTAATGTCAGGCTGGAAGCTGTCTACATGCCTTATCCTTCATTAAATCAATAGTAACACATTTTAGATAGGAGAAAGGGTGAAGGGCTTATGAAAAAGATGTTTCCTGCAGATTCTTGTAGTGCCTCTAGATGACTTTGTTAGCACATGTGACCAAAACAAACAAAGAAACAAGAAAAAACTAAACTAAACCAAAGTCCTGCTGAACCAAACACTCAAAGAAGCAGGAGTTTAAAGACTATTTTGGACTCCAATTTGACTGACATCAGTGTTGTCATTTAAATAAAATTGCTATTGGTTTGCTCAGAATAAATTTAAATTAAATAAAAACAAATACAAGCATCCCTCACATGTCCTAGAGATTAAATCAGAGAACAGAGTGGCTCTTAAATACTAGTCTCAGACCAGAAGCATGGACTGTGGATTTCTTAAGAAACCCAACTCCTGGGGCCTAGTACTAGATCTCTGGTATAAGAAAGTCTGACTAATAAGCCACCATGGTTTTTCTGATGCACATTGAAGTTTGGGAATCTTTGGATTTAGACTTACCCAACCTTCCTCTGAACTGAGTAAGTTCAAGAGTCTCCTCTTCTTAATTTGAGCCAGATAATTTCAAGTCACTAAACAACAACAACAACTGAAATAAATTCTAATAAATATTTGAAAGAGCTGATTCTGCTACATGATTTATACAACATGAATAATAATTACAATGATAAAATTACTAAGAACAATTTATCTTTTAACTGAAAAAGCATATGGGGATCATACAGGATTATGCCAGAACTTTTCCAGCTCAGTAATATGTAAAATGTACAATGATCATCATTGGCGGGCATCACGCACATCCCAGGCTGTTTCCAGCATCCCTGGCTCCTACCTATCAGCGGTGATCAGCACCTTTTCTCCATTTCTCAGAAAAATGCTAATTTTCCAAACATCCTCATTGTCCATGTATTGAGAATCACAAATCTAGTTGATCATTGAAAAATGCTTCATTTTTTTTATCCAACTCCTAGATCCTTGCTATAAGCAGGGGCCTACATTGCATAAGGACACTCTACTTTGGCATAGAAATGCCAGTGTGTCCAGATAGCTCTGTATCTGGAAGTAAGTTATTTCCATACCACTACCACACAACTAATTTTCTCAGAAGTTACTATGGAAACCAATTTGTCTTGATCCAAACTTGATCATTTTTTCCAAGTTTGTTCATGTCACTTGTGACCCTAAGAGAGATAAATAATGAGGCTTTATGCTGTAATAGAAAAAGCAATAATTATGAATCAAGTAGTATGACCGTGGCTTGACGTTTTGTCTCTGTACTAATTAGTTATAATGTCCTAGAACAGTCACCAAATATTTTAGATATCATTTCCAATATTGTCATAAGTTATATAACAGTATTCAGTTTCTGGTCAACCTATGTACAAGTGGTTGTCCCAAAAGATAACTTCTGGGGATATCATGGACATCTCAGATTACATAAGACAAAAGAGGGAAACTCACTTCTCCCTAAGAAAACAGAGACTTATCAAGCATTATTAACTGTTAATGTTAATGATAAGAACTATTACTATTCATTTTCCTAAATAAACAAAAGTATTAGGGTAATAGAGTCATTTGATTCCTTAACTGGTAGTTGTTTGGCCCTTCCTGGCTGCCCTATCTGCCTTGAGTGAAGGAATTGACAATCTTATTCACAGAAGGGATAGCCAAATCTATTGTCCTTATATTTGCAAACAGCCAAATCTATTATCATTATATTAACACTGGTCATCTAGAACATTCCACAGACACCTTAAGAAAATGACCCAATGATAGCAGCTGAGTACCATGGTTTGTAAAGCCAAAGCTTCTACCAGGAGTATTTGAAATAGATTATACCATAGTTCCTACCATCAAAACCTTGGTGAACTCTAAATGACCCTGCAGCCATTTCTACCTTGGCTAGAGGGAAGAGCACTCTCCCTGTTAGCCTAGTAGAAGGGCTGCAGTGACTAGTGCTAAAAGTACAAGGCTGTGATTGGTCCAATGGCTGCCAGTGGTGCTAAATGGTAAAGCTATGGTATTTCTATAACAAACAACTGTGACTGGAATACAAAGCCCTTCTCTGACTATAAAAACAGGCTGCTCAGGCTTATTCAGCCACTATAACAGCCAGCATAGCAACTGCTGTTGGCAAAGTGGGTTGCAGATAGGGATGGAGAGCTGAGACTAAAGCAGGTAGAAGAGAAACCACAGGCCCTATAATCTAAGTAGTGAGTCTTTAGGGTCAAGGACATCTGACTGCTTACTGAGAACAGTAAACATTGGGAGCTGCCAAATCCTGAAGAATCTTGATACTTAGAACTGCCTAGAAGCTGCAAGACCAGCCACCAAGGGTTGAAGAATCCTGATTTCCTAGGTCTACAAAAGAGTCGTACCACACGAATTGTCCAGATTCCTGAGATCTAAGGGTTGCGACCACCTGCTGATGCCCACCTACCCACTGCTATGACTGCTGTCAATCTCTGAGGGCAACAAAAACTGCCCAAAACAGAGCACGAAGAACTTCTCCTGGTCTACCCAAAGTCTCAATATGGGTAGAGTAAAACAACCCCTCAGATTGTTGATTGGTAACATAAGTATACTTCACAATGTTTGCATAACGAAAACATGAGCAATGCATTTCTGAGAACTTACCCCTGTGTTAAAGCAGAGAAAGACTGTTTGTAAACTAAGGTGGGTGGGCTCTATGATCTTGACAATGGCCTCTGCTTTTTATATTCCTATAAGTAACACATATCAGTCATACTCAGTGTAACTGATGTCTGGTTAATAGCTGGGACCACACTAAGCACATGTGCTTTCCCTTTAATTTTTCCCATCACTCTCAGTTTGTTTAAAACGGTATTAGTGAGGTCCAGGCAGCTCTCCGTAATGTTCAAAGTCTACATGGCAGTGTCTAGGCATCCGTGTGAGGACCCCAGCTCTCCTCACTGTTTTATAATATTTTATATCCACTAAACCTGATGACTCCGAAGATGTGAATGACATGATTATTATAAGATGATATGGAATAAGGACACTAACAGGCACATGATATCTTGAAAGAATTCTGTTTTATTTTTAATGGAACTGAAGGAAGCAGAAGCAGATGTGCAGCGAGAAGCTGGTTCTTTCACTCCCAGATGTTTGCGGAGCATCTGATTATCCAACCAAGATGTAGGGATATCGAGATCCTGTCTAAGGTAAGAGGCTCAGTCGTCTGCCAGTATACGGAACCTGGATGCAGACCGTGGCTGCTTTTTTCATTAAGCATCGGAGGAGGGTGCCATATTCAGGGGCCCACCGAACATACCTTCCTTATTTTTCAGCCTTATTGAAGCAGGTGGAGAATAAAATCCTATTTAGGGAAGTAAAACCATAATCAGGAAGATGCCTGCACTGAGCTCAAATGAACTTCCTATCCACTTCCAAATGAAAACAATGAGCGCAGGTTTTTAAAAGGATCTTTCCTTGAACTCTTTCTTCACAGTCTACAGGGATGGGTTGGCCACAGGTACCTGTTTCTGTACCCAGCTCAATAGTGGTCCAGGATCATAGTGACTTTTTTTTATAGGATGCTACGCCGGCTTCCAACTCTAACCTCATAACGTGTGTAACCCACTTTGAGAACCTGAGAAAAACTTAGAGCGGCTTTACCTCACTGTCTTGTTCATGTGCTACTGAGAAAACCGGTTTCTCCGGATCCATGAAGTCATAGCTAGATATTCTACTCAAGTCCATTCCTGCCACATCTGACCCTAGGAAGCAGAGAGAAAGGGGAAGAGTCTCACTTCCGGCACCCCCCTATGTTTAGTATCATGTCCATTCCCACATTGCTGATGAAAGCCATTGTTAGAACCAGTATTCCCAGAAGACTGGAATTAGTGTGGTGAACTTTCCTCTTTTGATCCAATTTATCACAGAAAATGAAGTGTTTCAGCCGATATACCATTGACCTGAAAGTGCCTGCGACACTTTCCTTCCCCAATGACAACCACAGTGACGTCAGCACTTCTCGGTCAACATAGCAGAGCTTTGAGGATGCCACATCTGCTTTATGACTGTAATAAGGACCGGGAAGAAGGTTAGAGAAAACCAGAGATAAAGGTAGTTGAGACCGGTTTGGTTTTCTTTTTTTCTAAACTTGAGAAACGGCTTTGTCAGGAGAACTGAGCACAAATTGCAAGAGCAGTTGAAGCTGGGCTCCTGGCAGAGTGTTGGAACGGGCTTTTAGCATTATTAGTATTCTTCGTGGCTGTTTGTTGTCTGCTCAGGCAATTATCTTGCTTTAATTTAGGTCACTAATGATATTATGAGATAGTTTGATGGTGGTGTAATTTCTTTTGATGTTGTTTTTGTTGCAATTGCTTATATCAACTCATTGTGATTCCATAAAAGACTGAATTCTATCCTCACCCAGGGAGGGCAGGCAGGGGAGTAGGAGGGACCCACCACAGAGCAGGGATGTGGGCATGCAGCTATCCGCACAGCTTAGCGGCAGCATCTGGCAGACCTGTTTCCACAGTGAGGATTCTCTCGTGCCCAGCACAAGAGCTGAAAGCTAGGCATCACGCTGTTGTTCGGGCATCCTGTCAGGGCTGAAATTACTTCTGACAGGCTACTGAAACAAATGGTCTCTCACGCCAGCAGCTTTTACATTATTTGAAATCAAATTCGTTAAGGTAGATCAAGCTTCCGTATGATCCCACTCTGACCCTCGGAAGTTATGTTATACCAAGACCTCATCTTAGAAATTTAAAGATTCTACAAACAATACCTGCTGCGGGTCTACACCCCCCACCCCCAGTCCCCCAAACCAGACACGGCCTCCTGGAGTGGACAGCGTGGAGGCCTGTATTGCTTAGTGTTCAATGTAAATATTTTCCTTGGCATGAGGATTTATTTATTCTTTTCGGGAATGTAAAGCAGTAGTGTTTACCTGAAATGCATGCGTCCTGGTTCTTAATGTGTTTAAATGAAAAACGGCTCTGAAATGTGTCTATTTTGTCCAACACCCACCACTAGTCATGAAGGGCTAGAGATGGCTTTGTGTTGACTTACAGAGAGGGTTCATTCTCTAACATCCTGGTTCCCCTTCCAGAGCCTTCCAAGGAAGCTATAGTCTATAGGAAATGCGTCTTGGAATTTTCAGCAGGCCTTCTGGCTTGAAGGGAACCCAGAATAAACAAAATACTGAAACATTTAGGACTGTTATCGAAAGGTAATAACATAGGATAATAGTACTTAGGAAATCAATGACACTTTGAAACCCCAGTACAAAGAACAGTTCAGAAATAGTAATCAGCACAGCAGTGATTTTTGTAAAAGATTGAGCTATGTGCTTTTGGTTGTGTAGTCTATCAAAGAAACAGTGTTTCTAAACCCGAGATTTCCACCCCTAGCCCCAGCATATCGGCAAACTAGAAAGAAGATTCTCCTAGGAAGATTTTAGCTGGGGCCCTTCTCTGACCTGTCTCTATTCCCCAACTGTACAATGACACACAAGGACTGCCTAAAACTCATCTAAAAGTAAGGCAGGCAAATAGATTTCTCATTTACACAAAAGCCACAAACTGGGCCCCAGAACGCACATTTTTTGATTTCCCGAGATTTATTTGCTAGCTGCCAGGCTGGGTGTACCTTCAAGTCTTTACAGAAATAGAGGAGTAGTTATTTGTCTCACTGTTCTGGGGCATACCAGCAAAGTTGTAGAAAAAAAAAAAAGCCTGCAATGTCAGAGGATCCTGAGCTAGTTTGATCTAGCTTTTAAGAGTGAAAGGAGCAGAATCTCAGTTTTCTTTATTGTGGAGCAAATAATTTTCAAACTGGAAGTGATAGTTGCTTTTTTTGTTTGTTTGTTTTTAACAGTTATTTTCAGCAATCACTTCAGCAACAGCATCTTGATTTTATGAAAAATAAAGTCAACATGAAACATTAAAATAGGGTTGGAGAGATAGTTCAGTGGTTAAGAGCACTGACTGTTCTTCCAGATGTCCTGAGTTCAATTCCCAGCAACCACATGGTGGCTCACAACCATCTATAATGAGATATGGTGCCCTCTTCTGGCCTGCAGGCATACATGCAGGCAGAACACTGAAAACCTAATAAATAAATAAATCTTTAAAAAACAACAAGAACAAAACATTAAAATAAAAACATCCAAAGGTATAGGTATTGGGATTGATGTCTGAAATGAGAATACATAAGCATCCTTCACAGTGACCATAATCACAGAAAGAGGAGAAGATAAATCCAAGCAAGATGAGGTCAACTCGTTCTCATGAAGTTTGCATTCTCCCAATGTGGCCAAGGCTAGCCAATTTAGAGTTTTCGAAGAGAAACCAGAAGAATCCAAAAAGGCCAAAAACACTCTTGAAATCCCCCTGCCTATGCTTAGGTGAATGGTTGGGTAGACCAATGTGATACGTGGTGTATTGACTCTACATTGGGAGTTAATAGGCTAGGTAACCATAAGTGCTTTTGATTCAGGGCATTAGTATAGTAAAATCACATAAGGTCATTTGCCTGTAGGTAACAGGAAGTTCTAGCCATGTGTTCATTTTCACCCAGAAGTCCTATCTCACTTACATGTATTTCCAATCCCTGTGTGGGTACTGAAGTATATACCCTGCACTTGAACCACATGCAGGAATTTATACTGCTTTTCTTGACACACCATTTTCAGCCTCATAGAGTTTTGTTAGTGTCTTCGGCACTATCAAAATCACGAATAAAAGAGAAACCACAAATTCTGTTTCCCTGGGAACCTGTGAGGAAGTGGAGGTAATATATAAGAATGAAGTATTACCTATATGCTGCTGTTCCTCATTGGAGTCCTACCACTCCTCATGGTCCTGTTATAATTTTCTGTTTTCTGCAGTTACCTCATGTTATATACTTACATCTGAAAATTTACAACCAGTAATCACAGAGGAGAGAGAACACTCAATGCAGTTTGTCTGTCTGGGTCTTGGTTCCCTTACTCAATATACTATTTCCTAGACCTATCCATCTATCTTCAGATTTCACGATTTCATTTTTCTTTCCAGCTAGAATGGAAAAATAGAAAGAGGGATGTAAATTGGAGGGGTAAAGAAGTCAATACAGAAGGAGGAGGGATCAGGGACAAATGGCACCAAGGTTGTTTGAGAAGGATTCAAGTAATCATATTAAATATCTACTAAAAACTATACATAATACATATAGATATTATAATTGCACAATATATAATTATATATTAATTATACAATATATATAAGTATATTATAAATATAAATTCAATGTATAAATAAATATAATATTATATATAATATTTATATATTAAAGCTATGGCACTTGGGCTGATAATCCTCTCCACAAGAATCATAGACTAACAAAATCCCCAAGCATGAGAAACTTATTTTTTGGTACTTGGTCAGAATAGTCCAAATGGAGGATTGTTCCTCTTTCTCCATATCCTCACCAGCACCTGCTGTCTCCTGAGTTTTTGATCTTAGCCATTCTGACTGGTATGAGGCAAAATCTCAGGTTTGTTTTGATTTGCATTTCCCTGATGACTAAGGATGATGAACATTTCTTTAGGTGCTTCTCAGCCATTCGATATTCCTCAGGTGAAAATTCTTTGTTTAGCTCTGTACCCCCATTTTTTATTAGAGTTATTTGGTTCTCTGTAGTCACCTGGGAGGCTAGTGCATGACAAATACAGAGGGGGACACTCTCAGCCAGCCATTGAACTGAGCACAGGGTCCCCAATGGAGGAGCTAGAGAAAGGACCAAGGAGCTGAATGGGTTTGCAGCACCATAAGAGGAACAACAATATGAGCCACCCAGTACCCCCAGAGCTCCCAGGGACAAAAACATCAACCAAAGAGTACACATGGAGTTACCTATGGCTCCAGATGCATAGGCAGCAGAGGATGGCCTTGTTAGACATCAATGGGAGGAGAGGTCCTTGGTCCTGGAAAGGCTCGATGCTGCAGTGTAGAGGAATACCAGGACAGGGAAGCAGGAGAGGGTTGATTGGGTCAAAAGGGGAGGGGAGATGGCTTATGGGATTTTTCGGGGGGGGGGATACCAGGAAAGGGGACAACATTTGAAATGTAAATAAAGAATATAACAAAAAAGAGAATCGTCCAAATGATTCCCAAAATACTATAGGCTACTGCTGTTTATCTTGGATGACTCTCAGAAGTCTAAAGTAAGCCACTATCGCTGAAGACACCACACAGGAGATGAGCTGCATCTAACCTGAAAGCCTCCTTCCTGAAGTCTAGCATCCAGAGTACCAGAAAGTACTATTTGAGCTACCAAGGGAAGGAAGCCGTTAGTAGCCCTACTCAGCTGTGGCATCTATGAACTATGACAATGACCAGTATGTCAAGATGTCCATAACATGCAGCAGTGCTATTCACATATTAGTGGAAACCAATAGATGTCTAAGTGAACTTTAGGTTCACTCATTAGGAGGGAAATCATGCCTGGTCCTAGAAACCTGGGGCTAATAAGGTAACGAATCTTAAAAGAGAATCTACAGCCACCAGTTTACTAGAGCAGCATAATTCCTTATTACATTCTAAATAGTATCATTGTACTCACCGATAAGTGTAGTTGTCATATCTCATCAAAGAAATCTCTCTCTTTAACAAATGGAGACCATTACCAAAAAAACCACGACTGGATATAATGCAGAGATCAATAGATAATAGGAGAACCCAGCTCCATAGAATACATCTGCATCATATCTCCTGCATGCCTAGCTCAGGGAGCACCACAGAAGAAAGGATACAAAGATAGTAAGAGTCAGAATAGCAAGGAGTCTGCTGGGAGCTGCCTCTCTTAGAGATGGCTGCATCAACAAGATCTGAACCATGACAGTATTCACTGACATACTAATGAGAAAAGGGGAAATCTCAGTAGGTACCACTGCTAGACCAAGAACTGCAAGCAGCTGAGGACTGCTGAGGGAGAGAGAATTAGCGTCTCTCAAAGATGCGACCCCTGGCTACTTATCCAATACAAAGTGATCAGCTAGGAAACCATGTACACACAAATAACAAAAATGACCCAGGAGGTTGTATTTTTGTATTATGCAGACATAGACATAGACATAGACATAGACATAGACATAGAATCAAAAAGAGAGGTCATCAATTTGAGAGAGGGGGGGTCACTGGAGAAGTTGGAGGAAGAGGACATGATAGGCTACAGGAAGGAAAGGGAAGAAGGAAGTGATGTAATTGTATTTTAATATAATTTAAAATAGTATTTTTAAAAAATTGAAAATAACATTTAAAAAAGAGAATGAAGTAATCAAAAGGAGGCAAATGCTTTGTTACTTGAGAAGGAAGAGGGCAAAATAAGAGTCTAAAATTAAAGAGTTCTCCATCTTCATGAGAGCCTTCCCTGTGAGTATCACTAGGCTATTTCACTATTTCTTTGACTATCAACTCCCGAGTTGCCAAAATGAGAGAATTTGACTGGAGCACATCTGAAGTCTCCTTCCACAGTGAAGACTAATGGGGCTTTTCAAATCGATTGCAAAATGAGATTGGGCAGAACTATGACTTTATCATTCGCATCTGGGGTAACACCTTCCTCAGCTTCCCTATTATTTAGGAACTTTTTCTGTTTGTCCAATGATGTTCTCCAATAACAATAACAGTTACTCACAGTCATGCTGTATGCCAGCTGAGCTAGAACACAAACAAACAAAACAAGTGAATTAGAGAGTAGACACAGAAGAAGGCCCTTACACTAGCTTGGTTTTCTAGAGTCTTGTTTGAAAAGAACTACCACATTCCAGCTGTGTACAGTGTTAGCATCTCCTTAAGAGGAACTGGCAGGAGAATAGCAACCAGTTAGCAAGGGTTTCCTTTCCCAGTATCTGATAGGCTAGCATCTGGATCTTTTGATAACGGCACTCAATTTTTAGTGCCATATACACCAACCATTAGTTCCTTTTTAGCGCAAACAGCTGACTCCCAGAATGCCCTGGGGGCTACAACAAAATTGTTAGACAGGTGGCAGACAAGCATTACCTGAGAGAGAAGAATTCCCAGGTACACATTTGAATTTTCACATTAACACCACACATCAAAATATAAGAAAATGTTATTAGTCACCCTAGCTGTTTGAACACTCCCAAACAACAATCCTATGATTATACACAATTGGGTAAATATAACAATGATATTGGGGATGCGGAGAGGTTAATTACTGACTTGGATTTGCCTGCAGATTTCCTGAAATGCACACATATCCCACAAAACGCTGTTTTCCCTCCTGTGATCATATGTTCCTCTTTTAGATGAAAAAACAATTTTCTTTACCCCTCATTCACAAATGTCAGACCCTCGGGTTATGCTTTTGTTTACAGGATCCTCACTCCACTTTCCGATCTCCCTGCCAGCATCTCCCTAGTTTACTTTGTCCCACTGTGTCCTCTGGAGCCCCCATCTGTCAGCAATCACCTCTTGCCTTCTGTTATTCCATATAACATTTCCACCTCTGTCTTGAAGGACTTCAGGAGATACTGGTCCTCCGGTAGAGCCAACCCCTTTCCTGAGAAGTTTTTATTAGATTTTCTACTAAGCCCAACCCCTATGTACAAGGCCAAAGATAATGTTGTTCAGGTCCATGCACAGCGACCTATTCTCTAAGGAGACTCCCCCCATGCAGTGCCAACCATTTTGAGAGGAGAGGTCTCTTCTGACTCTGGCAGGACTACCAAAAATTTTAATCATGAGGGTAGTGTTGGACTCAAATCCTTTACATACCATATGTCATGTTTTATAAAAATGAAGAAAGTAAAGGTATGTTTGGTGGAGACACAGTATGGTGTGGGAGAAGATGGTGCCTCTGTGGGCCCATGCTGAGGCATCTCTTCCCCCTGAGGGACCAGCCTCGTGATGGTACAGTATAGAGTTTATTCAGGACATAGGGAGAGGAGTTAAAAGTGTAGTAGAGACAGAGAAAGAGAGAGAGAGAGAGAGAGAGAGAGAGAGAGAGAGAGAGAGAGAGAGAGAAAGAAGAAGAAGAAGAAGAAGAAGAAGAAGAAGAAGAAGAAGAAGAAGAAGAAGAAGAAGAAGAAGAAGAAGAGGAGGAGGAGGGGGAGGAGGGGGAGCAGGAGGAGGAAGAGGAGGAGGAGGAAGAGGAGGAGGAGGAAGAGGAGGAGGAGGAAGAGGAGGAGGAGGAAGAGGAGGAGGAGGAAGAGGAGGAGGAGGGAGGGAAGCAGGGAGGGAGGAGTAGAGGCTGGCCATGAGCACATGGAGAGAGAGTGGGGAGTGGAATGGGGAGAGAGGGGAAAAAGGGTAAGGGAGCAAGGAAAGAGAACAAGTTAATGAGGAGGAGGCAAGCAGCCCCTTTAATAGCGAGTCAGAAACACCTGGCTGTTGCCAGTTAACTGTGGGGCAGAGCCTAGACTAAATGCCAACACCATACAGGACCTGAAGTCTTTGGCATTGGCTAAAAATTAGCTCCTGAGGAGTATGAAAGAATAACCAGCACTTTAATTAAATAATAATTATTATTTTTTAATCCGAGAAACACCAGAGATTTTTGCAAAGATGGTTTCCAGTTGTGATGAAAGCTATAGTAATCAACTGACCATGAATAGCAACATGTCTTCCTTTCTTTCTCATGGCTGGGTAGATAATAATTCCATAGCATCTGTCATAGTTAGTCAGTTGTCAATGTAAAACACCTGGGAAGAGGACACTTCAGTTGAGGAATTGCCTCCTTTAGGTTGGCCTGTGGCCACTTTCTTAACTGCTGACTGACATAGGAGGACCCAGCCCACTATGGACAGTGCTGTGTCTGGGGAATTGGTCCTGAGTATATAAGGAAGGGATCGGAGTGAACCACTAGACAGCATTCCTCCGTGGTCTCTGCTTCAGTTCTCCTTTAAGCTTGGTTTTATGTTCCTGCCACGGCTCTTCTGGTGATAGACTATAACCTGGAAGATGAAATTCACTCCAAATGGCTTTTGGTCATGGTTTTTATTATGGCAACCCAAAAGCAAACGGGGTCAGCACCTTTCCTTCAGAGAACACAAAAAGTTTGAAAGAGCAGAAGTCAGTTTCTAAACTACTAGTAAACTCAGAATCTAGTCACAGCCACATCCATGCTTACCACGGATGTGGGTAGAGAAACGTTTAATATTCTTTGCAGCAGGAAAATGTGTTTATTCAAATATGCTTTTAACCATCAGTCCAACTAAATATGTGATACAATTGTCTTGGCATATGTGATTGCAAACAGAGACACTGAATAGTCAAATATGGGGCAGGCGTCACTTCCATGTTTGTACAAGCAAGTGTGAGAGGTAATAGAAATTTCAATATCAGTTTAGTTGAAAAAGGCTAGAGATATCTTTTATAAAGAAAAGTCAGCAGGGGCGGGAAACATGGCTCAGCAGTTAAGAGTGCATACTGTTCTTACAGAAGAACTGAGTTCAGTTCCCTGTTACCATATTGGTCAACTAACAACTACCTATAATTCTATTTGAACTGATCTGGCTGTCTCTTTTGGAATCTGAGGGAACCTGTACACACACACACACACACACACACACACACACACACACACACACACATTAAAAGGTAAAATAAATCTTTAAAAAAATATTAGAACCCCACCTCCACTGCCGCCTTCAGCAAATCTCAAACTGAACAGAATGATCAAAAGTGTACCACTTTGCTTTTCTGAAAAAAACAAGAAAAAGGTGTGTACCTCATAACAAACTACAGCTCCCAGTAAAAGCAATGAAGTTCTTTCCTGGGAGTTTCCATTCTCTCCATCCTTCAGCCCAGTTGTCCTGATGGTAGGAGGGGAGGGTACTCTGGAACGATGAGGAACTGTGTGGATGGAGTGAACTTACCTTAGCATAGGATGAAATTTTATAACCAATGGTGCTGTCAATGAAAACAACAAATGTAGAAGGAAGTAAAGAATGGGGTCCTGCCTGGGGAGACAGCAGAAAAGATGACAGAAGAGAATTCTAACGTGAGGACACCGGAATGAAAGAGACATGGTGAAGCTGGGTAAGCAAGTGCTAACATATAGCTTGCTGAAGAAGGGGTCCAGAAACTTCTGAGAGGGCCCAGCAACCCTGACAGTGAATTCTGCTTGTATGGTAATGCAATCTGCTTGCCATTTAAATAGATCTTGCTATCAGGAGAGAACAGAAGCCTAATTGGTATGAAGTATTTGAGCAAAAAAAAAAAAAAACGGCCAAATGATTGCCTAATTAGCATGCTATTCACTCACAGGGGTGATATGTAGGATGTCAGATGGAGAAAATAAACATAAGAATTGTCAAAAGTACACAGAAACACGGGGGCTGTGTACTATAAAGGGAAAGACAACATACAATCACAATCCAAATAATTTACTAAAGAAAAACTAAGCCAAAGAGACAATAACCCTTAGGTAAGATAATCAGAATCCAAAATTGCTACAATAAATGACTCAAAATTTCAATGATGTCGGCCAAAGGTGATTGTGTTTACCCACAGAAGGAAAGTGTGACTTATAAATAGGGAGATGTGTGCGGAAAACCGAGTGGCTATGAACATGTAAAGATGTTAGTTACATCAGGCGACCTCTTCAAAATAACTATGTATTTCAAAGATCTCCGGGAAGATATGATGGTCATGACTCCATAAATAGGGATCATTAGTAAAACAGAAACTCTAAAACTGAACCAGACAGACATTTTGAAGTTGAGAAGGACAGTCATTACATACACACAACAGATGTTACAAAGAAGCAAAGAGTCTGTACACTTGAAGGTTAAGCTAATCTAAACCCGTAAATCATTCAAACATAGTATCATAGGGAAAGATACCAACAGTAACTTGGGACGGAAAGGGATGATTTCACTCACTGTTCTGTATAACAGCTCATCATCAGAAGCAGTGAAGGCAGGAACTGACACAGAGTGGGAATCTGGAGGGATGCTTCTTACTGGATGTCTTGCTCATCATGGCTTGCCGGGCGGTGGTGGCGCACACCTTTAATCCCAGCACTTGGGAGGCAGAGGAAGGTGGATCTCTGAGTTCGAGGCCAGCCTGGTCTATAGAGTGAGTTCCAGGACAGCCAGGGCTACACAGAGAAACCCTGTCTCGAAAAACCAAAAAAAAAAAAAAAGAATCCAGGACCACTAGCCCAGGGATAGCCACATGCACAATGGAATGGCCTCTTCCCCAAGAATCACTAATTAAGAAAATGTCCTACAGGCTTGCCCATAGCACAATCTTATGGAGACATTTTCTCAATTGGGACTCGCTCCTTTCCAATGACTCTAGCTTGTGCCAAGTTGACTCTTTTAAAAAATAGCTAGTACAACTCACCCCTTGTCAGCTTGACACACAAACACAACACTTTTCAATTAGGATCTTTTCATTTATCCCCATGATGTCCCATTAATATTAATATCACAAAACAAAACATAAATTACTTTAAAAGTCCTACGGTTTTCACAATTCTGAACACATTAGAGGTTCAGTCTCTTTAAGCCAATTCACTGAGGTCTCAACAATGATGGGTTTTTTAGCTCAAAGTTCCAAAATTCTATTGCGATCCTCCACCAAACAGCATGGCCAGGTCTATTAGAGCAATACTCTACTTCTGGTACCAACTTGTTGTAGATAGGGTTACTATGAGAAGGAAAGAGTTTATTTCACTTACAGTCTCACATAACAGTTCATCATCCAAAATAGGGAGGGCAGAAATCTGGTGGCAGGAGCTGATGCAGCAGATATGGAGGGGTGTTGCTCACTAGTTAGCTTCCCATGACTTGTTCAGCCGTTTTCTTATAGAATCTAGAACCAGCAGCCCATGGACGGCAACAGCCACAATGGACTGGGCTCTGTCCCCAAGAATTATGAATTAAGAAAATTCCCTATAGGCTAGCCAAAGCCCGATCTTATGGAAACATTTTCTCAGTTGTGGCTCCCTCCTCTCTGATGACTCTAGTCTGTGTCAAGTTGGCATAAAGCTAGCTAGTTCAGGTACCAAGGAAAAAGGAAGAGATCATTGGAAACTTGTATGTCAATTGCAAACCTATCAACAAATGTTCAAAGCTGTACAGAGAAAGAATGCAATCTGATTGTAGAGGTGGTTGCTATCTATATTAGTTACTTCTCTTATTATAATATCTGACAGAAGAAACTTAAATGAAGAAAGATATGGTTTGACTCGTGACTTCAGATCTCTATCAATCCACTATGCTGGGGTACTACACCGTTTCCATCTGAGATGGCAAGAGCCTGACCTCAGTAACTGTTCTCATGGATGGATGTGGACCAAGAAGTAGAAACTGCTTAGGACAGAAACAAAAGCAGACACCACTTTCAAGCCTTGCTTCAGTGACCCACATCTGCTAGCTTAGTCATTTTTCCCTCAGGTCCAAAGGTTCACAAAACAGCACCAGTAAACTGAGCACCTCATATACTAACATACTTGAACCTACAGAAAAGATATTACATTCAAGTGCTAAGAGTTGCCTGAGAGAATTAATTGCCAAAAGAATTTTTCATGTAAATCTTCAATTTGATCAGAAAATGTTTATAATTCTACTTTCAATCAACTTAGGAGTATTTTTATGCCTACCATTTTATCTGTATAATTTTCCATGAAAGTGTTCATTTTAACGTGTTTTTCTATATAATTCTTGAATTTTATCAGAAATATTTCCTTGTAGATCTTCAATTTTATCAGAAAATGTTTATAATTCCACTTTCAATCAACTTAGAAATATTTTTATGCCCACCATATTATCTGTAATTTTCCATGATAATCTTTAATTTTAACATGTTATTTTATATTTTTCTACAATTTTATCAGAAATATTTTCCATGTAAATCTTCAATTCTATCATAAAATGTTTCCTTTTTCAATTAATTTAGCAATGTTTTTTAGGTCTACCATTTTACTCTTTAATTTTCCATGAAAATTGTCAATCTTAATGTGTTTTTCTATATATTTCTGCAATTTTGTCAGAAACATTTTCCATTTAAATCTTCAATTTTATCATAAAATGTTTTTACTTCCTTTTTCAATAAAAATAAAAAAAAGTAACTGACAAGGTTGAGCCAAAAAAAAAAAAAAAAGAATTTTACAAATGACAAATACCCACCTCATTGAAATCTATAGGAAACAAGTGCTGCTATCTTTCAACCTTAATTTTGCAATTTATTTAAAAGTAGCAGACAATGAGTGAGTTACAATTATTGTCTCATATATGTTAATCAGAACTGGTGGATTAGGAAGAAAGGAGCCACATCATGGCAAAATTCTAATATTTTGACAAAACAAAGTCAGCATTAGCCTCACTAGATTATGAAATGTTAGTATCATATTGTGATGAGAAGCAACCGCTGTATGCAGATGCATGCTGTCATAAGGCATACTGTACTTGCAAAATCTCTAAGGGCTTGTGGTAATTCAGAGAGAAAAAGTGGATTGTTGCTTTTGTTTATCACATGAAAAAAGGCACAGAGGTTTAATTATATCATTTGAGAATGCTAATTAGGGGATGTAGAGGGAACTTGTATTAAAAAAAATAAAGGTGAAACAAAAATATTAAGCATACAGGAACAAATAGAAATTATCAATCTTATCTTAAATAATTACAATAACTATCAGCTAAGAATGCAGTGTAATAATAGGTAGAGACGGGAAGACTGGATCAAAGAACAAGATCCAACTGTATAGTAGAGAAATATGTAGATTCTGAGATTCAAATAGATTGAAAGTAAAGAAAGATGTGAATATAAGCAGAGCAGGTACCTGGGACATCTATAAGAATATCAGGAAACATAATCTCTAAAACAAAAATAAATTATAACGGGAACACAAGCTAAAGTCTTGGTGAACTCAATGGTTGGTGAAGTAAAGAATGGAGAGTGTTTTGTAATCAACTGTCACACGCTCAAATCCTGGAAGTCAGTTCTCACCCGTTAATGCTGGGGACCTCCATTCCCTGTTCCTCAAATATGGCTAGTTATACCTTCTTGCTACCAACTGCTGTGGTCCTCCTCCTGGCATCATTGTCCATCCCTGAGCCTCTATTCTGAAAACCCTTCATGAATGAGTCATTGCATCCCTCTGGTTATCCTTCTGTGCACAGCTTCACAATGTCTTTGTCCAAATGCCCCCATTTTGGGTCAGTTTTCCTCTTTTCCAAGGATACTGCTCTTCTATGGACTCCTTTCCTTGCCATGTTGAAGCTAAGCATGGACTGGGTCACTTTGTCTTCTAGCATCACTCCTCCCTTGAAGAAACTTTTAACACGTGAAACCTTGACATGGTTTTCTCACTTAGACCCAGATTGTTTGAGACTGAAAAAAGAAATTACAAGGCTCCACTAGGACCCCAGTAGCTAACTCCCTGCAGAAGATGTAAGCTGTCTTGTAGCGTCTCACTGAGTTTCTAGCTGATGTCTCCATCTTTCAGGCCCATATGGCTTCTATCTGAGACCATGCGATTGGGGCTGCCTGGTGGAATTTTGCCTCACTCTGGACCTATCATTAAGAAGAGCATCTGTGATTGTTAAGGTTAATTTTTTTTCTACCTGCCTCCTACCGGAAAGGTATCCAGTCATGCATTAGTTCTAAAAGATATACAAGTGGTCAGAAAAACATAGTCACCCAGTCACCAGACCACACTACATAGAAATCAGTATGAACAGGGTACTAATATGCCCAGGTAGACATATTCAGAAAAATCTGAAGTAATTACTAAAGATAAGCTTGATGAGATGTGCGGTCTGCTGTTGTACTTCATGCCTCTACCAATCTGACACACTCCAGGATGTTCTTTGATTTCTTGCCCTTCTGACAGGTCCTCTCAGCAATGTCACACCACTTTCTACCCACATCCGAAACTACTCACCTATCCTGTGGCTCCATTAGTCAGAAGACAATCTCCTTCCTTTCTACAATAAATACATCCCTTTTTCTTCCTCTCTGAAATGTATGTGCCAAGTAAACAGCACATCAGGACTGTATTGACTCAAAGGGAGTCGGTAGCAAGAGTTTATTTAATAAGAGAGAAACTAACTCCTTTTAAGAGCTGCTGAGCCCTGGCTTGGTTTTCAAGTTTAGAAGAAGCTCACTTGAAGTATAAATAATAGGACATCGCCCAAATCAATTATGAGCAACCTTTCTTTAGCATGTATTTTTATCAGGCAATTTGAGATGACACTTATATCTAAAAGAGTCTCTCCCTTTCCCACACATTCTTAGTTGCTGTCCTTTTGCTGTGGTGGGACACCATGACCCAGGCAACTGTTAAAATATAAAGCATTCACTTTAGGTCTTGCTCACCATTTCAGTGGATAGTTCATTATCATCATGGTGGTGAACATAATGGCATGCAGGCATGGTGCTGAAGCAGGAACTGAGAGCTATATCCAGATGTGCAGGCAGAGAGAGAGAGAGAGAGAGAGAGAGAGAGAGAGAGAGAGAGAGAGAGAGAGAGAGACAGAGACAGAGAGAGACAAAGAGAAAGCGAAAAGAAGAGGGGAGGGGAGGGGAAGAGAGGGGAGGGGAGGGGAGGAGAAGGGGAAGCAGAGGGGAAGGGGAGGAGAAGGGGAAGGGGAAGGAAAGGGGAAGGAGAAGGGGAGGAGAAAGGGAAGGGAAGGGAAGGGGAGGGGAGGGGAGAGGAGAGGAAGGGAGAGGAGAGGAGAGGAGAGGAGAGGAGAGGAGAGGAGAGGAGAGGAGAGGAGAGGAGAGGAGAGGAGAGGAGAGGAGAGAGGAGACTGTGGACTTGTCATGGGATTGGAAATCTCTAAGCTCATCCCTAGGAGATACTACCTCCAACAAGGCCGCACCTCCTAATCCTTCTAAATACTGCCGCTATCTGGTAACTAAGCATCCAAAGTTTGAGTTTATGGAGTCCATTCTTATTCAAACCACTGCACTGGTGGTTTCTTTTGATAATCCCATATGTTCAAAAACTTCATAGATTTGTGTCATGTTAATTTAAGCTTATTGGCTTACTTTTAAATGCCAGAATCTGCATGCAGTTAAGTAAGTAAGGTTGAGGCCTTTAAACATTCAGTTTTAAAACTTCCACAGAGACAGTTGGACTTGGCCAAAGAACCTCAAATTGACTTTAGTCAGTTCAGAGCACTGTTGATTTGTTATAGAAAAATTCCTTCCTTTAAATTGCTCCGTTATATTCAAAAGAACATTTCCCAAAATGTAAAATGTTTGTACTAGGGCTGGAAAACTTTTCCGCAGTTTGGAACACTTAATAGTTTCCTCTGGAGTTCAGAACCGAGCACTCACTTTGAGTGTATTACAACTGCCTGTAACTCTAACTCCATGAGATCTGACACCCTCTTTTGGCCACTGTGGGTACCCTCACATGTTAATATACTCCCGAAAGCATAAACACATACACTTAAATAAAGATAAAAAGAATTCTTTAAAAAGTAAGCATTAGTCTACTTCCTGGTTATTAGCCCCCTTTAAAAACAGAGCTAAGCTTCATTTTCTGTTTACAATATGGCAAGTTGAATTATACCACTCTGAACACCAACCATGTTGTTATGGGTCCTGTATTAAAAGCACTGGTATAAGCAAATAAATGCTTATGTCTAAGAATGCCTTTCAGTGAGCTTCCATTTTTCCATCCATCAAGAACTCAGAACACAAGCATGGTTTACAGAAGCCCATGTCCTAGCATAGAATGACTAGGGTAGAGGCACGAGGAGAAGGAATCCCTACTTGTAAACCAAAGGTAAGAGTGAGTTTGTTTGTTTGTAACTTGATTACATCCAACTGAAGGATTTTAAGGCAAGTTAATTTATAGTACCTAAGGCTATCTAGGACAGTAGTACATGGGGAAAATGTATTCTAGAAGGTTCTCTGTGTTTCTCATACTAAACTGGGAATTATTTTAAAAGGAAAGAAAGAAAAAGTGAGATTCAAGGAGTTGTTAGAGATGAGTTTCAAGAAGTGGGGTTGTATGTCCATTACTGTCAGAGCGATTAGGGACAGAGTGGGACAGAATGGGTACAGTAGAACACCTAAAAGTCATGCCATTTATCTGGCAGAGTAGAATCATGAAATGTTAAAGAGCCACATTTCCATCCCTTCTGCATTGCTGGCCACCCTCGAGACAGGAATAATGATCATTTCTGTTGCCTACATAAGAAGAAGAGTGTGACATTCATTTACCAATCAATGAGCCATTTTGGTTGATCCTCCAAGCCATTGAGAAGAACCAGGCATCATGATTAAACAGAAAGCACCATTCTAAACACCAAACATGGATCATAATTTTAAATAATACCACCTAACATTCATGTAGCACTCCAGAGTTCCCCGATTCCTTCTACAAAGCACTTTTTCATTCATCAGTCTCTAAAAGATGAAGAAAAATCTAAGAAGGAGACAGGATTAATATCTGCACTGCACTGGGTAAATGAGGGCGAGTTTCGAGAATGATGGAAAGCCAGGACGGAGCTGCATCAGGGGCTGATGAATTGCTCATCTCGACTTCATTATCCTGATCAGGAGCACTTATGAGAGAGATGAAAAATTGATGAGCGCCGTCATAATCAAAGAGAATAAATGTTTCCCTCTTAAAGCGAATGCATAATCTTTCCAAGAATAAAATAACAATATTCATTCATTATTAAATTCTGATGTCGCTGACACCAAAGCTCACTTCATCCAGTGAAGAGAAATTAACAGTGTAGAAGAAGTATGTTTGGACTTTGTCATCGTCATCATCATAGTTATCATTGTCGTCTTCATCATCGTCATCGTCATCATCATTACCACCATTATCATCACCATCATCCTGCATGTGTGTGTGTGTGTGCTCACACACACATACACACACACACGCGCACGCGCGCATACATCACAATACTGTTGTACTTGTGACTCAGAAAACATGGTTCTGGGGATCGAACTCAGGCCATCAGACATGCAGCAAATGCTCACTGGACCTGGTGTCAGCCTGTGTCTGCTTGGTGCAGTCCAGTCTGCTGTTTTTTGTTTACTTGTTTGTTTATTTTTTTCTAATCGGCTCAATATTTTCAGAATCCATTTATAACAGCATGATGATTCAGTTATTTATTTTTAAATAGGCTAGTTACCTTCTAAAACATGAGCAGTTCTTAATAGATTGTTTTTTTTTCCTGCCTTATTCTTTCAGAGCATGTATCAGAAGTATGAGGTGCCTAGCTTATAGTAGAAGTATCAATACAAAAACGTCTCTTTGGAATCATGAGCTTTTATCAGAAGACCATCTGATTTACTTTAGTACCCTCCGCCCCATCCTGGTCCATCTCTGTACAAATATGATGTAAGAGATACTTCATTATGGAGCTGTCTGCTCTCTAGCAGATCCTATCCATACTTTCATAAAATGTAAAGCAGAAAGCAATGGTATTTCCCAACTAGGTGCTTTAAAATATGTATTTACAAGGTAATTGAGACAAAAGCCCTGTCGCCACATAGCAACATAGGGTTTTGAAGTAATACTCCACACAGGCAAGAAAAGCCAAAAGTAGAAAGAATGTCCATCCTTTCACTCTCAAAAGATAACAATCTTCCACAGTACTGTCCTTGGCTTAGTTTGTTCTGGTCCTGTTTCCATGACCTCGTATTTGTGGGCTGTGTTTATATGAATCTGTCTCTGACTTAGGTGTTTCTCATTGTGCTTATAGCCGGTGGGTGGTTACTGCTTCATGTCAAAACCTCAAAGACTCTGTTTCAAGTATTTGGAGACAGTGGGCAGTCTCCTGAGAACTCATGCTAAATTACAACACATCCTGCCAACAATGTGTTAGTTCATCATTACAAATAATTATACAGTTGAACATTCATTGACCGAGAAAAATGTCTGTGGCATAATAAGTAAAATGTATGTTGGAACATGGCCACAGTGAACAACTAGCTTTATTTCTTCCTAAAAGACAGCAAAGAAGGTATAGAAAAGCATGCACATGGAAGATTATGACTCAAAGATAGATCTAGTAGGTATCAATTCCAAATTCTTTTTTGTTTGAGAACAGGGTTCACCTGTTATATTAACTGCATGTCCAAACATTCCAGGTCCTTGACCACCAGGTAAAGAGTCTTTCTCTCCCCTTAGGCAGGTAGTCCTGTGAGCAACAACTCAGTTTCCCATATGCCTTGTGGGTAGTTGCCTGTTTGCTCCTGGCTCCCAGTTCTGCCATGGCTTCATCTTAGGGTGAAGCTGTAGATGAGGTAGCTCTCCTCTGGCAGGTTCTCCTGGAGTTCTCGGCCAGGAGGCTGAGGCCCGCATGTCAGATGATCCAGCAGACCACCTCCATTTCACGGCATACACTGCTGTCCAAATTGTCCAAGATCACACCCTCCTGGGACATGTTGTCTTTGATGATGATGATGCCATTGGGGTGCAGTCTCTGCTTTCAGGGGTGTAGACACTCAGCCAGGTGCTGATCCATCAGGTGGCCTGTCACCCACTGCAACCAGATAACATCATAGGAGCTGGGCTCGGGGCTGAAATCCTGCAGTTCCAGAAGAAGTAGTTCCTCATCTTCTTGTCCTCTTCCCCCACATAGGTCGTGGCTTTGACCACAAAGCCCGTCATCATATCCACCATGTCTACCACCCGAAAGAGCAGCAGAAGCAGTCGCTTGGTGATCCTTCCAGTGGCAGCACCACAGTCCAAAGTATAGGAAGTCCCCATCTTGTTCGGGCCTTCCATTAAAAATCTCTGCAGAATCTTCTGGGAGCTGTTGAGTTCTGATGTTGGAAATGTGGTGTATCCTGCAAGAATGCAGTCCACCAGGGGTGGGATCTGCTTCCAGTAGGTCTTGGCCTTCGATCTCACCTTCGATGATGTCACCAGCCACAGCTTTGCTTGCCTGTTTCCTTATCCAGATTGTCTCTCCCCACAGCCAACTCAGCCCGCTCCTGGTCCAATTCTAAATGCTAATGAGCATTTGTTTATAGTACATGGGCTTGTGCATAAGGATACCCTTAAATATACACAATATGGTCCTATCCTAACCATATCACAGACTGCCTTTGGAAATATAGAAATGTTTCTTTTTAACCTGGCTCTCAGTTGTTATCTTGGAGAAGGAAGAGGTTCATTTTAGGGGAAGGACTACACCTCTTTCTAACTAGCCTCATGTCTTTCTCTTTTAAAGGTTTCTGGTAACAGTGAGCCAAACTAACCTCAAATCATTTGGTTGCCATTTCTCCCCATGGCAATCTTCTCCCTGTACTTAGGACTATTTCTAGTGTACACACATCTCCATTCATTGAACTATCAGATGTGTTGATTTAGAGGAAGACCAGGTACAGTTAAAAGAAAGTGCTAGCATTTAGGTTTGATCTCAGAACCCACAGTTAATTTTTATTTTTCGTGAGATTTTTGAGTTTTTAAAAGTCAGTCTTGGATTGTAGCTCAGGTGGATAAATGCTTGCCTAGAATGCAAGAAGCCCTAAATTGCAGTCTCAGAATTTCATAAAGTTAAGTGTGGTGGTGCATACTTGTAATCCAGGCAATTAAGACAGTGCTTCTCAACTGTGGTCATGACCCCTATGGGGAGGGGTTGCATATCAGATATCCTGTGTATCAGATATTTACATTAGGATTCATAACAGTAGTACAACTACAGTTATGAAGTAGCAGTAGAATAATTTTATGGCGGTGGTGGTAGTGGGGTCAAAACATGGAGAATTTGTATTAAAGGTTGGCAGCATTAGGAAAGTTGAGAAGCACTGATGAAGGCTTCTCCATTAAGGAAAAGCAGGCAGGAGGATCCGAAGCTCTAGGTCATCCTCAGCTACATAGTAAGCTCTAGGGAATCCTATTCTAATGAGAGCCTGCGCATGTTATGCCAGTGGTCTATCATGAGCTACAAGCCCAGCCCCAAGGCTGAAGTTCTCATAAAAGAGAAAAGAACATGTTAATCTTGCCGAGTCCCTTTTCTCTTTATATTGAGAGCAGGGCTTAATGACGCCTGTGCCCAGCTTTACTTTCAGCTGAGGAGCTTCCACATATGAAAGGGAAAATGGCTTAGCATGAAGAAAAATCCAGACAGGTTTGAGAGGGAGGAGTCAAGGTCACAAACCATAATGAAACTAATTCACTTAAAACAGAGTTAGACCTTCATCTAAACTATGGAGAGACAAGAAGATGAGTATGGAGAGAGACAGGAGAACGACAGCTCTCCTTGCTCCATCTTGTATTTACCCTGGGATATCAGTCTCCCACACTCCCCTGTAGCCCCACACTCCGAATCAAGCAAGCTAGACTTAAAGTTACTCTCAGGGAAAACCAGAAAGGTGGAAAAAAATGGTCACAAAATATGCATGATAAGCTGTAAGATGGCCAAGGCATTCGGGCATGCCTGAGATTGGGTGGAGAATACCATCATGGAAGGGACCCTAGAAGAAAACAGAGTGGAATCAACATGGCCTGCTGGAACAGACATCAGTGCCCAGAGAGCTGTTCATGGACCACTGCATCTCCTTAGATGGTTTACACATAACTACATCTGTACAACACCCAGAAAGAAACCAGGTGAAGAGACTGAGAACCTTACTTCTAGAAATTTGGACTTTGAGAGAACTGTTTATGAAGACGGAGATGGGGGGGGAGGGGACAGGAGAGAGGATGGAGCTGAAAATGATCAAGGGACATCATACACATATATTAATATTTTGGTGAAACATAGTTTCATACAAAGGATATACTGTAACTTGTAAAGAGGGGCTGGACCTTGAAATAGACTGAATATTTGTTCTCTACCATGGAGAAACAAATTGTGTTTCATTAGTCAAATTTTGGTAATTAAGTATTTCTTAAGATGCCAACTCCATCTTTAGTAGTCAGGAGGATCCAGGGTCCATATTTATCTAGTGTACATATAGCTTTGCAAAGAATTTCAGACTTTAAAAAAAAAAAAGGTCTTTAGTTTCTGAAATTTCCACTTCTTTATTGAAATCAATTTTTTCAGCTTTAAGAATTTTGATATTAATTTGATAAACTCTACTCAAGAAACTAATCTGTCTAGCAAATAAAATATTGCCTTCAAAGGCTGAGGTTCTCATAGAATACAGGAGGTGTGGACGAATTCTGTCGCCTTTGGCAGGTGATCTGTCAGATTCTGAAAACCTCTGACACCATTTTGCTGTCGGAGGGAGACATTGATTTCAATTCGGAGTATTTTGCCATTCTTAATCAATCTCACTGGTATCGGATTTCAAAGAATGTTTTCATATCTCTGGCCTAAAGACAATATATGGAAAGAGTGAAGGAAATACACATTTTAGAAAGTAAACAATAAGATGGCAGAATAGGCCACTGTTGGCCCTGTGTTTCTTTATTTCTGATTAAGATCAGACCAGGGCATAGGAAACAACATACCTTCTCCTGGAGGAAATCACATGCTAAACTGTCGAGAATAGCATAGAATAAACACCTATATAATAGGCATGTCATTTAAGCATGATGGAGCTCATATTTAGACCTAAGTAAAATGTAATTTTAATATAGCATCTACTTATGATCTCATTTTGAAATAAATTTATATCTCATTAGAAAAATGACAGTTCATTACAAAATAAAATATCAAAATCAGTAGGTTTGCAATTAGCTTGTCTGCTTTGTTTGGCTCTCTTTTAGACATTTTTCTTAAGGACCTAAACCCTGTATTTAAAAAAAAAAAAAAAGAAAGAAAGAAAGTTTGGACTTTTTACTTGAAAACAGGTATGCTGCTGTTTGTGTTGCCAGACATGTTAATGACTGCTTCTAGGGTGAAACAAGAAGAAAAGGGAAATTCACTGCACAGGAGTAAGAGTATTCTTAATATGAGCAAGGAGAACTGAAGTCATGGGTCTCTGTCCGGAGCGGATTGTGGAAGTTGATCTCACCAAGTCCTCACATCTCCTGCCTCCCCTAACCCTCCTGAAACTGTGTCAGCAGATGAACAGCAGTGGCTCCCATGCCCTCGGTGTTTTGTTCCTCAAAGGCCAACTATTCAGTGGGTCTAAAATTTGGAGAGGTTAACGTGAAAAGATGGGATCAGTTGAAACCCATCAGTTGGGACATACCTCAGATGTTCAAACACAAGGAACTCCCCCCAAAAAAATCCAAAAGATACTAAGGAGAGAGCAGAGCATTCTTCAAAAGGACAGCAGAGCATTCCAGGTTTCTCTCTTCTAGGCAACACTGCTGAGCAGGACCAGAATTGCAAGACCACAAAACCCAAGGTCACAAATGCACATCTACCAGAAGGGAAAAAGGCCAGTGGCTTCAGTAGTGTGAGATATTCTTTTTCTTGCAGAAATTTCTCTGGGATAGGTTAGGAGTGTCAGACATTGACACATATGCCAGAAGTAGCCTGTAAAGTAATTAGAAAAGGAACTCCCCACCCCCCACCCTCCCTGGCTTCCATAGCAGTGTCAGATGAAAGGCTCCTGTGTTTATGTCTTGTAACAGGGAGCCTTCCAGACCCATCCCCCAGCAGGTGCTAGGACTAAAACTCATGGTCAGTCGCCTCAGGCACCTTGGCACCTTCTTAGGGCTGGGAACCCTAATAGATTAGCTCTTCTCAGCACAGGTGGCTGCTAACCAGGAAGCCCAATTTTTACACTGGGGGAAGACCTTGGAAAGTGACTTCAAAGGCCATTGGCTTGGTTCAGAGGTAAGGATGCATTGTTTTCTAAAAGGTACCTAGATTGCATATCCCCATGCTTGCCATCCGAAGGAGGGGATTTCAGAAGACATTAGATATGGAACAAAGATTAATAAATGATAAAGAGTACTTTTTCATTGGGAATTGTAAACCAGTTGTTTTTGTTTTATACAAAATATAATTACCATAAAATGTTGAAAACCCAGTGTTTAAAACTGAAGGGCTTATTCATACTTGGAAAAAATGTACTGATTATTTTTCTTAATAAACATTTTTAGAAAGTCCATAAGCCAAATCAAGGATTAATTTCCCCCTCTTTTTATTGCACATCTTCCATGTGGTTTTAAATAACAAAAACCTAACAAGCAAAACAAAATGAAGCTCACATTCACAGTTTTCACCAAACTTCTCATTTCAGTTCAGCTGTTCACATAAACAGGGTTGCCAATAGCGTTCAACATAAACTACAGCATTCTTTTCTTTAACTGATAGAGATACCTCGGAAAGAATATAGAAAGCAGATGTATTAGGGAAGAGCAGGCTAGCTGACAGATCAGAGAAGATGGCCCCAGGTGTCTTATAGAAAAACCTGAAAGGATGGGCTTTATATAGAAAGGCATTTTGACACACACAAGAACCAAACATAACTTCTATTGCAAAGCTAGGGATTCGATGGGAAAGAGTTCACATTCTGTTTTTCACGTCCACAGAGACACGTGGAAGTGTACAAAATCCTGCCTTAATTTTTCAACATCCAAACAAAAAAAATTTTTTAAACATCCAATCAAGTGAATTGACTGAAATGAGAGAAATTTCCGCTTTTGTGTTTTCATTAAGGAAATCAGTGGGAAAGAAGACAAAATCCTTCCCAGGCTTAACTGAAATGTCACTGGGAATGCCGGAGTTATCTTAGGACTTTGATTTCCAGTGTCAAACCAGCCAACCACTATCTATGAATGAGCACAGGAAAGAATCCCTTTTAAAAGGAAACAGATGTGTAGAGAAAAGGCAAAAACAAAAACAAGAGCCGATATGAAGGTTTGTTGCATAAGAATAAATAAAGTCTCAAATTGCCTCACAGTAAAAAATGGTTTGTTTTCTTTATTGTGTAGGCTACAAAACTGAAATCAAAATTCATAGTGCCTTAGTAAGACACTTGTTATTATGATAGTAGTTTTCATAAACATGACTTTCTTTCTACTCTGAACTATCACCACACCTTTTATTAGCTGGATGGGACGATGATGCAGTTACTAGTATTTTGGGTAAATTAAGCTTGGGATTTCTGTCCTGGGAAGGCAAGAGGAAGCTAAGTGGTGACGCTGCTCTGAGGACTGATTTTGAGCACACTCCCTTTCAATTAGCCACACCCCAACTGTCTTTCAGGAATTTGTTGTCCAAGCCTGGTGTTTTAGTTTGGGTTTCATTGCTGTGAGGAGACACCATAACCAAGGCAACTCTTATAAAGGACAGCATGTCATTGGGTCTGGTTTACAGTTTCAGAGATTCAGTCTATTATTATCATGGCAGGAAGCATGGCATCATTCAAGCAGGCATGCTGCTGGAGAAGCAGAGAGTTCTACATCTTGCAAGGAATATCTTCTGCAAGCAGCCAGGAGGAAACTTTTCTACATTGGATTGATCTTGAGCATAGGATCTCAAAGCCTAGCCCTGCAATGAAGAACGTCTTCCAACAAGGCCACACCTACTCCAACAAAGTCAGCCCTCCTAAAATTTCCACTTCCCATGGGCCAAGCATATTCAGACTGCCATACCTGGTTCTAATGTGGATCCTAGAATCCTCATGGCTTTTGAAAGTTCCCAGTGCCCATGTGAGAGCATTCCAAGTATGTGCTTCTGAATTCTGGAGCATAAAATAAATATATGGGGTAGGGGTGGGGATAGAGGTTTGACATCTGAGGACTGTGACATCTGCCAACTGAATGGGCCACTATTGATCACTGCATTTATACTGCTTCTCATTTTAGCAACAAAAAGTTGGAGTGGATTAAGTTTTTAAAGTCAATTATAAAAGGAGCATTCAATTGTTGGGGAATTGCACTTTATGTTGTAGTCTCTTAAGATAAACTTCCACCATTTTTGTTATCTTCACAGTTTCATTGAGAAGTCCTACCAGGGATAGATCAGCAGTATTTGTTTCTGCCTCCTCCTCTTCTTCCTCCTCTTCCTCCTCCTCTTCCTCCTCCTTGATTGCTTTTAAGGAGAAAAGATCTCCTACATTTGAAAGCTTCTGTCTCTGAGTGACAGCCTAGAGAAAGGAGAGCATGACTCACTTGGCACTTCTTGTTCTGAATAAATATATATTTATTTAAGTGAACTCCCCAAAGCATATGGTAATTGAGATGAGATTCAACCATGACCACCTTTCTTCCCTCACATATAAAAACACAATTGGAAAATATTTTAGCTCTGTTCAAGAACTAAAATGGTTCCATAGTATGCTGGCTCTCTCTCTCTCTCTCTCTCTCTCTCTCTCTCTCTCTCTCTCTCTCTCTATCTCTCTCTCATTATACTATGGCCTTTATAAGGTCTATGAAAATGTGTGGTATGATCTCCATCACTTTCATTTAGGTTGTCTGTTCTAGAGTCTTCTTTTACTTTACCAGCCAATGGGAGCAGAGAGCTGGCCATAAAATGTGTACTCAGTTGGTTTGTGTGTGAGTTTGCCCACTAAATCAATGTCACACTGTTATATCTGCATTGGGACCATCTCCCTATATAAACCCCACAAACACTTTATGCTCATCTGAAAGCTCAAAACCTTGGCTCTCTCTCTCTCATGCCTATCTCCCAGGCTCTCCATCAAGATGAAAAGAGCCAATGGCACCAGGAATGATTGTCAAAGGTGTACTTGCCAGAGCAGTTGTTCCAGAAGATATGCAGTTCTTCAGACAATTACCTAGAAACTCCATCCCCAGGTATACAGTCAAGAGGCATGACAATTCATGACAATGCACAAAAGGAAATACAAGAGTCTTTCTAGTATTGCAGGAGTTAAAATGCCCAACAAATCCAAATGTCCACCAGAAGATAAGTGGATAGACAAAGTGTTGTACATCCATACAATGAGATATAATTCACTCAACTCATTGAACACAGAATTAAAATGTATCACAGCAGATGACCTTTGAAGACACCATGCTGAACGATCAAAACATTCACAAAAAGACCAATATTATATGGTCACATGACTATGAAATATCCAAACCAGTAAAATCTGTAATCTCAGTGGCCTGGAAAAAATGGATTGACAGGTAAGGGACAGAACAGGGTTTCTCCCTGACATGATGAAAAGCTCTATAATTTTCTGTAGTGACTTTGATATATGTGAATATATTAAGACATGCTGAGTATACAGCGGTATAGTGCTGATATTTTGTATACTTTGTGCTCTATGTGTATAGATTTTTGTTGAGTATGAGTTATGTTTCAATAAAGCTCTCATTAAAAAAAATTGTCATAAATCGCACATTACACGAGCTACACAGAGTTAAGCTACACCATAACTGTTTTTCTTGGGTTTTTTGTTTTGTTTTGTTTTGTTTTTCTGTTCTTTGTTTTTTTTGTTTTTTTGTAATTACTAAGGGACAGTTAGTTGTCTTTACATTTTACCTATTGATAATAACCACAGAAAACTCTATCACAGGTGCCAAAGTAACTTAATTGACTTACATAGTTGGAAGATACAGACATTTCCATAGAGATGTGGAGACAAAGAAGAGTTGGTACATGTGTTTCTGTAGGAAAGACAGTGAAAAACACGAAGGGAGGCACTTGGAAAGTCTGCGGTCAGAGGAGTGTGTTCTGCTGAGCAGTGAGTGAAGTGTTTCCTTCTGGCCTCTCCTGGAATTACTGTAATGATCGTAATGACCCAGCGCTTGATCTAGAGTGGGGATGGTTAAACTTTTTCTATTCAACTCCTTGCACCCAAGGAATTTTAATATGGCCTGAGACATATGGTACATAAGAAGCAGACACAAATGAACATTTGCTGACAATAAATTACAAGGAAATTTGCTTTAAAATAATTCTTCGGTATATGTGTATTTTGACAATTTGTTAGATAAAATGGTCATGTTAAGGACATGGGTATGCTTGCTCACCTTTACACGAAGAAGAGATTCTTGGATGAATGTGAGATACTGCAAGATGTAGCTCATCTTCAGTGTTTTTCAGAGTGTGTTAATGTTTTGATTTTAAAACTATCAGTTCTGGGCCGGGGAGATAGCACAGTAGGCAATCAGTCACACCTGTTGCCAAAGCCTGAGGTTGATTTCTGGAATCAACTCATTGATTATCCTCTCACCTTTAAACACGTTCCTTGTCACATGAATGTGCACACACACACACATACACACACACACACACACACACACACACACACACACACACACTAACAAATAATTAAAATTTTAAGAAGAAAGGCCAAGAAGAAGTATATTCCTGGGTGTTAAGAAGGAGAGGAGAGGAGGACACTCAGTTACTGTATCACTTGATCAGAAGCACCAGAAAGAAATGAGGCCACGAGACATAGGCAGAAAAGGGGCATTGGCTCTACGCTTTAGCCCCATCTCTTTCTCTGATAAAGCCAGAGAAGCCCAGAGATTGTCGAATCGATGGGCTCAGTGGGCTCAGGAATCAATGCCTCCATCACTGCCCCTTTTCTTCTCAGTCTAGCCATGTGAAGCTGGTTTCTAATGAACATACCTATGCCTGGCAATCTCTGTGCAGTTCAGTTGTCAGTTCCCTCCACGGATGAGATAAAACAAGTTTCCTTGTGAGAGTGTGCAATGTTCCACACCTTCTGACAAGTTGTTGGCATCAAAGGGTCCACCTTCTTGTCATTACACGCCTTCCCCCACACTGCCCACACCTGGGGAGGGGCGGGAACCTTTAATCAGCTTCTCGGAGAGTTAGAGTTCGACGAAATTCACTCTAGAAATATTGACATTTCACACTGTTAATGAAATCCCTGTTAGTCAAAGATTTACTTTTTAATTTTGAGTTTATAGCAGATGTCTTGACCTAAAACACTTTAAATGTTTTAAGATTATTAAATAAAAAAATATAATAATATACAGATTATTGGAAAGGAATATTGAGTTCTCAATAATATGTTCTCAAATAATCTACCTGATCATAGGTCATTTCTCATTTTTCTTTGTATCCTTCCTACCTTAAATCTGATAGCTAGCTATCTACATGAAAACTGAAATCAGTTGATGGTGAATTCCCTTAATGAACAAAATAGTTACCAATATGCTTATCTAAAATAGTAATCACATGGTGGCATTCTCCAGAGGAAATAACATCTGTAGCTAAAGATATTGTAGTCAAAGATGGTTGCTGAGACCCACTGAAACTGGACATGATCAGAGTTTAATTCAGAGATGAGAAAAGGAAAAACTAAAGTACTGTTAGTGCTTAATCAGTGCTTAAAACATACGCATGAATGCGAACTTGTCTCTATGTTTGTAAATTTTTGTAAGTAAATAGACCCATATCTTTCAATCAGTGTATTAAATTCAGCCACAATTGTTGGAAGGCAATAAACTCTGTCTTATTTAAGAAGTTGGTTCACATACTATAAATGATTACATCTTTGTGAACTAGAGCATTGACCAAGTATCATACACTTAGATAAAGCACAAAAGAATAAATATTGCCAGTAAAAGCGTGAAATCTTAAAGCCTCTGAAGACTATTCCTATAAATGAGTGGGATATTTGAGGGTAAGTGCATCAGTCTTCTTGTTCAAGGTCCTTGTTAAGCTTCTCTTGAGAAATGGACCTTGCTGGCTACATATTTATGTTTGCTTAAATAACAAAAGCCGATTTGCATACCTGACTCTCACTTTTGTCTCAGTTATGAAATCATTTTCACCCTTATGCATCTTTAAGACAGGAGAATTGTGGGTATGGCATAGTATATGCTGTGTTTCTCTCTAGAAGCTATCCAACAGGAAGGAAACTGCCATTCTAATCCAGCAATAACACTAATAGGTTTACAGGTCCCAGTGGAAAGCTATTTAAATGCACACATGTGTGTGACTATGTATCTCCAGCGTAGACATGCTTGTATATTTATGTGCCTTTATGATTAAAGAAGCTACCACAAAGAGACAGCTACACACAGCTCTCTAGTTCTGAACTGAATCCTATTGTATCTAAATATTTTCCATACACTAAGGGAATAAAGAGAGATTGAAAAATCTCTGGTAGCTTCTCATCTATATAGCTAAATAATTAACAACAAATAACCACACTAGAAACGTTCCACAAGTACCAACTTGTATCCCAAACCCTCCTCTCTTTAAAGTAAACAAGTCTTCAGACACCTTTTTTGCCCAGAGCTGGTATCTCCATTATCTTGTCAAGTCGCACGCAGCTTAGATGGATCAATATTCATACAGGTGACTTCTAAGGGACACCTGGCGGTCCAGGCAGTGACATGTTAATTAAGCAGACAGCACTTCTCTTCAGGCACAGGACTTTGAATTTATCACTTCTTTGGGGGTTCTTCAGTCTGTGTTTTAATACATTGGATGGCCTGGGGGTCAAAGGCATTCAAGAAACCTGGTAAATAATAATTTTGGAGCTGTTACTGGTAACAGTTTGGCTAAAGAAAAAGAAGACTTCCTTTTTTTTCCCCCTTCTAACCTGAGTTCTTAGCTTTGCACATAGACTGATGTGGGGCTTCTGAGTGTTAGAAGACACATTCTGTATCACTGACTCAGTATGCTGTAAACAAAAGGCTTTATCTAATGACCACAGTGTGGAACTTGGCTGGTGAAGATTTGCAGCACAATAAAAACAACCTGCTATCACAAGCCTAACCCCAGTGTGGAAGAGTCACCCTGGTGGTCAGAACCACCCAAGAGAAGGGAGGGCCCTGACCTCTGTTGTGTTTTAGATTCCCACTGAGAGGTTTTGCAAATGGTTTTGAATCTTGTCTATTCTAGTGACTCTTTATAGAGAGTCACTTGAAGAGTTGAAAGGGAAAGTTGCACTTTCCTTTTGATATTTCCAATTGATATTTCAAGTTATTGGAAGAGTGGAAGAGACTTGCAAGAGCCCACTCCTGCTTAGACTTCAGTGTTACATTTTCTCTTACACCTGGAAAAGACAATGATAGAAACTCAGGCACCAAAGCTTCAGACAGCTCTTCTCTTGTCTTTCTGAAGCACACTGGTCTCTGCCTAACTTGTGAGTGTATTTAGATTTTATTGTTTGCAAATCTTGCTTTATAGGATTTATATTTTATGATTACAGACTATGTTTTATCCATTTCATCTTTAATTCATGTTAATTTTAAAAGAAAATGCACTGCTAGTGTTCCAGTAAAATGTATTATGTCTTTTAATTGAAAACACAGCATTTAGATTCATCACACACAAGGAAAATATGTATTTGTGTATGGCATGTTTATAGCTTGCACAGTATTGGGATTCCATGATAAGTACAAACGGAGTAATATATTTCTATGTATTTGAGTGTATGTGTGAATGTATTCCATTTTAATATATGGAACTAGAACTGAATGCATAAAAACAATATATTAGAATATAAACCTACACACATGCATACAAGCACACACATACACATACACGCACATACACACACACACATGCACTCACACTCCTGATATTAAAAATACAGCCACATATTAAATAAAATAAAATTTCTCTTATTCTCAAAGAAAAGTAGGATAAAGCAGGGTAAGTGATGTAAATTTGATGCTAACCTGGGTTACAGAGTGAAACTTAAGTCTCTGGCATCCATATATGTGTGTATATGTTCATGTATAATATAATACATAATTATATAAAATATAATATAAAACCATAAATAGTTTTAGTAATGTTTAAAGAAAAGGCTCCTTTTCTTCTTTGATTCCATCTGAAATTGTAGTATGAGACCTAACGAACAACTCAATCCCCTTGAACCTAGTAATATCAGATTTTCCTGTGACTTGTGGACATTAATGATCAAGAGCTGCTTGAGCACCCTGTGATGTTGTGGTGGCTCATCTTACATTTTGAGAAAACTTCAAACTAAAAGCAAAGTCTTTTGTACTGAGATGGAAACAATGCTTCGGAGCCTTCACTGTCCGCCACCATGGTCAAATCATTTACAATTTACAGTACACTAAAATGTAAAGCAAACATCTTCCTCCTCTTAATTTGTAATCATATTTTAAATATTTGGCAAATATCTCTGTTACTCTTTATAAAGTTCTCTGAGAGTTGTGGGGAGCACAGAAGGGGTTGGAAAAGGGGAGGGAGGCATGGATACGATTTAAATACAGTTCTCACATAGGAAATTCTCAACCACAAGGGGAAAGACTCAGGAAATGAATTAACTGCTCTGCTCGGTGGTTCTCTTTTCATTATTGTGTTTTCAAGAAGGCGACCCTTTGAGAAGGCAGGGATGCCCACAAATCGCATCTCTTATCGCTAAAATAAGAATAGAATTACTTATTTATGATTATGTAGTAAGAATTTAATTGCACTGCTGCATTTCCTTATCAATAAAACAGAAAGCCTCTGAAATGATGAAGAATACAGAACACATATTCAAAAATGCCCCCTTTCTTCCTTTCAGCCTTGAAAATGGCTATCACAGGATAGAGGTGAGTTCCATTTGCATGGATTAATTGGAAACATTTTATTCAGCCCTTGGAATTCAAAGACACAGCGGAGGAGACGGTTGTCACTTCTCTTTTATACGTATATATGAAGTTACAAAATAGGCTTTATTGAGGATGAATCACAAATAATGGTGTGGTATTAAAATAGTTTGAGTTTAAAGAAGATGTAATTAGTAACGTTCTGTGTTAGCATGAACAGTGTGGTGGACAGACTCAAGCACTGCTAGAGAGTAACTGAGTTCATAGAACTTTTCTGTAGCGCACTCACTGTGCTAGCCTTTTAGACCTTCAGACAATTGTGGTCTCAATTGTCCCCACTAGCCCCAGCCTCCCTCTCAGTTGAAGTATTTCTCCTAATGAAATGATTAACGATACAGACAAAGGATTCAGGGCAAAGACATTTATTACAGTGTTCACTGTGGCAAAATTGTGGAAACAAACTTATCTAAAGTAATTGGGTTAAAATGAATGATGGTTTATTTGTGTGTCTGAAATGTCTCTCCTCCCCCCGCCCCCGCCAAAAAAGGGAAGAAAATAAGAAAATGCTTATAGCATGACCCTGCACTGAAGAGTGAAAACTGTGTGTAAAGCTACATGTTTAGAACTCATATATTTTTTCCATTTCCTGATGAAAGGGAAATAATTTAAAATATTCTATAAATATTTTTCTATGTAACGATGTAATGGAATTTGAAGTCAAAGTATTCTTTTCTCAGTTGCTCTGTGTATGCATATGGATAATAGCATTAGAAATTAAAGATATATGAATATATACAATCATTCGTGAATCATTTTTAGTTGTCTCTACACATAGTAAACATTACATAGATATCCCCACTTTGTCATAGAGGTACCCAAATGCAATCTTATTATTATTTCCCAAAAAGACAAATAGCAACCAGTTTTTAAATTAAATGCTTCTTCAGATAGATGTGAGCTGATTTGGCCCAATTGCACACAGTTCAACAATCTTTCTGTAGCTCTGTATCGCATACGTGATTACATGATCTTGAGATTTTGTTTTAAAAGATTTACTTATTATTATGTGTTTGTTTGCATGTTTTTCTTGCGTGCATGTATGTGTGCCACAAACATACCTGGTGACCAAAGATCAGAAGAGGGTATCAGATCCCCTGGAACTAGAGCTAAAGATAGAAGAACCCACCATGTGGGTGCAGGAACCAAACGAACCTGTATCCTCTTCAAGAGCAGCATCAGGGAGTCATCTCTCCAGCTCACAGAGCTTCCCTTAGTAAAGACCAGCTGTCTTAGTCAGGGTTTCCTGTATAAACATCATGACCAAGAAGCAAGTTGGGGAGGAAAGGGTTTATTCAGCTTACACTTCCACAATGCTGTTCATCACCAAAGGAAGTCAGGACTGGAACTCAAGCAGGTCAGGAAGCAGGCAGAAGCCATGGAGGGATGTTCCTTACTGGCTTGCTTCCCCTGGCTTGCTCAGCCTGCTCTCTTATAGAATCCAAGAATACCAGCCCAGGGATGGTACCACCCACAAGGGGCCCTCCGCCCTTGATCACTGATTGAGAAAATGCCCCACAGTTGGATCTCATGGAGACACTTTCCCAACTGAAACTCCTTTTTCTGTGATAACTCCAGCCTGTGTCAAGTTGACACACAAAACCAGCCAGTACACCAGCCCTTCCTTCCTCCTGTCTCAGGATCTTCCCCTCATCTAAGCAGATGGAGTGTTGAGGGACATTCAGAAATGTCAGTGTTGTTGTATTGTTAGGCCTTGTGCTGAAGAAGAACTAACTGTGTAGTCGGCAGTTCCCTTGGTGACAGTATCATGCTACATGTTTCACGTGAGTGCCTTTCTATAATGGGGGAACCTCAGAAGAATCTTATTGGAACTTCTAGAAAAAGTATGAAAAGTTTGAAAATTACACAGGAAGTTACTCTCAAAGCTGTTATTATTAGTAAAAAATGATGAACTTGAATTAAACAATAAACTTTTCTTTGGACATTTTAGTCAAATGGTGCTTGCTGTTCTTATATGTGATATAAATTTTTATTGTGCATGTTAAAGTGTTTCAGTTTAAAATGATTCCCACAAGCCTTCTCGATAGATTATATTATTTGTCAAAGTTTCTCTTAAAAAATAGGAAGCTTTCTAGGAATTTTGTTCCTTAAATCATAACTTACTTTTTTGTTTTTGTTTTGTTTTTTTTTTTTTTTGCACTCTTTCTTGTTTCTTCCCTGCATCTCAAATTTGAAAGTCTCTGGGAGTCACATTTCCTTCCAATTTTCAACTTTGCTGAACAAGACAATTACCAGAACATGGACACACACACAAACGCACACACACACACACACACACATTCACACACCATCACACATACATACACACACCATATGCACCATAACACACACACACACACACACACACATGCGTGCACGCACATGCACATACACACACTCAAATTCTATAGCTTCTCCTAGGACATAGATGTGAGAGGCAGAGTAGGTTCAGTCTGGGACAATCTCAGTCTAGAGTACAGTACAGAAAGTGTCCTAAAGAAATATCAACGAAGAACATAGGTGTCAGAGAGGAGACATATAACAGAAAGTGACAATCAAGTTTTCTTTTTTGTTTGTTTTTATTGAAAAAGGAAGTAAAAACATTTTATGATAAAATTGGAGATTTATATGGAAAATATTTCTGACAAAATTGAAAAAATATAAAGAAAAACACGTTAAAATTGACAATTTTCATGGAAAATTAAAGAGTAAAATGATAGACATAAAGAACATTGCTAAATTAATTGAAAAAGGAAGTAGAAACATTTTATGATAGAATTGAAGATTTACTTGGAAAATATTTCTGATAAACTTGTAGAAAAATATAGAATAACATGTTAAAATTGAAGATTATGATGGAAAATTGCACAGATAAAATGGTAGTCACAAAAATATTTCTAAGTTGATTGAAAGGGGAATTATAAACATTTTCTGATAAACTTGAAGATTTACATGGAAAATATTTCTGATAAAATTGAAGAAATATAGAAAACATTAAAATTGAAGATTATCATGGAAAATTGTACAGATAAGATGGATGGTAGGTATAAAAATATTTCTAAGTTGGTTGAAAGTGGAATTATAAACATTTTCTGATTAAACTGAAGATTTACATGGAAATATTTCTGATAAAATTGAAGAAATATGTAGAAAAACACGTTAAAATTGACTATTTCATGGAAAATTATACAGACAAAATGGTAGGCATAAAATTATTTCTAAGTTGATGGAAAGTGGAATTAAAAACATTTTCTGATAAAATTGAAGATCTACATAGAAAATATTTCTGATAAAATTCAAGAACTATATAGAAAAACACATTAAAATTGACAATTTCATGGAAAATTATACAGATAAAATGGTAGGCATAAAAATATTTCTAAGTTGATTTAAAGTGGAATTATAAACATTTTCTGATAAAATTGAAGACAAGCTTAGCCAACAAGCTTAGCACTGATGGATTTTTAAGTATTTGATTCTTTTACATTTATTTGTATGTGGCATGACCTATGTGTGGAGCTCAAAAGGTGGCATTCCAGAGCTGACCCTTTCTTCCAAACATGGTGGCAGAAATAGAACTCAGGTCATTTACCTCGAACACAGGAGCCCTTAACCTTTGGGTCATCTGGCCAGCCCTTCTTATGATGGCATTTGACTCCACGGTCACCTTCTGTTAGCCCCTTACAACTGCAGTGCAAATTTGAGACAGTTAATGATTTGATATTGGGCATCATTGTCTGTTATGCTAGATAATTAATGATATTTATTGAATGAATGAATGAATGAATGAATGAATGAATCATTGAATCTAGGATTCTTATCAGCCACACACTGACAATCAGGATTACCCTTTGTATTCCTCTTCTACTGACACTACTAAAAACCCATGTCAGAATTTATGGAAGACAACCTGCTAACATATGCAACTTCCGCTGTCTCTAGTATACAATGTAACTACAAAAAGTATCTAAATCAAAAGTCAAATGATTCTAACACTCTGAAAGAAAAGATGTGGTGGTCATATCATTGTTGCTAATATCTATAAAAATCTAGTTTACTCAACAAGGTGGCATGTGAGAAAAATGCTGATGTTGTTTATTGTTTTAAAAACATAGATGCATTAAGATGGGAACATCACATTACCTAATTGCCTTGAATTTTCAAGTGATTCACCACAATGATATTCCATGTGATCATGTAGGCTAGAATAAGGAGAATCAGCATTTTATACATATTTTACCCTTAAAAATACATTCCAATGTTTAGTATAAGCCTAAATATTTCTAAAAACAGTGCTTTCAATAGTCATTCCTTATATTTTGAAATCAGAAATTCCATAGAGTCCATATTTTGAAATCAGAGAGTTCATAAAAATGGCTTTAATGTTTTTCTCTGTGTTCATTAACTATTCTTCAGTGTCCATATCTGATGTATGACCTATGTTCATACACTTTTAAATTCATTAAACAAACACAGTCATAATTCATGAGATCTGTAGGCAACTGCACAGTCACAGATGAGGAACTTAACACTACTTTCTCACAGTTGACACAATAACTGCAGGTTCTTAACCTGTGGGTCATGATCTCTTTGGGAGTGGCATATCAGATATCCTCCATATCAGATCTTTACGTTACAATTCATAATAGTAGTAAAATTACAGTTAGGAAGAGGTGATGGAATAGTTTTATGGTAGAGGGTCATAGCAACATGAAGGACTATATTAAAAAAATGCAGAGTTAGGAAGCTTGAGAAGCACCAAACTAGACAAAATAAAAGACCAATAAAGAACAATGCCTTTGACTTTTCAAATGTTCATATATATCCACTGGGAGATCACATGTTGGTTTATTTAAAAAGCCTGAACACTCTCAAGATGACAGTAATCCCATGGCATGTATTTTCTGAGTATCTAAGAGCCAGAAGACTGAGATCGTGTCTTCTGCATACAGCAGGGAAGCCGTATACACGAAATCTCAACCATGTGCTTGCCTGAATAAGACCATCATAGTGACATCACCAGCTTCATATCAATGTGGACAGGGCAAGTTCTACATTGTCACAGCCCTAGAAGAAGGACTAAAGGTGATCAGTGCCCTGAAAGAGAAATCAATTCACTCAGAGCTGAGCTCTCACACAGGTTGTCCAATCCCAAGTAGTCAGCCTGAACATGTGTAGAGGCTATATAAACAAAGCTAAGTGAATTAGTATGTTTTGTATATGTGTGTGTATATATGTCTCACAATTATACCTAAAGAAGGTATGAATTTGCATCTAGTAACATAAGAGGAGTGAGAGGAAGAGAGGGGGTGAATATGCATTGCTCATGTGTATAGTTCTCATGAAAATAGAAAATGATGACATAACAACAATCAAAATATCTTATAAAAGAAAATTTTTAAATGTATGGAAATTGAGTTGCACAATTCTCAAGAATTTGTGATTCAAAGGCAAAATTACACACCACCTTATAAATTTCAAACCACCTTAAAAAGTCTGAACACATTCAGTGGATGGTATCCAGAAGCATTATGACTGGGAACCAGACCTTTAGCATATTTTGGAGACATTCAGGATTCTAATGCATAGAAGTGAATCTGTAGTTTTAAAGTTCCACTGCAAGAAGAGATGCCTAAAATCCATCTACTCTGTTTCATTTCGACATAGAGGAGAAAAGAGCAAAGAAAATCCTAAACAACATGAACAAATACAGAATTAAATAAAAAATTAAATATAAAAAGAAATTGGAGAGTCAAAATTAATCTTTAAAAATATCAACAAAATGGATAAATTCCTAAGATACTATTGAAATTTTTTTTAAAAAAATGCTAATGGCTAATATCAGAGATGAAAGTCCTGTAGATATTAAACAATTATTAAGTAATACAATGCAAAACTTAATGACATTGATAGCACATACACAATGTTCACCATCACACAATACAGCCCAATATACACACTCAATACACTCACACACTCACACAAACACACACATACACACACATACTTACACACACACACACACACACCACAAAACCATGCATCCCTCCCCATACACAACCTAATAAACATTATTAACACACACTCTGCCGAACACACACATCCTAAAACACACCTCAATACACACACACACACACACACACACACACACACACACACACACACATCTATGCACACAGGTAGCCTTATATATTCATTGGTGAATATTCTTAACTGTTTAAACGGTACTAATCATAAGTAAGATTATAAAAGGTTTATGACATCTTAACTGTGTTGTGAAAAAGGAATAATTCTAAGACCAAAGCTCAAAAATGATTGTACAAGTAGAAAATCACAAGTTGATACATTTAGGAATGTATTTTTTAAATATTCAGAAACTGAATCCATTCTTGATAGTATGTCATAGACAAATGGAGTTTATTTCAGAAATTAAAGCTCAATTTAATGCTCAAACTTAATGCAGTTCTTCATATTCTCACAATAAAGAAAATAATAATATAAGCATGTCAGTAAGTGTAAGAAAATAAGTAACAAAACGCTGGTAATCATTTTCAAATTATTCAGAAATTGCAAATAAAAGTGGATCTCTTCAATTTAGTAAAAGATAAATTATGCAGGTAACAGTTATCCATTATGCAGAATTTCCCAAACTCTGGGAACAAAGAAAGGAAAGAGTTTTTGCTATTTTTATGCAATCTTTAATTAAATATCCTAGTCTTGTAACAGCTATGTAAGGAAGCCACTGACTGTACAATGGCCCAGGAAGAAACACAACTCTATTTGCCAAAGCCACAATTGTTTAGACGGAGAATTTCAGAAACCTTTCAAGTGGCTTTAAGAATCAGCTAATGAATTTAGCATCTCCTTACAATATGATGCTAATAAATAAAACTATTTCCACATAAATTTAGAAGATAATACTCATATTAATGTCAAAACTAGAAAAGAGGAATCTATATACCAACATCTGAAGTTTTGTGGGAAAGCAAGAAACTATTTTCATAACATACTCTTCTGTTGCTTGCATAAGGAGTTGCACAGAATCCAAATTAATTTCAAAAGTGATACATGAATTCAGACTAGGATTGTCTTGAAAATGGCTTCAGAACTTCCTGCCCTGGACACTGTAGAAAAGGCCCAAGAATCAAAGGGTCAGTTAATCTATGAGAGTCAAGAACCCAGAAATAGATATATATGTATATTATTTTCTACAAAATGACCACCAGAGCATAGTGGATAAAAGTTAATGTTTTCCAGAGATTGTGCTGAAAACCAAACCTTAATACCTGACACACCTACAAAAACTGCTAATCTGAGGCAAATCATGAAACATCATACCTGAAAATGTATAGAATACAGAATTATAGAATAGTTAGAAAAATAATTAGAAGGAAACACTTGAACATAATATTAAGCAAAGGCCTAATAAATAGTATTAGTTTAACAAATAGATGTATGTTTAACTTTTGCAGCTCATTAATAAAAGCTGAAAGCACTGGAAAGGATTAGATGGACATTAAATGAATGTCCCATAAATACATGAAAACTGAGGGAGTCTAAAATTCATTGAAGTCTGAGTTACCATCACCACAAGAGATGCAGGTCATGTGACTCAATGTGGCTAAATTTCAAATGGCTAACAATGCCACAAGTAGGCAAGGATATGGACCAACAAGTGTTCTAGTATATTGTTAATGAGAGAGTAAAATACCACAGCTGTGTTTTAAGTCTGCTTAGCAGTTTAAAAAGTTAAAATAGACCAATCATATGACATAGCTGCTCTAAAGCAGTCATATAAGCATGCTTATGTAATTATGTACATGTGATCATTGGGACACTGTAAATGACTATTACTTTGGCTTTATGTGTGACAGAGAAAGAGTAGAAAAAGGCCAGATGTCTGTCAGAAAGTGCATAAATGGATTTCTACAATGAAATACTGCTATTGGGTAAAAACAACCAATTGTTAATATCTAGAAACATATGTCTCAAAAATATTAGGCCAAATTAAAGAACCTTTACATTAATGGTATTTACACACACACACACACACACACACATACACACACACACACATGCACACACATATACACACAAACACACACAGATACTCACATGTATACACTCATACACCATGTATATATATTATACATATTTATGAAATAAGCAAAGAAATCAATGGCTATGAAAATTCAGACCATTGATGACATGGGCATATGACCAAGTAACAAGCCACAGAGCTTGAATGCTTTATCTATTGATAGGATTGGAGATGCAGGCATATGTGCATCCATTAAGAGACAGTGTGAATGTGTGCTTTGCAACACAACTCTCTTCTGTGGTAAATTTCATAGCGAAAAGTAAGGATGGTAAACAAACACTGAGCTCCACTGACTTCCACACTGAATATTTAAGAGGTCACTAAGCTCTCCATGGGGAAATGGATAATGGATACACACACAATAAAATCAACGCATTGAAGTGTCAGCTGTAAATGCATGTTGTGAATAGGATGGCATTCACTTTCAGTATTATTGTATGTTTGAAATCTTCATCATATTCTTCTATTTTATGACCAGACTGCTTAAACTAGACTCTGAGAGCAACGAATGATATATTTGGAGCAATTTTAAAGTAGTGCTTGGCGAATTGTAAATGCTGACTCAAAGGGGTTAGTCAGGTTCCTCCGGAGGATTTACAGAATGTTTATATTATGAAGAATTTGTTAAGCTGCCTTTTGGGATTAGAGGCTGGACAGTCCTGCAATGGCTTATGCAGGCTGGAGAGTGGGGAAAGCAGCTGCTCACCCCCTCAAGATGCTGTTAGTCTCAGAGCAGGAAGATGGGGTCTCACTTGGAAGCTTAAGGAGGGATGCCCCTTGGGCATCATTGTTGAGAGTCAGTATGCAGAAGCCCCTCAAAGCTCTGCTTTGGGCTACTTATCAAAATAAATACACATACAAACCAGCAAGTTATTGACATATCTGTTGAAATTCATTGTACTACTGATTTTAAAATCTCTATATATGGGGGATTGATTGTGCAAGAGGGAAATTGTGCAAGAAGGAAATCTTTGAGGCTGAGGATGGTTCAATGGACAAAGCAACTTCCATATCACTATGAGGACTGAAGCTAAATCATCAACATACACACACTATTTGAATGATGTGTCAGTCAGCCTGTGATCCCAGTTCTTGGGTGCTAGAGATGCCACACTCCCAAGCAAACTTACTAGCTAGCCTAACCCAATCCACACACTCTATGCCTTGCCTCAGTGATTAAAGGGACCGAGGAAGACACCCAGTGTCAAGTTTTGGATCCACATCATGAATCCATATACATGTGCCTAAACACATGTGAATGTGCATACATACATGTACTGCATATACTCATATACATGGTGGGGGGGGGGAAGCAATGCTTTGGCAATGCCTTTCCAAGGAAGGCAATGGGAGCTCTGTCTGCTTTGGTCCCCTTTTGCTGATTGTTTTTTTTCTATATTTTTTTATTTACATTCCGAATGATTTCCCCTTTCCCGTTTCCTCCCTCCCCGAAAGTCCCATAATCCCTCTTCCCTCCCCCTGTTCCCCATTCAACTCCCTCTCACATCTCTGTCCTGGTATTCCCCTACATCCAAACTTTCCAGGACCAGGGGTCTTTCCTTCCATCTTCTTGGAAATCTATTGATATGTGAATTGTGTCTTGGGTATTCCGAGATTCTGGGTTAATATCCCCTTATCAGTGACTGCATGCCATGTGTGTTCTTTTGTGATTGGGTTACCTCACTAAGGATGATATTTTCCAGTTCTGATCATTTGCCTAAGAATTTTGTGAATTCATTGTTTTTAATTGCAGAGTAGTATTCCATTGTGTAAATATACCACATCTTCTGTATCCATTCCTCCGTTGAGGGACATCTGGGTTCTTTCCAGCTTCTGGCTATTATAAATAAGCCTTTTGCTGATTGTTGCAATGATCTTATATACTTGCTTTATAGTTAAGAATGGATTTGTAGCCATTGCATTTGGGGGATCCTGTGGGCTTCATTAGCAACATGACCCAATCTCTAGTGCAAATTTAGAATATAATTTTCCTTTAAAAAAAGTTTAGAAAGGATAACCCACAGAATGTAGGCTCTTTAAAAAAAGAAGGAGGAGGAGGATGAGGACGAGGAGGAGGAGGAGGAGGAGGAGAAGAGAAGGAGGAGGAGGAGGAGAAGAGAAGGAGGAGGAGGAGGAGAAGAGAAGGAGGAGGAGGAGAAGAGAAGGAGGAGGAGGAGGAGAGAAGGAGGAGGAGGAGGAGGCGAAGAGAAGGAGGAGGAGGAGGAGAGAAGGAGGAGGAGGAGGAGAAGAGAAGGAGGAGGAGGAGGAGGAGGAAGAAGAAGAAGAAGAAGAAGAAGAAGAAGAAGAAGAAGAAGAAGAAGAAGAAGAAGAAGAAGAAGAAGAAGAAGAAGAAAAAGAAGACAGATGGAGAGGCATCCTTAGTCATTGCTGGAGGCCACACCCAGAGATCTATCATCTCGAGAGACCAAAACATCTCACAAATAACAGGAAACAAATGATTTTTGATCCTGCACAGGAGTTTAAGCTCATTTAAAGTAGTAACTAAGAAATACAATTGTACAGTCTATTTTCTTGAGATATAGTATACAAAGGAAGCCCACTCAATCCCAGATTGACTTAAGAGAAGCATAATAGTTTCCATTTACTGGCAATGATCAATTGAGTGCTTTCCCCCACAGGTACTAACTAGAATATTGTGAGCAGTGTTCTGAAGCTCTGCAACCATGAAGCATGCACATGCCTGTGTTCACATCACACTGTTCCTTGGTGGAATGAAATATTATTATCAAATGCATATACTGACTTAGGGGAAGTGATAAATTTTCCATGTCTCTTGCTTATGATCCAGTGCATTCTACAAGGATAAATTGGGTTTCAGAAACCTTCCCTCCTCTAGGGGCATAGTTTGTTCTTAATTTACAGCATCACGGAAACCATAGGGAAGCATGTTGCCACACACTTGTAATCCCAGAGATTAGGAAAAAGAGGCAGAAGGATCTGCTGTTCAAGATCATCTTCAATGACATAGTGAGTTCAAAGCCAGCATGATCTCAAAACAATGAAAGATCCTAAAATAATAATCATTATACTTCTCATGTGTGGAAAAAATAGATATCAGATACTTATGGTTAGTAAAATCCATAAATTGTATACATAATACATATATATGTATGTGTATATGTAGGTGTATTAGTTAGTATACATATAGTATATGTGTGTGTATATATATGACTTTTTAAATTTAATTTTTTACTTACTCACTTTACAGCCTACTCACTGCCTTTCTCCTGGTCCCCCTCCCACAATCCTTCCCCCATCTCCCCTCTTCTCCTCTGAGTGGGTTGGGGTCTCCTTCTTATCCCCCTATGCTGGTATTTCAGTCTCTAGCAGATTAGGTGCTTTCTGTCCCACTGAGACCAGACAAGGCATCCCAGCTGGAAGAACATACCCCATATATAGGCAACAGCTTTTGGGAAAGCCCTCAATCCAGTTGTTTGAACCCACATGAAGATCGAGCTTCACATCTGCTACATATGTGCAGGGAAGCCTAGGTCCAACCCGTGTATGTTCTTGGGTTGGTGATTCAGACTCTGAGAGCCCCAAGAGTCCAGGTAGGTTGACTCTGTTGGTTTTCCCGTGGAGTTCCTATCCCCTTTGGGTCCCATAATCCTTCCTCCTATTCTTCCATAAGATTCCTCAATCTCCATCCACTGTTTGGCTGTGAGTATCTGCATCTGTCTGAGCCAGCTGCTGAGTGTATCCTCTCAGAGGATAGCTATGCTAGGCTCCTGTCTGCAAGCATAACAGAGTGTCATTAATAATTTCAGTAGCTGGTGCTTACCCATGGGATGGGTCTCTAGTTGGGTCGGTTGTTGGCTGGTCATTACCTCAATCTCTGTTCCATCTCCCATGCCTACATCTGTTGTAGATGGGATAAATATTGAGTTGAAAGTTTTGTGGGTGATTTGGCATTTCTATCTCTCTTCAGGGGTTCCTGCCTGGCTACAGAAGGAGGCTTCTTGAGTTTCCATATCCACGATCTTGTGAGTCACAGCTAAGATCACTCTCATTGATTCTTGGGCACCTCGCTTATCCCAGGTCTCTCTTGTCGTGGCGATGCTCCCCCCAACTCACCCTATCAATTGCAGATTTCAATTCATTCTAATGGCCATCTAACCATCTCTCCTGTTCCTCTTCATACCTGATCCTGAGCCCTCCAATTTCCCTCTCCATCTCTTCTCCCTCCCATGTACCTTCCTCTATCTGCCTCTTATGATCATTTTATTCCCCTTCTAAACAATAGTTAAGCATCCTTGCTTGTGCCTTCCTTCTTGTTTCACTTCTTTGGGTCTGTGGAGAATAGAATGGGAATCCTCTATTTTCTGGCTAATATCCTCTTATAAGCAAGTACATACCATGCCTGTCCTTTTGGGACTGGGTTACCTCAATCAGGATGATATTCTCAAGTTCCATCCATTTGTCTGCAAAATTCATGATGTCTTGTATTTAAGAGTTGAATATTGCTCCATAGTGTAGATGTACCACATTTTCTTTATCCATTATTTAGTTAATGGCCATCTAGGTTTTTTCCAGTTTCTGGCTATTATGAATAAAGCTGCCATAAACATAGATGAGCAAGTGTCTCTGTGAGATGGTAGAGCATCTTTTGGGTATGTATCCAGGAGTGGTATAGCTGGTCTTGAGGTAGAACTATTCCCAGTTTTCTAAGAAACTGTCCAATTTAATTTCCAACGTGACTATACAAGTTTGCACTCCCACCAGCAATGGAGAAGTCTTCCTCTTCCTCCATAGCCTCACCAGCATGTGCTATTACTTGAGATTTTGATCTTCGAAGTTCTGACTGGTATTAGATGGAACCTCAATGTTCCATACATTAGATATGTATTTATGTATGTATATATGCATATATATATATTATATGTATGTGTGTGTATGTGTATATGTGTGACTTTAACAGGGGAATTAAGATAGAATGCTGGGTTGTGATAAAACAAATGAGCCAAGCTTTTCCCAATATAATTAATGATTATGCAAAATAGTGTACCTCTATTTCTGAGAAACATGTTATGTCATTCTAATTTGGTGTTCTTTACCTGGACTATCCCCAAGCCACACCCACCCATAGGAGAATCACAATAAAGGAGAACACTCTCGAAACCATGGGGGAACTGTGCAGAACACAAGCCTGCTTCACCTGGTGGCATTTTCGGTTTTGCACACTTTTCTTTGTCCATGCCTTGACTGCTATGTTCTTCCACAGCCACTCCTGGGATTCTTCTCACACTGCAAAGTTATCCACATGTTAATTACATTGCAGTTGGGGTCAGGCTGAGTCAGTCCAAGAACAGGATTATACACAACAGAAGAATGGACTGCCACGCCTGTCATCTTTGACAACATACATTTACCTGACTTAACCTGAAAAAATATTCCATTTGTTCTTCGTTTTCCCAGATGAGCAATTTCATAATAGGGCTGGAACATGCTCCAAGGCAACAAGTCTGAGTGTCTTAAAATGAACTGGGGACAGGATGGTACCATACTGCCTGTCAAATCACACTTAACATGAAGGCACGGGGTTTCAGAAGACAGTACAAATTCAAACCCTTGGATTTTAAACCATGACTACAAGACTGGGGTTAACTGTAATCTTGACTTAATTATACTTTGGAAAGTATATAAAGATTAAACATTTCTACAAAATAAAGTTAAGAGTGGTACTAAAACAGCTATGGCCATAATCTCCTGTGAAGTTTTTGACACAGGTGGTGAGTCACAACCAGCAGGGCACAAAGGGAATGCAACCTTAAAATCTCCTCCAGAAACATCAAACAAAGCAGGAATTTTCGGTATTTAAAGAGATCAATCTACGCTTCAAACACTGAGAAGCCTTGTGCTCTGGGATTTGCACAGATTTCTTAGCAAGTCCGCACTCACCTGGATACTACTTTTCTGTTTCAAGGTCACACTCGTCCATCAGAGAAAAGGCTCCCCAGAGTGTTCTGTGGCCAGAACCAAATCCTACCCACACTGCAATAGATGTGAGAAGGTTACTGACTGCAGAGGTTACTATATTGAGTTTCTAGGCAAAGAGCCCAAAAGCTCATGGGTTGACTGTAGGATAACCTGTGACTGTGCTTGCTCTCTACACTATGCGCATGTGTGAGAAGAGATGTCCCAGTGGCCAAACAAACTGAAAACTCATCTCTTCTGCTTTATGAATGCACATGCATGTGTATTCTAGCATTCATGCATGTGTGTATACATGGAGCCAGAAATCAGTCAGGTTGTGCTCTCTCTCTCTCTCTCTCCTTTATTTTATTTTATTTTATTTTTTGATATAGTGTCTCTCATTGAAGAGTTCTCCAATTTGGCTTGAAAGGCAACTATGGAGTCCCAGATTTCTTCTTGTCTTGACTTTCCCAGGACTAGCACTAGGTGTCTATCACCAGGCCCATATATCTACTTGGGTGTTTAGAATCTGAACTTAGGTCCCTACCTTTACATGGCCAGTACTTTACAGACTTTACTATGATTCATGTCTCCAGCCCAAGGCTAATATTACGATATGAATTAGCAAGAGGTAAAATAAAGGACACTGACCACGTGGGAGAGCCTGAGCACTCCAGACTTGTGAAAGTAAATGTGGCTGCCTACCCTGTGAATGAGCTGGGGTCATTGGACTTTCTCTCATTCTGTTCAAATAGCTAAGATTGCATTGAAATAGGACATCTGAACATATCCTGGCTTTTCCAGAAAGTGTCTTCCCCCTTCTATAGGAGGGGGCTTTCTACCACTGTATCTATCTTAATTTGGGAACAAAGAGCACACTGAAAATAGAATTTTAAACTGTCATAGAAGACCACACATGTAATCCCAACACTATAAGGCAGACATAGGAAGATTGTGCATTCCAGGCTAGCCTGGGGTACAAGGTAGGGTTGCATTTTAAGAACAAATAAAGAAGTAAATGAAAAAGAGGTATAAGTGTCCTAAGGTTTAATATGTCCATGGAAATAACAGCATATATTCCTGTTTACAATGCAAACAGGAGCTGTATTAGTCAGAGTTCTCTAGAGTCATAGAATGTATGGGTAGTCTCTATACAGTTAGGGAACTTGTCAATGACTTACAGCTTGTAGTCCAACTCCCCAACAATGGTCGCAGCAGCTGTGGATGGAAGTCTAAGGATCTAGCAGTTGCTCAGTCCCACGAGGCAAGCAGGTAAGGAAGAGTCAGTTACTCTTCTTCCAATGTCCTTATACAGGTCTCCAGCGAGGATGTGCCACCACACCTTTAATCCCAGATGACCTTGAATTTGGAGATCTCCTTGTCTTAATCTTCTGGAATTCATAGTCACTATGCTTCAAGATCTCCATGCCAAGATCCAGGTCAGAAACTTGTATCTCTGAGCCTCCAGATTAGAAGCATAGGTAAGTCTTCCAATTCTTGATTAGTTCATTCCAGATATAGTCAAGTTGACAACCAGGAATAGCCACTACAGGGGCTAAATGTGCTAAAAAGCAGATATAGCTGTTTAATGAATTAAATTTATTGATGGAAAAGAGGGGAAAGAAAGTACTAAGAGGAAGTCCTCTCTCAGAATATATGCTTGGCATAAAGCTGGAGATAATAATTTCCTCTAAAAGTGAGGACAGGCTAAAACTCTTCTAGCTTTCTAAAGGTGGATAAAACTCATTCTGTTGGTTTTATTATAAACAGGATGCATTTGCTGGACATTAGTATCCAGAAACAGAACACAGCCAGGTTATGTAGGTCATAACTTAATTTCATGCTGGATGGCCCAGATAAAGGTCGCAAGAAGAAAGGTTAACTCATGTATTTGGCTTTCAGATTCTTCTAGACTAAGCTTAGGTCTCCCTTTTCCCATCTGATATGATATCCCAGCATTCACTCTGCTAATGACTTCTTGCCAACCACCCAGCCTGCAAAACAACAAAGCTTGAAACAAATAAATAGCACTTGGTCAGACTTCTAAGGTAATACATTACAAGCAAACTTAAATGACAATTGGAAAGTTAAACTGACCACAAGTGTTATACGTGGCAGGCATAAAATATGTTGTGAAGGGAGTGCTTTGAATTAGAAGAAGCACAAAGTCTTAGCATAATAGCTACTATATTCAAAGACAGCTCAGATATAGTTCTTGGAACTGTGGACCAAAATAGAATTGCAAACATATTAGTGAACAATAATGTTTTTGTTTCCACTGCACTGAACCAAACAGAGCAAGCAAGTTCTACATCAACAAGTACTATTTCCCAAGAAAACTATGTTGCAAGATCTCAGTTAGGGATGCTGCTATTGGCCAATGTCCAGACCTCTTTCCCCACAAAATCAGAGACAGAGGGAAAAAAAATCAAGAACTATCAAGACATCAGTGTGTAAGAAAAGTTAGAAAACTTTTGTTTCCTGGATGCTGTTGTAGTCTTAACACCTGTGTTATTCTGTAGTGGTGAAGGCTGTGGTTATTAGAGAGACTGTTTTGGAAATCTTGTTTCCCTGATTGCCATTTCTCACCAGCTATCTTTTCAAAGAATCTTTTATCATAAGCAACATAGTTTCAAACACTTTTTATGGTGAAGCTTTGTGTGAAGGTTTTCTGGCATTTTATGTCTTCTCAGAATTCAAAGTGGTTCCACTGGAAGATTTTCTTTAGATTGTAGTAGTAGTAGTAGTAGTAGTAGTAGTAGTTGTTGTTGTTATTAAGAGAGATGAGTGTAGGTGTGTGTATGTAGTGTTTGTATGTGTGTTGTGTTTGTGCGTGTATATGTGTGTATGTGTGTTTGTGTGTGTGAGTGTGTGTATGTGTGTCTTGAGTGTTTGGGTGTGAATGTGTGTATGTGTGTGTGTCTGGTGTATTTGGGTGTTTGAGTGTTTGTGTGTGAGAGAGTATGTCTCTCTCTCTCTCTCTCTCTCTCTCTGTGTGTGTGTGTGTGTGTGTGTGTGTGTGTGGTGCTCATCTGAAGCTCAGAGGACATCTCTTAAGAGTTGACTCTTCCCTTTTATCTTGAGATTCATGGTCAGACTCAGGCACTTGGGCTTGAGCACCAAACTCATTAGCAGCTGAGCAGTATCACTGAGTCGCTGAGTGCAGTATTTCCCACAGTCCCACAGGCAGGACTAGAGGAGGTGACTTAAAAAATAGCATTGCCATTCCTCTTTCAAGCATGGCTCTTTGTCATGTAATTAGAAAGAATTTCAGTTTGCTAGGAGGGAAAAGGCTTTGACACAGGTCAAGTGATTTTTGTCAATAATTAATCATGAAGTGTGCAAAATATAATTTAAGAAAGCCAGTCTTCTGAGGAGAATACTGCTCCACTGTGTTTCAACACTCTCTTTTACATACACACACACACACACACACACACACACACACAAACACCATAATACAGTCCAATTCCATGTCTTCTAAAGAACCATCTCAAGAAGGCAGTGGGTTCCTTGATGACAATAATGACACTGTTTCTTTAGCATGTGGCAGTTGTGGCATACTGTGGGTTCCTGCCATTTTAAGACCTACAGGGTCTTCCTTGTAGGCTTGTGTTAGAAAGAATAGGGACAGTCAAGGATACAATCTTGCAGATGCTGTCTGCAAGGGGTCAGAGTTCTTCGTGGAAGCAGAAAGAATGAAAAAAAAATGGTATACTACACACATAAGCCAATGGCTCACAGACCATGAAGATTGAGAGGTCTGACAATATATAGTCTGAAAATTAAGACTTTGGAAAGCACTGGTGTGATTCATACCCAAAGTGTGTCCAAATCCAAAGGCTTGAGAACCAGTGCCACCCAAGATAAATAACAGCCTAAAGAGAGGGTCTCACAGTAAGAGTTGGGGGAGGGGGAAGTCATGCTTCTCTATCTCTTCATTCTGTCCAAGCTTGTAAGCAGAGTAGGGAAGTCTAGTTATACTGGGGAATATGATCTTTTTTACTTTGTCTATCTATCCAATAGCATCAAGGACAAACCCCCTGCTTTATCTGACCTCTGGGCATCCTTTAACGTACTTAGTTGGAAATAAAATTAGCCATCACAATTATTAAAAAAAATATATCATTTGAGAATCTTCCTGAGTTCACAGAAGAATGATACATTCAGACGATCTTTTCACTCATTTTCCTTCCCAACTTCCTCTCCCTCTCATTCTCTCTCTCTCTCTCTCTCTCTCTCTCTCTCTCTCTCTCTCTCTCTCTCTCTCTCCCTTTCCCTTCCTTGCTTTTTAATCTTTCTTTTATTTTTCTCATTTTTGGTGATTCCACAATTATTTATAACTTACAAAAAAATAAGTAATAAATACCATGCTGAATGGGGAACTATACAGCTGTAATCCCAGCACTAGGGAGATGGAAACAGGAGCACTGTAACTTCCAAGCCTCCCTCAAAGAGCAGAGACACCCAGCATGCTACAGGCTACAGAAAGGAGGGTTGCAGTTGTTAACAACGATCACACAGCCTTCATGATTGTGTCTTCCAGAAGACACAGACTTGGTCAGCTTTATGGTGTGCATGTATGTGAGAGAGACAGAGGCAGAGATGACAGCGAGACAGACAGGCACAGAGAAGAAGAACACAGTGAAGCAGTAGGTCTTGTCAGAAGATTGGCTTAAATTATTTTTACACACTTCATGATTAATTATTGACAAAACTCTCTTGACCTTTGTCAATGCCTTTTCCCTCCTAGCAAAATGAAACCAGCGAAACGCAGAACTTACTTGCTTTGCAGGAATATTTGGGAGGCTCTGCAGAAAATGGCTTTAGTTATTTTTAAAAACGTATTTATTATTCTTTGAGAATTTTCTGTGATGCATTTTGATCATAATCACCTCTTCCCCTCTAAGATCTATCCTCTTTGACCTTATCTCTCTATACTCCCAACTTACATTGTTTGTTTATTTGCTTTTGTCCCATTGAGTCTAGTCCTTATTGCCAACAACTCTGGAAGAAGACCACTTCAACCATGAGTGACTTAGTAAGGGTCCCATCTTTAAGGAAATCTGACTTTCTTTCACCCAGTAGCTAGCAAATGACCAAAACTTCTCAGTTAGTAGTTTTGTTGATTTTTTTCTTTTTGTGCTTGTTTTTGCCCATCCTCCATCTTAATGTTGGGATTTTATCTTCAAGTTTGCACAGGCTTTATGCATGCTTTCAAAATCACTGAGAGCTTCCATACACAACTGCCCTGTTATGTCCGGAACACTATTTCCTTGAAGTCACACACAAGCTCTGGCTCTCACAACCTTTCCATGAAGATCCTGTAGCTTTGTGGGAGAAGAGTGTGTTATGTACTCTCCATTTGGGATTGAGAATTCTTATTCTCCCTATGTTGACCAGTTGAAAAACTTTGTGTTAATAGACATTTACTGCAAGTAGAAGCTTCCCTGAAATGGACTGAGAGATACGCTGAGATGTACATGCTAATGGGAAAGCCATTATCAATTCTATTCATCTGTGAACCCTACAAGCTACAGCAACAATTGTCTTAACCACATATCCCCACAGGCACAACAGTTGCATGGATGTCATGTGACTATCCACCCACTTTCCGATTTGCTGTAGAGTGTATTCCACCCATACCTGGCACTGTTAACAGGGCCTAGAGCCTGTGGTGAGGTACAACATAGGACCTAGTAACAATACTATTACTCTGCTAAATGGACATAGACTTTAGATATGTTGAGGAAGACTTTCATTTTTTTTTTAATTTTATTTTCTAAGTTTTTTTTTATTTACATTCAAAATCATTTCCCCTTTCCCGTATCCTCCCTCCCCGAAAGTCCCATAAGCCCCCTTCCCTCCCTCTTTTCCCCATTCAACCCCCTCTCGCTTCTCTGTCTTGGCATTCCCCTACATCCAGTCTTTCCAGGACCAGCTGTCTCTCCTTCCATCTTCTTGGAAATCTATTGTTATGCGAATTGTGTCTAGGGTATTCTGAGATTCTGGGTTAATATCCCCTTATCAGTGACTGCATACCATGTGTGTTCTTTTGTGATTGGGCTACCTCACTAAGGATGATATTTTCAAGTTCTGACCATTTGCCTAGGAATTTCGTGAATTCATTGTTTTTAATTGCAGAGTAGTATTCCATTGTGTAAATATACCACATCTTCTGAATCCATTCCTCTGTCGAGGGACATCTGGGTTCTTTCCAGCTTCTGGCTATTATAAATAAGGCTGCTATGAATATAGTGGAGCATGTGTCCTTATTGCATGCAGGGAAAGTCTCTGGGTATATGCCCAGGAGTGGTATAGCCGGATCCTCCGGGAGTGTCATGCCCAGTTTCCTGAGGAACCGCCAGACTGCTTTCCAGAGTGGTTGTACCAGCTTGCAATCCCACCAGCAGTGGAGGAGTGTTCTGAGGAAGACTTTTAAATGTTTTGAAAATGATATCACATTTATAACTTGAGAAAAATCAAAATAAGAAATTTTCAAATTAACCCCTTACACTTTAGTCATTTTAATTGGAATAGCCTGAAAAATATCTAGAACGTGAAGTTGCTTTTAAACACAGAAATGTTTTTTTGGTTTTTTTTTTTTTTTTGTTTTGTTTTTGTGATGATGAAGCATTGTCAAAGACTAAAGTCAGCCATACTTAAAACAGGCTGCCATTATTATATTACATTATTAAATAACAACCAATAACACTGAGGTATGTGTCATGGTTTAAGTAGCAGACATTCTTTTCATAGGCTTTCATGTTTGTTTTTTAGAGGCTGACAAGCTAGACAAATTATTACCAAAAAATGCTTATCTTAGGTCAGCCTTAAAACGATATTTGAAAGCATGCTAACCTTTTCCTGTGGAATGTAAAACAGTATGATTATTTAACTTGCCAAACATCATAACAAAGTGTTGAGTTTGATTTAAGGGGTCTAAAAAAATATCCCACAGTGCAAGTACATTTGATGGTCAAAGGAAGAGATAAGTCTGTAAGCCACCTGTGTTACCTTGACAGTCCAGATGCCTTTCATGATTATTTAATTCACAGTATGTATGCAAGCAGCCTTCAAAACATTTCCTGTTCTTCTGAGAGCAGGAACCCCATGCTGGGGCAATAATTTGAATGAGGGAATTTTGAAAAGTGCTTACTGTATCTGACACTAGTTTCTTCTTACATAAATAGAATATCTAAATTATAGCATTTTAAAGCTAAAACAGCACTTTTGAAAGTTCAAGTTTCCTTGATCTATAAAAGTAATTTATGATTGCATAGTAGGCAAAACAAAGGTTACTAATCCATGGCCCAAATTATTAACTAGAAAAGACCAAGGTGGGCATAATTATTTGTACATTTCTGACATTGGTGATTTTTCACACACTAACCCTTAGCGGAGTGATGGGGAAGGATTACAGTGGGATGTCAATGTGGGGTGGAGGCACTTCTAGAATCACCCTGCTGAGATGCAACAATGAGTCCTGAACCTTCTCCTGCAGTTCTCTGCAATAAAAGTCTGATGTGTAGTGTAGATACAGAAGAATTCCTTTTTTACTTCCACTTAAAATAATTTTCCGTCAGTTAGCCTGACATTAAGAGCTTGCTAGGAGCAGTGAAAATAATTATTAACAAAAATCTGTGAGAAGCATATATAGCTCATGAGTAACTGCAACCCAATAGCCTTCTGTTTCATCACCTATAAAATATCAGATAGTGTTGAAAGTCTTCCACAGTTTTAGAAGTACCCTTTTTATTCCAGTTTCTTAATTCTATATCTTTATTAAAAAGAAACCTCAAGGAATTAATAAGGTGACAATTTTTGATATATAGCATAATATAATCTTTTAAAAATATTGTTTCAGTCTTCTGAAATTAAGAAATAATTGCATTGTTTTCTCCCTTCCCTTCTCTCCCTCCAGTCATTCCCATGCACCCTCTTAGTGTCTCTTTCAAAGTCATGGCCTCCATTGTCTATTTTCTTAACTATAGATGATAGATAGACAGACAGACAGACAGACAGATAGACAGAAATAGATCTAGAAATATATATATATATATATTTAGATAAAACCTACTCAGTTCAAGTAAAGTTACATACATGTGTATTTCTTCAAGACTGACCATTTGGTATTAAATAACCAACTTGGGACTCTTCCCTGAAGGGAGACATCTTTCCACTCTCATCATTCCCTAGTTTCTTCTTGTTGTTTGTCTAGGTTTGAGACCTCATGAGATCTTCTCCTTTCATGTTAGCTTGTCCATTGGTGTGGTCCTCGTTAAGACCTTGTTCAGGTAGCCACATTGATGAGATATTATGGAAGAGTAAGACAGTCTTAAAAGAGGTGTCTTTGGGGATTCACTGTATGATTAAAATTTGTTAGGAAAAATTATTGGGTAATTTAATTTTGATTAATAGCATTTCACAGTTTTATGCTCAGATATAAACAGCAGATGCATATATTCACACTAACCAGTATTGACAGTGATAGCTGAGATATAACTGAATTTCTTCAACTTCATTTTATAGCTGCAGCTAAGAAGAAGAAAGGATTGATATCTAAGATTAGTAACTGACTAAAGGGAAAAATAATTTTGAGTACCCCTTGATTTGGGGAATTAAAATCTTCTTTGTACAGAATCATTCATATGTTATTGGATGGGCACAGCTGTCCATCATGGCTTTCCCCCAACAGCAACAAATGTAATGACTTGGGGAAGGGACATCACCTGTATGTTAGCAAAGAAGCTTCCAGAGCCTGCAATGGGTCATGCTTTGTTCAGAATAACAGAATTCATGAAAAACAGTTCTGGACCAAGAGCCACAGTGTCTACATCCTGTTGACCATGAGAAGACTCTGGAGAGAAGGAAGACACAGAAGTTCAAAAATAACACAACCACATAAAGGACTACACAATTACAACAAATAATTGCATGCCTTATAAAGATCCAGAAAATGGTTGATGTTGACAGCTCCCATCTCTCAGAAAGAGTAAATTGTTGAGACAGTAATGCTAAATATCCAATTTGAGGCACCACATGTTGTACGCATGAATGAGGTTAACATCCTGTATGCCATAAGTATGGGCAGTAAATGTGTGTCAACTGGAATTTTTTAGAAAACAATTAGAAATGCATTTGAGAGTGACCAGGTAGTTGGGACCGCCAGGCTCAGAGACAGACAGGCATAATATCGCTTCGGTTTCAGGCAGCTTGGGTGTAACCTGCTCCCAGGTGCTGGGCTGATCTGCAGTAACCAGCGCGCCAGTTCCTCGGTGGGACCTTCTGCCTGCTGGAGGGACCCCGCGCAGGGAGGGAGCCCGCCAGCTTCCCTTCCGCGACCTCTGTTCCCGCGGACTGCGCTGGAGAGACCGGTACCCAGGCTCTCCCCCCGATATAACATCACTTGGGACACGGCCTGTTGGGGCTTCCGTCTGTGCCCGAGGGCGGGTTGGCGCTGTAGTCGTCTGGGCGCCAGATCGGCGGGCCATCGTGACCACAGGGTGAGCGGCGCCACGGAGACTGCCCTCCGCCATCTTTGCTCCAGTGACCAGGTAGTTGGGACCGCCAGGCTCAGAGACAGACAGGCATAATATCGCTTCGGTTTCAGGCAGCTTGGGTGTAACCTGCTCCCAGGTGCTGGGCTGATCTGCAGTAACCAGCGCGCCAGTTCCTCGGTGGGACCTTCTGCCTGCTGGAGGGACCCCGCGCAGGGAGGGAGCCCGCCAGCTTCCCTTCCGCGACCTCTGTTCCCGCGGACTGCGCTGGAGAGACCGGTACCCAGGCTCTCCCCCCGATATAACATCACTTGGGACACGGCCTGTTGGGGCTTCCGTCTGTGCCCGAGGGCGGGTTGGCGCTGTAGTCGTCTGGGCGCCAGATCGGCGGGCCATCGTGACCACAGGGTGAGCGGCGCCACGGAGACTGCCCTCCGCCATCTTTGCTCCAGTGACCAGGTAGTTGGGACCGCCAGGCTCAGAGACAGACAGGCATAATATCGCTTCGGTTTCAGGCAGCTTGGGTGTAACCTGCTCCCAGGTGCTGGGCTGATCTGCAGTAACCAGCGCGCCAGTTCCGCGGTGGGACCTTCTGCCTGCTGGAGGGACCCCGCGCAGGGAGGGAGCCCGCCAGCTTCCCTTCCGCGACCTCTGTTCCCGCGGACTGCGCTGGAGAGACCGGTACCCAGGCTCTCCCCCCGATATAACATCACTTGGGACACGGCCTGTTGGGGCTTCCGTCTGTGCCCGAGGGCGGGTTGGCGCTGTAGTCGTCTGGGCGCCAGATCGGCGGGCCATCGTGACCACAGGGTGAGCGGCGCCACGGAGACTGCCCTCCGCCATCTTTGCTCCAGTGACCAGGTAGTTGGGACCGCCAGGCTCAGAGACAGACAGGCATAATATCGCTTCGGTTTCAGGCAGCTTGGGTGTAACCTGCTCCCAGGTGCTGGGCTGATCTGCAGTAACCAGCGCGCCAGTTCCGCGGTGGGACCTTCTGCCTGGTGGAGGGACCCTGCGCAGGGAGGGAGCCCGCCAGCTTCCCTTCCGCGACCTCTGTTCCCGCGGACTGCGCTGGAGAGACCGGTACCCAGGCTCTCCCCCCAATATAACATCACTTGGGACACGGCCTGTTGGGGCTTCCTTCTGTGCCCGAGGGCGGGTTGGCGCTGTGGTCGTCTGGGTGCCAGATCGGCGGGCCATCGTGACCACAGGGTGAGCAGCGCCACGGAGAGTGCCCTCCGCCATCTTTGCTCCAGTGACCAGGTAGTTGGGACCACCAGGCTCAGAGACAGACAGGCATAATATCGCTTCGGGTTCAGGCAGCTTGTGTGTAACCTGCTCCCAGGTTCTGGGCTGATCTGCAGTGACCAGCGCGCCAGATCTGCTGTGGGACTTCTGCCTGGCAGAGGGACGCCCCCCTCCCCCCCCCAGGAGAGATCACACACCCCTGCACAGGGCAGGAGCCTGCCAGCCTCCCTTTGGCGACCTCTGCTCCAGGAATCCACTAGGCTGAGCCTTTAGATGTGCAAGGCCTCCCCAATATAAGATCACTTGGGGCAAAGCACATTAGGGCTCCAAAGTCACTCAGGAGCAGGCAGGCCCCAGAAATCGGTGCCAGGGGAATCCTGGTAATCCAGGGGGGGGGCAGAAATAGCTTTGCAGGCTCACAGGAGGTCCAACCAACAGCCAGTGGCAGCAGGACCAACTAACACCAGTGGTATCCAGATGGCAAAAGGCAAACGTAGGAATGTTACTAACAGTAATCAAAGTAATGTAGGACCATCCGAACCCAACTCTCCAACAGCAGCAAGTCCTGGATACCCCACCACACCCGAAAGACAAGATCTGGATTTAAAATCACTTCTCATGATGCTATTAGAGGATCACAAGAAGGACACAAATAAATCTCATAAAGAGTTACAGGAGACCATGAATCAACGGTTAGAAGCCCTTACAAAGGAAACACAAAAATCGCTTAGAGAAATGCGGGAGAACATGGATCAAAAGATGGAGGCGCACAAGGAGACAACACAAAAATCGCTTAACGAGATGAATCAACGGGTAGATGCACTCACAAAGGAATCACAAAATTTGCATAAAGAAATGCAGAAGAATATGGGTCAACAGACGGATGCCCATAAGGAGGCAACACAAAAATTGCTTAAAGAAATGAATCAACGGTTAGATGCCCTTACAAAGGAAACACGAGAACTGCTTAAAGAAATGCAGGAGACGATGGATCAACAGATGGAATCCCATGAGGAGGAAACACAAAAATCGCTCAGAGAAATGCAGGAGAACGTGGGTCATCAGGAAGAAATCCTGAAAGAGGTAATGCAAAATTACCTTAAAGAAATACAGGAAAATACAAACAAACAAGTGAAGGATCTCAGCAAATCCATCCAGGAACTAAAAAAGGAAGTAGAAACAACTAAGAAATCACAAAGGGAGACAACTTTGGAGATAGAAAACCTTGGGAAGAAATCAGGAGTCATAGATGCAAACATCAACAATAGAATACAAGAGATGGAAGAAAGAATCTCAGGTGCTGAAGATTCCATAGAAAGCATCGACTCAACAGTCAAAGAAAATGCAAAATGCAAAAAACGCGTAACCCAAAACATCCAGGAAATCCAGGACACAATGAGAAGACCAAACCTAAGGATTATAGGTATAGATGAGAGTGAAGATTTGCAACTTAAAGGGCCAGTAAACATCTTCAACAAAATTATGGAGGAAAACTTCCCTAACTTAAAGAGAGAGATGCCGATGAACATACAAGAAGCCTACAGAACTCCAAACAGACTGGACCAGAACAGAAATACCTCCCGTCACATAATAATCAAAACACCGAATGTTCTAAACAAAGAAAGAATACTAAATGCAGTAAGAGAAAAGGGCCAAGTAACATACAAAGGAAGACCTATCCGAATCACATCAGACTTCTCACCAGAGACTATGAAAGCCAGAAGATCCTGGGCAGATCTCATGCAGACACTAAGACAGCACAAATGCCAGCCTAAACTACTATACCCAGCAAAACTCTCAATCACCATAGATGGAGAGACCAAGATATTCCATGATAAAACCAAATTTTCACAATATCTTTCCACAAATCCAGCCCTGCAACGGATAATAGGTGGAAACCTCCAATACAGGGAGAGAAACAACACCCTGGAAAAAATGAGATAATAACCTTCTTGAATCAAACCCAAAAGTAGATAACCACTCAAACATAAAGATAGCGTCAAGAATGGCAGATGGCAATAATCACTATGCCTTAATCTCTCTTAATATCAATGGTCTCAATTCCCCAATTAAAAGACATAGACTAGCAGACTGGATACGTAAACAGGACCCAGCTTTTTGCTGCATGCAGGAAACGCACCTCAGTGTCAAAGACAAACACTACCTCAGAGTAAAAGGCTGGAAAACAATTTTACAAGCAAATGGCCCCAAGAAACGAGGTGGAGTAGCCATCCTAATATCGGATAAAATTGATTTTCAACCCAAAGTCATCAAAAAAGACACAGAAGGACACTACATACTGATCAAGGGAAAAATCCACCATCAAGAACTCTCAATCCTGAATATCTATGCTCCAAATGCAAGGGCACCCTCATTCGTAAAAGAAACTTTACTAAAACTCAAAGCACACATTGCACCGCACACAATAATAGTGGGTGACTTCAACACCCCGCTCTCTGAAATGGATCGTTCAGGAAAGCAGAAACTAAACAGGGACACAGTGAATCTAATTGAAGCCTTGGACCAAATGGAACTAACTGATATATATAGAACATTTCATCCTAGAGCTAAAGAATACACCTTCTTCTCAGCTCCTCATGGTACCTTCTCCAAAATTGACCATATAATTGGTCACAAATCAGACCTCAACAGATACAAGAAGATAGAAATAATCCCATGCCTCCTATCAGATCACTATGGAATAAGGGTGGTCTTCAATGGCAACAAAAACAAAAGAAAACCCACGTACACATGGAGGCTGAACAATGCTCTACTCAATGATAACTTGGTCAAGGTGGAAATAAAGAAAGAAATCAAAGACTTTTTGAAAGTTAATGAAAATGAAGGCACAACATACCCTAACTTATGGGACACAATGAAAGCAGTGCTAAGAGGAAAATTCATAGCCCTGAGTGCCGCCAAAAAGAAACGGGAGACAGCATACACTAACAGCTTAATGGCACACCTGAAAGCCCTGGAACAAAAAGAAGCAAATACACCAAAGAGGAGTAGAAGGCAGGAAATCATCAAACTCAGGGCTGAAATCAATCAAGTAGAAACAAATAAAACCATACAAAGAATCAACAAAACGAGGAGTTGGTTCTTTGAGAAAATCAACAAGATAGATAAGCCCTTAGCCAGACTAACCAGAGGGCACAGAGATAGTATCCAAATTAATAAAATCAGAAACGAAAAGGGAGAGATAACAACAGAAACTGAGGAAATTCAAAAAATCATCAGATCCTACTACAAAAACCTGTATTCAACACAACTAGAAAATCTTGAGGAAATGGACAATTTCCTTGACAGATACCAAGTACCAAAATTAAATCAGGATCAAATAGACCATCTAAACCGTCCTATAACCCCTGAAGAAATAGAAGTTGTCATTGGAAGTCTTCCAACCAAAAAAAGCACAGGTCCAGATGGTTTTAGTGCAGAATTCTATCAGACCTTCAAAGAAGACCTAACACCAATACTCTTCAAACTGTTCCACAAAATAGAAACAGAAGGAACACTACCCAACTCGTTCTATGAAGCCACAATTACACTAATACCAAAAGCACACAAAGATCCGACAAAGAAAGAGAATCTCAGGCCAATCTCTCTTATGAATATCGATGCAAAAATACTCAATAAAATTCTTGCCAACCGAATCCAAGAACACATCAAAACGATCATTCACCACGATCAAGTAGGCTTCATCCCAGGGATGCAGGGATGGTTCAATATAAGGAAATCCATCAATGTAATCCACTACATAAACAATCTCAAAGAAAAAAACCACATGGTCATCTCATTAGATGCTGAGAAAGCATTTGACAAAATTCAGCATCCTTTCATGCTAAAGGTCTTGGAAAGATCAGGAATTCAAGGCCCATATCTAAACATAGTAAAAGCAATTTACAGCAAACCAGTAGCCAGCATCAATCTAAACGGAGAGAAACTTGAAGCAATCCCACTAAAATCAGGGACTAGACAAGGCTGCCCTCTCTCTCCATATCTTTTCAATATAGTACTTGAAGTTCTAGCTAGAGCAATTAGACAAGAAAAAGAGGTCAAAGGGATACAAATTGGAAAGGAAGAAGTCAAACTATCACTATTTGCAGACGATATGATAGTATACATAAGCGACCCAAAGAACTCCACCAGAGAACTCCTACAGCTGATAAACGACTTCAGCAAAGTGGCCGGATATAAAATCAACTCAAGCAAGTCAGAAGCCTTCCTATACTCAAAGGATAAGCAGGCTGAGAAAGAAGTAAGAGAAATAATACCCTTTACGATAGCCACAAACCATATTAAGTATCTTGGCGTGACGCTAACCAAACAAGTGAAAGATCTGTATGACAAGAACTTCAAGTCTCTGAAGAAAGAAATTGAAGAAGACCTCGGAAGATGGAAAAATCTGCCATGCTCATGGATTGGCAGGATTAATATAGTAAAAATGAGCATCTTACCAAAAGTAATACACAGATTCAATGCAATCCCCATCAAAATCCCAACTCAATTCTTCATAGAGTTAGAAAGAGCAATTCAAAAATTCATCTGGAATAACAGAAAACCCAGAATAGCTAAAACTATTCTCAAGAGTAAAAGAACCTCTGGGGGAATCAGTATCCCGGACCTCAAGCTGTACTACAGAGCAATAGTGTTAAAAACTGCATGGTATTGGTACAGTAACAGACATGTAGATCAATGGAACAGAATTGAAGACCCAGAAATGAATCCACACTCCTATGGTCACTTGATCTTTGACAAAGGAGCTAAAACCATCCAGTGGAAAAAAGATAGCCTTTTCAACAAATGGTGCTGGCTCAGCTGGAGGTCAACATGCAGAAGAATGCAAATTGACCCATCCTTATCTCCTTGCACTAAGCTCAATTCTAAGTGGATCAAAGATCTCCACATAAAACCAGACACACTGAAACTAATAGAAGGGAAACTAGGGAAGAACCTTGAACATATGGGCACAGGGGAGAATTTCCTGAACAGAACTCCAATAGCTTATACTCTAAGATCAAGAATAGACAAATGGGACCTCATTAAATTACAAAGTTTTTGCAAGGCAAAAGACACCGTCAAAAAGACAAAGCGGCAACCAACTAACTGGGAAATGATCTTTACCAACCTTACATCCGACAGAGGGCTAATATCCAAGATATACAAAGAACTCAAGAAGTTAAACTCCAGAGAGGCAAGTAACCCTATTAAAAAATGGGGTACAGAGCTCCACAAAGAGTTCTCACCTGAAGAATATCTAATGGCTGAGAAGCACCTAAAGAGATGTTCATCATCCTTAGTCATTAGGGAAATGCAAATCAAAACAACCCTGAGATTCCATCTCACACCAGTCAGGATGGCTAAGATCAAAAACACAGGAGACAGCAGTTGTTGGCGAGGATGTGGAGAAAGAGGAACACTCCTCCACTGCTGGTGGAATTGCAGGCTGGTACAACCACTCTGGAAAGCAGTCTGGCGGCTCCTCAGAAAACTGGGCATGACACTTCCGGAGGATCCGGCTATACCACTCCTGGGCATATACCCAGAGACTTTACCTGCATGCAATAAGGACACATGCTCCACTATATTCATAGCAGCCTTATTTATAATAGCCAGAAGCTGGAAAGAACCCAGATGTCCCTCAACGGAGGAATGGATTCAGAAGATGTGGTATATTTACACAATGGAATACTACTCTGCAATTAAAAACAATGAATTCACGAAATTCCTAGGCAAATGGTCAGAACTTGAAAATATCATCCTTAGTGAGGTAACCCAATCACAAAAGATCACACATGGTATGAAGTCACTGATAAGGGGATATTGACCCAGAATCTCAGAATACCCTAGACACAATCAGCATATCAATAGATTTCTAAAAAGATGGAAGGAGAGACCCCTGGTCCTGGAAAGACTGGATGTAGGGGAACGCCAGGACAGAGTAATGAGAGGGGGTTGAACGGAGAAAAGAGGGAGGGAAGGGGGCTTATGGGACTTTCGGGGAGGGAGGAAACGGGAAAGGGGAAGTGATTTGGAATGTAAATTAAAAAAATAAAATAAAATTAAATTAAAAAAAAAAAAAAAAAAAAATTTCTGTATATTTTGGGTGAAAATACTTTATGGCATCTAAAAACACTAGAAAAAAAAAAAATAAAATTAAATTAAATTAAAAAAAAAAAAAAAAAAAAAAAAAAAAAAAAAAAAAAAAAAAAAAAAAAAGAAATGCATTTGACTTAAAAAGTAGCTAGCAATCGAATTGGTAAGACAAGTTCTGTGAAGTAACTAACAAATAACTTTAAAGTTGCAAAAAGATACCACCTTGGTTATGTAAAAACACAAATAACATATCAAGGAAACTCAAATGACAAGATCTCTCTTAATTACAAAAAATGGAGTAATGAGACTTTTCTTTTTAATTCTTTAGTAGTGGTTCTTATACTATCCCGCAAATTTGGCAGCATAATAATGTTTTAGTCTTTCTAAAAACTGGAGCATCTTCTCTCTCAAACATTAAATTAATAACTTATTAGGACCATATAATATAAGTTCATATTGTCTATCATCATACTCTCAAACTGGATTATCTATGCTTGGGAAAAACATTCTTGTGCTCATCTCTGCAATGATCGGTAGGAGTTCACGGTGACTTTCAAAAATGTGTGCTTTTCAGAATTCAGACAGCATTAAGAATTCCATCTCTGGATCTGGGGAGGTAGCTCAGGAGTTGACTACACTTCCTTCTCTTGCAGGGAGCCCAAGTTTGATTTCTATCTTCACTATCAGGCAACATACAAATACCTATAACTTAACCTGAAGGGAATCTTATACCCTCTTCTGTTCACCGTGGATATCGTGCGTGCACGCGCGCGCACAAACACACACACACACACACACACACACATGTATATGTAACATAATTACAGATAAGAACAAATCCTTAAAAAAATTCTCTTCTTCTAATGCAATAAGGAAAAAGGGATTATTTGACTTTATTTTGCTGTATTAGTATGACTTCAAAATGTCAAAGCAAAACCTTAATTAAACATATTGCCTATTATGCACTTTCACGGAGAAGAAAAAATAAAGTAAAATATTACTTTACAGTGAAATAAAATTCAGGCCAGTTTCAATCATCTCATTTGTTATGGTGTTATCATTATAAAAATGCCTTAAAAATGAGGGAGGCACAGACTTTTATAATAGCAGTATACAAATGTGATTCTTATTTCATCAACAATATGTTCACCATTGGTTAACAGAGTAGGCCAAGAGAACAAATGTATTAAACATAGTATCATGTTCACCTAATAAGACAAAGCCTTAAATGCATAATAGAAAATTATAAGTAATTATAGATCTTGACACATCATACTAAAACCTGAATAAACATGTCAGGATGTAAACAATGAAAAATACTTCAAAATTGTAAAACCCCAGCTCTAAGGAGTATCCTTTCCATGTTTAAGGAGCGTAAACAAAATCTTCACAAATCTGCTTAAGATTTTCTTTTCCTCCTAACCCAAAGCAAGGAAGATGATAGCTGGCATCTTAACAATCTCAGGTAAAGGCATTTCGCTAACCTCTTTAATTGAGTGCGTAGTGTGTATACAGAACTATAATTCTGTCTAAAGGTTGCCTGTCAAGCTGTGTTGTGTTTTTGTTGTAATTACCCGATTTGTTCAGCTTTAATCGTATTTGTGTTTGAAGGTCAGTTGTCCTACTCTGGTGTGGTTATGTAACTGGCACAGACGCAATGCCTATAAAACAGGAAAGGAAACCAGGATCAACTTCTATCCCTATGACTTGCTGTAGCCTGCAGAGCATCTTATTTTCTTCCATTTATGTCCTATTTCATCCCTGTATCATTTTATATTGACCTGGGCAGAGAGGATGCTGGGAACTTGTCTTTGGAGACTTCGTTACCTTTATTCTAGTTGAAGGGCAATAATAATGAATCTGTTCATTATTCATTAATGACCCGGTCTCATGGTGCTAATCTTCAGTAATATTATACTAAGTTCACATATATCAATATGACAAATAAATTTTTATAAGTAAATTATACTAAGGTCACTTATAAATACTTACTTTGGTATGGTCCCATGTAATCAATGCAGAGGGAATTATTCGATTGCATGCTCAATTTTTATCATGTAAAGTTAGTGGATTTATTTTACTATATATTACAGAAGATATTACTAAAAGCAAGAGGAAAAAAATAACATGGTAAGATAAAAGGCAATGTTACTAAAAATGAAACTTTAGCACTTTGGAGATGGAGAGATGACTCAATAGTTTAGGACATTTGCTTCTCTTCCAGAGAACCTAAGTTCAATTCTCAGCAGCCATGAGAGCTGTTTCACAACCGCCTGTAACTGCAGCTCCAAGATCTTATGGCCTCCACAGACATCCACATATACACAGCACATACTTGTACAGCGCACGCATACACACACACACACACACACACACACACACACACACACACATACACACGTAGGAAAAAACTAAAAGAAGCAATGTTAACAATGTTAGAAGAATCTATGGAAGAATTACATGGGGTATGGGAAGAGAAAACACACACACATAGCTCTTGATGCAGTATTGGTAGCTTCACAGTGTAGGAAGAGTGTGAGGTTGAGGGAGCATCTTATAACCAAACTGGATGGTATAAACGACCATGACAAGTGTTGAAGGAAAATCGGGTCTACTACTTAAAGTACCTTCCACTGAGAGACTCTGGCTAAGCACAGATAGAGGCTGTAGGAGACTCTTCAAGGGCAGAACAGTGGCCATGGTGCTTAATTCTTATTTGAATTGTAAATATTACTATCATTTTTAGTCTGACTCAGGATACTTTGTCTTACACTTCCCAATTTTGGAAGATCTTGCTGTGGTTACGTGACGCATTATTAGATATACATGAGTTCACATTTCTGCTTAGTAGTTTTTCTTTGACTTCACTGCTTTATTTCACATTTAAATTCTTCAGTCTGCTGTTAATAATGGTGATCATAGCTTATGTGTCTTTGCATTTCTCTGTTGTAATTCTTTCATTTATTTTATTTTACTTATTTTGAGTAACTCAATAGTGGGTTTTTCCTCTTTTTAAAAATTTCAGTGAGCTTTATTATTAAACTATTTTTAAAGTCCAAGCTACATTTTTATAGTTTTGGACTCGCCAACCTAACCACTTTTTATTTACTGTCACTGGGTGCTTTTTGTTCCGTTGGATAAATTATTTTTTATTTCTTTTTTTCTTTTAGGGAGTTGAAGCTAGAGGAAGTTTTAGAATCTGCCAACTAGTTTTAAATGTTTGACAGTTACGGGTGAAAAGTTATAAATTAAAATGTTCTAAAGTCATCTTATCCATTCCTTTACTGTGTGATAAGTGCTAACCTGCCTGAATTCTATTTAGCACACCTCAGTTAATTGCATCAATCAGAATTTTACTGTGCTTAATTGCATGTATGTGACTTTGATTTGTTGAGATGTTATTGCCTGATGGGCTCACTTGCTGTTCTTGCCAGAAGCTCATGCCTATTAGTTTGTTCATATTAAGGGAAGTATTATGCAAAGTCTTCAGCCTTACTAGATTTGAAAATTTTACAGACAGCCTTGCAAAACTGCCTGAGCATCTTGTCCCTCACTTAGAATTATTCCTTGTTTTACAACTCTTTCTTCGTCATATGACACCCTATTTTTTTTCTGGTGAAATATATGCTAAAATAAATTTATTTAATTCCAAGTGATTAATTTTCTTTTTACTGTGTAATAACAGCTAACACTGCTTTCCTCTGTGCTTTAATATTACAGATCAGATCTCTAAAAGAAGGTTATGTTTTGTTTAAACTTTTTAATACTCAAAAAGCTGCTTCATCTGAGTATTCAAATGCTTCTTCGGTTCTGGAAAATTCTACCAAGTATCGCCCTGAATGTCTTTAAATACTGATGTTGCAGTGTCTTAATTAGCACCATGAAGGAAGCCTCTGGCTCCCCAAAAGTCATCTTTAGTTCCACCAGCTTTTGCCTGTGGGTATCAGGGTACTTCCAAGTCACTGGTTTGAGCCATTGAGAATATCTTCTGAGTTTAAGATCCATCACTGTCCTTTACAGACTATTCTAAATAAAAATTACAAACCTAACTTTCCATCAATAGGATATTTAGTTCCTGCTTCAACCAAATACCACACACTGTTTTCTGATTTGCATAGGTTTCTTCATTGCCACACATGTAAAACATCTTTATTTCTAAGTTTGTCTGTGTGTATGTTTGTGAACAAATAAGCAGGTACTTGTGGAGGCCAGAGGAGGTCAGATTCCCTGTAGCCGCAGTTGCTGGCAGTTATGGGCTGTCTATCATATACAGATCCTGGGAACCAGCAATGGAGACACCTCTCCAACCTTTACCACACATCTTTGAAGGGTATATAGCCCATTGTAGAAATATTCAATTCATTTACGAGTTCTTTATCTGGTTTTTTACTACTGAAACATTGTCTTGCTCATGAAGGAAATTTTGTTTGTGGTTCATGTAATAACATGAATATAATATGTTGTGTAACTTTGAGGCTCACAAACCAGAGCCAGGTTTTTGGTTTAGTCCTGGATTTGCTACTCTCGAGATGTGTGGCCATGTGAGAGTAAAGCAAACACAGATTCTGAGGTGAATCTTTCTGTGCTTCCGGGGACTGAATCTTCTCAGAGGGAGCTTAATGGGTTCCGATGGCTAGTCTTGCCTTTGTCCTCCTCGACTTTATCCCAGGAGATACTGACTGGCTTATGTTCCTTGAACCTCAAGGATAGAGGTTTAAGTTGCTATAGAGAAACAGACTTCGAGGTTCTTCCTAACCCTCTGGAGAGTTGGAAATCTCCAGATACCCAACAAATTGCCCTAAAGGTCTGTGTGTGACTTGTCTAGTTGTGTGACTTACTTGTCTCCTTGTCTCATTTACTCACTTGTGCTTAGCAGAGTGCGAGCATTTATCTGCCACCAAGGTAACAACTGGACTACCAATTCCTTCATTTTGTTTTACTTCTTCAATATATAGACTCAGGAGTTCACACTCAGCCACTACCATCTCAGTGGATCTGTGACATTATATCCTTAGATCCTACACATTTCGGCTAGTACCAGTGGTCCCTCTTAATGTCCTATACCAGATGAAAAGCATGGAATTGTATGAATAGAAGATAGAATTAATTTAAAATTTATCCATGAATAAAGAGTGCTTTGCAGAGCCCATTATCAGCAAATCAAGCCTCACAATAAAAACAACAACAACAATAATAATAATAATAATAACAATAACAATAATAATCCATGAGGCATTGGGCAGCAACTGATAAGAACTGAGGAACATGTTCTCAGGCATGGCAATCATATCGATTTCTAAAACCCCCCAAATCACTCCAATTTTGGCATCTCTCTCTACTGTGGAATAATGGTGGTTTACTATTAAATAATAATTATTATTATTACTGAAACATTGTCTTGCTCATGAAGGAAATTTTGTTTGTGGCCACTTGGAGGCCACTTGGAACTGAGCAGGCTGAGAAGCTAAAGTTTTGACGTCACGTACTATTTCAACCCTTAGGCACAATGTAAGCTAGCACTGAATAAGTACCTGAGCTATCCACACATTACTTTTCATCATGACCTATTGTTAGCATAAGCATATGACCCATTCCATCCATGTTCCTTTTGACAATGTAAAATAAAACCATTCAAGAGGATGCTAACTTTTGCATTCAAGTACACACAGTGCCAAATCCTGATGGCCATGGCTAACAGAATGCTAAGATTGTTTTGATTATATCATTTATCTTTTCTTTTGTACATAATAGATATACATTACTAAACAATTGATTGTGTGGTGTGTGTGTGTGTGTGTGCTAGAGAGTGGGGGTTGTATTGTAAAATAGAACCCTGGTCATGCATGCCAGGTAAGCTCTGAGCTACATCTGAAACCTCTGTGACTTCAAAATACTAAAACTATTCTACAACACCCTGCATGCTAAAAGCACTGCACATTCCACATGGACATCTGAAGAGATGATCAATCAGTTGAAGAGTCAACAAGGGTTAGTAGCTAGTCCCAAGTTTGACAGGAAGAGGTGCTGCCCATGGGCCTGGAGACAGTGGGCAAGGTGTTTCTGTCTTCTATAGTTGCCCGATATTAGTTAGAGAGCCAAGGATTGACCTGTAGACAGATCTGGAAAATATTCTCCCCAAAGCAGGAGAAATCCAGAGAAGCCACAGGGGACAAAACAGAAACATGGCTGCTCATCAGTCCCTGTGCCTTGGTAATTGTGAGGCTGAATATGAGCCCCATAAAGTTGGCTCTACTTAGACTAGTGTTCACTGTTTCCCCAGATGATGCTGTTCCTTGTATCTGTGGCTGCATCCCGTCCTCTCCACTTAAGATGCCCCCTTCCTCCACAAGTCCCACAGAGCTTTGTGACAACTGAGTCATTTTCTGAATGCCCAGTCTTACTCCTGCTAGAATCAGGTGTCACCCCCACCGCTACTCTGTGGATGTTCTAGTTAACTCATCTATTGGCTCCCGATACATGGGGACCTACATACAGCAATGGGCTTCTTTTGTTTGCTTCTCTCTGAGGAAATGTTTACATTGGATGTTACTGTGGAATTACTTTCCTTCTATTGCTCCAAAGTAATACTTTTTGAGCTCATGAATGAATCCAACAATAGCTGGAGAAATCTTTTTTTAAGACTATAATGATCATTAAGCCAGGTGGTGTATACCTGTAATCCCAGCACTAGGGAAACAGGCAGGTGGGTCTCTGTGAGGTCAAGGTCAACCTAGTCTACATAGGGAATTCTGTTATCCAAGAATAGATAATGTGACCCGGTCTTTAAAAGGGGGTGATAAAATGAGCAATAACTGCATGCATAAGAAGATCATAAGAGGATCACTGAGGTAGGGGCAGTTCAATGTCTGTCTGTCTGTCTGTCTGTCTGTCTGTCTGTCTGTCTGAAAGATAAGGATGAAAAGCAAAGCAAGATTACTCTCTGTGTACAGGAAAATCCTTATGAATAGAGAGTAACCTAGATTGTATTCAGTCAATACTTGTTTGAAGGTATCCTTTCTGTCTATAAGTTGAGCATGTGATTGAAAGAATCATGTTAGAACTAGAACAGGGCAGTTAATTTTATGTGTCAGCTTGACTGGGCCATAGGGTGCCTGCATGTTTGATGCAGCATTAGTTTGGGTGTGTCACTGAGGTTGTTTTTAGGTGAGATTAACCTTCATTCAGCAAACAGTGGAACAGGCTGCTTCTCCAATGAGTATCACCCTCATAACTAGAACTGACCCTCTTTCCAGTCAGGAGATTTGTCTCTTCTGAACCCCAGACTTAAAATGAATTCTTAGGACTTCTGGAAAACTGGAGTCTGCCAGCTTTCAAGCCACTGGCCTCCTTGATTCCCTAGCTTGCTAATTGTAGATCTTGGGATTTTTTTTTCAGCTTACCGGTCATTTTACATAATGCAATTGTCTGTCTGTCTATCCTGTATTCTGTGCTTCTGTTTCTTTGGGGAACCAACTAATACAGATTTTGCTACCAAAAATGGTCCTAGATGGACAAAGCTTAAAGGTTGTTTTCCAAGATTTTGCTGGAATTTCTTAAGTCAGCTTTTAGGCTGGTTAAATCCAATTATAATAATGAGTTTCTTCCTAGGCATAATATTACAAATATATACTGTGAGTATCACTTTTTCTCCTACTGCTTGGGATAGAACACACAACAGAAGAGTTCTGCCACTCAAACACACACCCACAAACATTATCAGATACTTTCTCTATCTTAACCACTCAAAGGAAACGAAGGTCCTGGAACTAATGCAATATCTTATTTTAAAAACATGTTGGCAAACTAATGTCATGTTAGTGGGTAGAGTCCATTTTCTCTAGATAAAGTGGAGAAAGAAGATGAACACATGATTATCAATTCTTGGCTCAAGTACCACAGTTGTGTCCCCAAAGCTTCTGGGTGCTCCTGGCTTATCATGTGAAGCCATAGGCTAAAATTGTTGCCATTCAATCACAGTACTAACTAACCCATATCCCTGACTGGATAAATTACAGTTTAAGTTGAACTCAGTCTTCACAGGTATCTACTGTTAATACCAGGATATTATTCAGGAAGAAATGGAATCCGGAATGCAAGAGTGAGAGGTCCTATGTCTGGTCCATCATTACATCAAAGCATGCACCTTGTCTAATTTCACACATTCACAGCTAATAAGGATTTCTGCCTCAAAATAAATGATACCCTATATATCATCTGTATCTGTTTTAGACACCTGGAGCATGTATTCATATGACATTTTGATGAAACTCCAGCGTTTAGCGTTAGATTGAATTAAAATTTTAGGAATCACAGGCTAGAAGAGATATATAGTTCATCCAAGGAAATGAACTTCGGAAAGCAAGGAGAAAATGCTATAGTTACCATCTTATGTCTCCTGCCCTCAAAAGTCTGTATCTTAAAGCCTGAACCAGCAATGTGATGGTATGCAGAGCTGTGGCCTTTTGAAGATAATCACTTGACTCAGACACAGTCCTGAGGGAGAGACTCTGGTAAGACAACCCTCACAGCTGCCCCCTCCCCCAATGTAGCAGCATGCTCATCTCAGACTTTCAACATCTACTATGATGGGAGATACAGCCCAGATATTTAAGCTCCCTTGTGCATGGTGCTTTGTTATGGAAGCCCAGGCAGACTAAGACCTTGTTCCAACTCAGAGGATTCCAAATCAGCTCTAACCACTGAGCACAAGCGAGCTTTTACTGCCTGGTCTGCCCACTTACAGTCAGTCTAGTCTGCTCAGCTACCCATGTGTCCACTGCAGATCCTTATGATCTAAACCACAGAAGACACACCTTGAGAATCCAAGACACAAACCAAGCTATTCTCATCACACTGATTAGCACTTTGTTAAAAGCCAGCATGTTACAATATTTAAAATGATATCACATTCAAAGAATATTCCCAAATGTGCTAAAGTGCTCTGTTTAAATTGTACAGCTCTATATCATAAGCTCTGGTCTTTGGAAAATACTCATTGGCAGGACGTTAAACTGACCACCATTTTGTATACTTTCTATACTCTTAAGTATAAAGCAGGTATCTGGGGAGATGAAAATTCAGAGTTATGCAAGTTGAGGAAAGCACATTCACATATGAATTAAAATTCTAAGCGCTTACATAGGTTTCAACTTCTGTTATCTTATTGCCCTATGTACTACGATATTTAAATGACAGTTTCTCTTAAATGTTTTATTTCTATATCCCTATTCTCTCTCTTAATTATTCAAGACAGTGTTATCTGTATCAATTATTGTACTTCTCACGGAATATTGTTTCTACCTCATTCTATTTTATCAAGCTTACCTCCCAATTTGATATTACCTGAACTTTACTCCACCTCAAATGCTCTGACAAACAAGGACAATTTGCAGAGTGAGATTTAAACAGTGATGACAAATATTTTTAAACATTTAGCAGTTGAACACTTTTGGTCATTTTTTTCCCTCAAAATTGTAAAGCCAACAAACACATTTCACAAAACTGAAAGAGTAAAGAGTCGGCACACCAGACAGAACAGTCAACAGCTGGGAGAAAATTGAATTGAACTTTATCCAGAGATGATAGGGAAAGAGAATTAAAGGCTTTGGTATGCTTATAACAAGTGAGAATATATACAAATACATTAGAGGGAGATCATTCAGACATCTTGAACAATTTTCCAAAGATTTCTGATTCAAAAAGCCCCAAAAGATGACTTGGCCCAACACACAGTTTCATGCAAACTTTAACCCATATGCTTCTCATTTATTTACACTTGATGCATCAAACATTTCTTGAACACAGGCTGTTTGATTCCTATGAACTGATTTGAACCTTTTATAGAGGTCTGTTCCTTCTCTTTGAAGTCAGTTCTGCCAAACTGAGTCTACTTGACTTGGGATTCTGCACTGAGCTCTTGCATTTTTCACACAACCACTTAGGGGGTTTAGATTTCATTAGAGACACCAAGTACGATAAAACCCAACACCCAGGCCTCACAAGAATTTTTTTTTTCCAATCTATGGCAAATAAGATTTTAGTTGCTTGCTGATCATTTCCCTGATTGGAGTTTCCTACCTTATATTAAATCAACAACCATCCTTTCCCTTCTCTTGGTGTGGTTGTTCAATGATTTGGTGATGGTGGTGGTGGTGGTGGTGGTGGTGGTGGTGGTGGTGGTGGTGGTGGTGGTGTGTGTGTGTGTGTGTGTGTGTGTGTGTGTGTGTGTGTGTGAAAGAGAGAGAGAGAGAATAAATGTCATTTTTCCTGCTAGGCTCCTTCTAGTACCCCATTGCTTCCTTGTGTTGACTTTAACGAATTTGAGATTTATTTGATATAGGGGATCTACATCTTGTTTGAAACACTAGTTTGTCTTGAACAACCAGCATTAATTTTTTAGATTTAAATATATGATAAATACAGATAACCTTACTCTATAATTTCTGAATGAGAAAACTAGATTTCAGATGGTACATTACCCTCAGTGAGCTAGTGTGACCAATTACCAGCTCTTATACATAAACCCAGGCCATGATTGATTCCAAAGCCATGGTGCACTCTAACATGTTGAATGAAATCCCGGTTAAATCCCCCTTGTAAGTGTTTCAGCCTCATGAAGTAGGTGTAACAAATCAAAATGACGTGCCTGCACTTCCCAATTTAACTTCTTCAGATATTGTTTTATACAGTGAAAACACTACTGTTGCCAGCTAAGTATGTTCAACACCCACAGTATTCTAGGGCCTAGCTTACTGTAAAGATGTATTTGCACTGGGTTTACATAGTAGATGTTTTCTTTACAGCATCCAGAAGCTTGGTGGGTTAACAGGGGTGCTAACATTAAAAGACAGATATTTAATTGAGAGGATATGAAAGGCCCACTGCTGAGTAAGAGTACATAACTGAACATGGAATCAAACTCAAGTGCAAATCCTGTGAGTGGGCTCAGCCTCTGGTGGCCTCTGTCCTTTGACTCACTGAATTTATTGAGAGTGATCTGGGACAGTGGCTCTCATCCTTGCTGTAGAAAACTGAGTAAGTCACCAGGCTGTCACCCCCCCCCCCTTTTTAACTACCTCGAAATTCTCTCAAATTCTGTATTGTCCAATGAGTTTCTCATTAGAACCGTATCTCCTCTCAGCATGCAGGCTTTCAGATTCCAGTTCTAAAGGTAGATATGCGAACTTCACGCTTCCTTAAGTAAATAACACCATTTCCACTCACAAAAATGAAGTCTTCAAATAAATATCTAAATGGGAGGAAATTATACTATATTACACATACAAATAAAATAAAATAGGCAAAAATCTTAAGTTCTAGAACATTTGAAAAGTAAGGAATAAGCTATTCTATAATTACTAAAATGTTCATGTTTAAAGATAATTCAAACGTATCTCTCACTCAGCATGTGTGAGCATCTGTGTTACTAATAGCAGAAGAAAGTTAACACAGGTTTCCAGAGAGTTTAAGAAAGAGCTGCCATCTTTAGAGAGACTGGCTGCGGGGAACACAAGAAGTCAGCAACAGGAGGCATACAACAAACAACATTCATAGCTGTGGATTCCATCAATTCATATGATTGCTGAAAGAGCCATTGTTAATAAACCCGGGAATGGCTACTGTTGTGGGAATAATATACTAATAATTGATGAAGTAAAATAGAACATTTTGTGATGGGTAAAAAATAGTAGTGTCAGGGACTGGAGTGATGGCTCAATGATGAAGAACCCTGGCTACTCCTCCAGATGATGCACGTCCAATTCCTACCATTTACACAGTGCTTCCCAGACACTTACAACTCCAGTCTCAGGACCTTCTGTGACCTTCTTCAGGCTTCTGATATCTACAGGTGCCAGGAGTATATTTGGTGCGCAGACATACTTGCAGATAAAAACAAGCAAACAAAAAAACCATACATATTAAAATAAACAAATAAACAAATGTAACATTAAAGTGACATGGATTTCAACATAATAATATGACTTAATAGATTAAGAATAATCAAAAAGTATGGCTGAAGGACTTTGGAAATAATCTCACCCGAACTTCACGAGTTTACAGAGTTGACTGAAAAAGTAGAGTTTCTCAGATAGAAATGGGACAAGGTTCTCTAAGCCTGAGACCTACATTCAACGCTGGCTGCATTTGTGTGATTCCTGACTGCTAGATGGAATAGAAAACTAGGGATAACCAAAGCTTCAAAGGATCATACTCCAGCTGTACTCCTTGGCAAATTCCAAAGTCCGATGTTATCTGGGCCACACATGGCATAGATGTGTGGGCTTTGAGAGCTAGGAATCTGTTTGTGGATACAAATGTCATGTATTTAGCAGTCAGAAAAAAATCTATTTAACCAGAAAAATCCATAGAAAAACTTCCCAGCTAAATTCAGACTGGAATGAATGAAGACTGAGGTGGGAGTCAGAACGTCTGTGAATCAGACAAGTCTAGAATCCAGGCAAGAACAGACCTGAAGTTGGGTGGAGTGAGCCTAAAGTTTGGCAATGACTACAGTATTAATATTGACTATTGAGTATGGATTGTGTATATAGTGGGACCTAAACCAAATCAAAGGCAGTCTTATTTGTGAAACTAAAATGACTACTCTTTGAATTTATGAGGCCAGGTTGCCTGAGCTCATTAAATACACACACAGAAGGCTCAGTCACCATCTGGGAGATTTGGAAAAGACATTATAAGAATTGTCACAACTGGTTTTTGTCTTGGCACAGGGAGTTAAAGGTTGGGCATGTTCTCACAGGATTTCAGTTATGATTTGTTTTTATTCCTCCACGAATAAAATGGAGAGTGTTAAGAAATGTTACCTTACCAGGAAAGTCAAGGGATGAAAACAATTGACTTTTAGCATAAACTATCAATGTCCAGAGAGTTGACTCTCCTGTCTTTTGCTTCTATCACCCTGCTTATATAGTTCTATTGTTAATATTTACCTTGTAAATATTTTAATGCCAAGCATCCCACAGTCATACAGAAACAACTTGAACCTTGCCAACAAGATTATTGTACAGAGATTGGGAAAATTTAAATTCTCTTCAAGATGTCCTCCATAAAGCCTCAGGCACAAAAATCTTTCAGGAATTTAGAATCCGATGAAGAAAAAATAACTAAAAGTTGGTAGATGATAAGTTAAAGAGAAAGATATTTTATTTAAAATAATATTACTTATTTAATGATTACAATGATAGAGGCACAGAAACACAAAGTGGAGGAAACCCAGCTCCTAAGAGATGACTCCATTATTTGCTTTATGTAGGGATCAGAAAGATGTGGACCTTTGAGACAAGGTCAGTCCTCTATGATGGAACCCATCCTATGGGCAGCCGATTGTTGCAGACCATCTTCCTGCAACTAAAATGCTGCATAGGTCTATAGAACATCAACAGCAGTTTGATTTTCCTTTCTTTTACAGATTCACTACACCTAGTTACAACCAAATGTAGTATTTCTGAAGTTTTATATTCAATGGATTATTTCTGGCATCTTGAAAGCCAAGTGTTTCATTGTAAGCCATCTTAATTATTATAAACAGTGTGTGTGTGTGTATGTGTGTGTGTGTGTGTGTGCTTTATAGACTGAGGCTGTGTTTCACAAGACCAATAAATAAATACAAATCAAGAACTAAATATTTAAAGACATATTAACATCTAAAATGTAGGATACATAGCATGTATATGCAATTTATATTACTACAAGCACCAGAGACTTATCAAAATCTGCATGCAAAAATCATCGCTGAACGCTCTTTTGTGATATATCCTTTCATCAAAATGTGACAATGAAACAAAAGTGAACATCAGGGAGAAGTGTCTCTCTCCAAGCAGAGTACTCAGAAGCGACAGAGGCAACACTTGAACCCAGCCCTCTAAAGACAAATGCACTCTACCTGACATTAGCAAGACAGCACAGGGTCCAGAGAAAAGTGTTCCACCATTAACATTGTCTTGGTTTTAGAGTGTAATTCAGTACTTGGAAAGGGGAGACAGGAGGACCAGGAATTCAAAGTCATCCTCAGCTAAATAGCAAATACTAGCAGAGACTGGGGTACATTAGACCTCAACCCAAACAAACAAAATATATGCACACTTTATGGTGCTTTTTAAAATTATATAGTGTGGCCATTGTATTTTCGAAGCACAATTTTTTAACAGTCTCATCAGATGTAGGCAAATGTTAGAGTTACTGTTCTTTTCTCAATATACATAATATTAAAAGCATACATGTATATGTGAACACACACACACATACACAAACAGAGCTGTGGGGTCATTCAGATCTGACTTTCTGAGTAGTCACGGGTCCTCCCCTCTAAAGTAGAAATATTAGAATCACCCATGAAATGGTGGACACAGCTAATGCAGAGATCTTAGACCAAGTTTGAGTCACTTCTATCTAAATTTATGGCGATTGCTCCTTATAAACATTTTCTTATATTTTATTGTTGTGAGCCTAGCCTTTAATGGCTGAGCCATCTCTCCAACCCAACATTTTCTTAATGTAAGCAAAATATTAATCTCATCTATTTTCTAAATGTTTATTACACAGAATTAGATGACAGTTTCACATCAAACTGTCTGGAATGTCTACATAGTTCTTATTATACAGCAGTATACCATAAAAATATTGTTCAATACTTTAGAAAGTTAAATTCATTGGCACTTATTCAACTAAATAATTAAAAAATATATATACTTAGCTGGGCAGTGGTGGTGCATGCCTGTAATCCCAGCACTTGGGGAGTAGAGGCAGGTGGATTTCTAAGTTCGAGGCCAGCCTGGTCTACAGAGTAAGTTCCAGGACATCCAGGGCTACACAGAGAAACCCTGTCTTGAAAAAACCAAATATATATATATAGATATAGATATATAGATATATAGATATATATTTGCTTATGAGTCTACAATATAGGTATTAACACATATTTGAATATTTGAATATTTATTTCTTTTATTTATTGGTGTTTTGATACAGAGCTTTACTCTACAGTCCAAGTTACTCTCAAACCTGTGACAGTCGTCCTAAGTCCAATTTTAGGTGAGTACCATTATACACAGTCATTTCTTTTTTAATCTTAAATATGACTGCAAGACTGAGGAGATACCTTAGTAGTTGCGAGCACATCCAGTTCTTGAGAGGCCCACAGTTCAGCTCCCCTCACCCATATGGAGCAACTCACAACCATCTGTAACTCCAGTTCCAGGGTGTTTGATGCCCTTTTTGGTCTCCACAGGCAACTGCACTCATGTGTAAACCTCCCTGACCCCCACACATACATATATCCATAATAAAAATATTTCTTTTTTAAAAATGAGTACAATTTTAATGTACCTTTAAGGTTTGAGATTTTTCAGCTCTGAGTGTGTATGGTTGATATTTTCTCATTTCTTCCTCCAGGAAAACACTGATTTTCAGAAGAAACCTTGCATGATCTGTCGTAAGTCACAGTGTAAGTGATGACAGGGCTGGCTTGCTGACTTAGCCACCAAAAGTACTTGTCTCCAGGGCTAATGACCTGAATTGGCTTACCAGGACCCTAGGTGAAAGGAGATCGTTGATTCCAGAGAGACAGTCTTTGACCTATACACACACATGGCATGGCACAGCTGAAGATGTGTTTACACACACACACACACACACACACACACACACACACACACACACACACACAGAGAGAGAGAGAGAGAGAGAGAGAGAAGTCAATTAATTAATTAGATATTTTAAATGTTTTTTAATTTTTATTTTTTGCATTTTTATTAGATATTTTCTTTATTTACATTTCAAATGTCATCCCCTTTCCTGGTTTCCCCTCCGAAAACCCCCTATCCCATCTGCCCTCCCCCTGCTCACCAACCCACCCACTCCCGTTTCCCTGTCCTGGCATTCCCCATACACTGGGACATCGAGTCTTCTCAGGACCAAGGACCTCTCCTCCCTATGATGTCCAACATATGCAGCTGGAGCCATGGGTCCCTCCATGTGTACTCTTTGGTTGGTGGTTTGGTCCCTGGGAGCTCTGGGGTACTGGTTGGTTCATATTGTTGTTCCTCCTATGGGGCTGCAAGCTCCTTCAGCTCCAATGAATTAAATTTTTAAAGAAGAGATTATAGGACAGACTGGGACACCCTGATTATGTATGTTATCTATATACAACATTATGTTTGGCCTACTCTCAAATTCTTTATTCTTATGCCCTCTCCTCTCTCTCTCTCTCTCTCTCTCTCTCTCTCTCTCTCTCTCTCTTCATTTTTTTAAACCTCTAGTCACTGTTTGCTTGCTCCATGCTCTGATTTTCTCACCAGATTTCTCCATTTAAACCAATCCAACTGCCAGGGACTCTGTCCTAAGGTGAAAGGATTATCTGTTTAGGCTGTAGAGTTGACACCACTGTCATCCATGTCTTCCTGGTGGGCATTTGGAGCAAGTTCCCTCCAATTCAAAATCTGGAAAGTTTATTGTACAACTCTGGGATTCTTCAGTTTAAAAAAGGGAGGGGGAGTGCAATCCCCCTGTTCCCATTAGAAGAGTCTGTCTGTGAAGTCTTGTTATGCAATGAGTACCATGTGGGAAGAAAGAGCGAGTTCAGAGCATCATAATAGGCACAAAAATAGGGCCAATTTTCACATTACAGATCTAAATTGGAAAGGAAGGAAATGAAGACATCAGTGGATAAATTAATGTAATTGGAGAATACTGTAGTCAGAGTATTTGTTTGCTCTAATCTTGTACACGATATAAAAATGTTGCTGCAATGGAGCCCAGCTGCAAGTAATCACAGCGAGACCAGAGGAAATCAACAGAGATGGTTTGCTAGAGAGGTGGCTGCCTGCAAAGCTTTTTTCTTGGAGGAAAATAGACAATCCCCAGCAATACTGTGTGAAGAAAGTGTTGTAGCTCTGAGAAGTTCTATACCTGCGCTAAGGCACTGCTGATGGAAAATGTGAATTAACTTCACAATCTTCATTTCCAATCTTCTTCACAATCTTCTTCATGGCAGAGGTACCAGATTCTATAATGATGGGCCCCATCATCCAGAGGGCCTTGAGTATGGCGTGCCTTTTTAAGTGTGTCTGCATCATAATAGAGAAGGGAACCCATCTGCCAGTGTCTCAAATGGTCTGGGAACAAGTGATCTTTTATTTATATTTAAGATGGTTGCTTATTTTCTTCCAAAGTTGAATACAGCAAAGCCAGCATCGTCAAGTGTGATGCGAACATTCAGATTTCAACTAGAGGATGAACTGTATATTCCTACCTCTTTGCAAATGGAAAATAGTCTATTGATTCAAGAATTGATTAGCCTTGGTTATGAACATCTTGCTAATAAGGGGAAAAGCCCATTGTTATGGTTTGGTAAATGTCCCTCAAAGGCCTATGAATTGAATGATTCTTAAGTTCATGTGCTATTGAAGGTAGAGGAACCTTTGAGAAGGTACGTTAGGAAAGAAGACTCAGTCTAGGGAAGTTGGATCACTGGAGGTAAATGTCCCAAACCGAAATAATTCCTTCTTAATTTTTAACTTGATTATCAAGGGTACTTTTCTACTGTGATTAAAAAAAATGTATATATCCATTTCAATTCTAGTAAAACCTGTGTCTTTCTAGGCATAATTTTTATAGAAGAGTGAACACTTACTCCTGACTATGTAGGTTTGCCAATACCATTGGAAGGGATTGTCTCTCTCACGGCATAAGGAGACTTCCTTGGTTTTCACGGAAAAAGTGACACTTGCTTCCTGAGTCATCAATCACTATCCAATATTAAAAAAGAGAATGTCATTAAAAAAAACCTTTCTAAATTAATTGAGGGTGAAATTAAAAACATTTTGTGATAAAATCAGAGATTTACATGGAAAACATTTCTGATAAAAGAGAATATATGGAAAAGCATGTTAAAATTGAAGATTATCATGAAAAAATAATGCAGATAAACTGGTAGACATAAAAAATTTCTAAATTAATTGAAAGAAATTATAAACATTTTCTGATAAAATTGAAGATTTACATGAAAAATATTTCTGTTAGTCTATGTCTTTTTACTGGAGAATTTAGTCCACTGACGTTAAGAGATATTACAGAATAGTGATTGTTGCTTCTGGATAATTTTCCATAAAATAGTCAATTTTAGCATGTTTTTCTATATATTTCTTGAATTTTATCAGAAATATTTTCTATGTAAATCTTTAATTTTACCTGAAAATGTTATAATTCCACTTTCAAGCAACTTAGAATTATTTTATGCCTACCATTTTATCTGTATAATTTTCCATGATTATCTTCAATTTTGACATGTTTTTCTATATATTTCTTCAATTTTATCAGAAATATTTTCCATGTAAATCTTCCACTTTATCAGAAAATGTTTATAATTCTGCTTTCAATCAACTTAGGAATACTTTTATGCCTACCATTATTATATCTATATAAAATTTTCCATGATAATCTTCAATTTTAGCATGTTTTTCTACATTTTTCTACAATTTTATCAGAAATAATTTCCATGTAAATCTTCAGTTCTATCATAAAATGTTTCTACTTCCATTTTCAATTAATTTAGCAATGTTTTTATGTCTACCACTTTACTCTTTAATTTTCCATGAAAATTGTCAATTTTAACGTGTTTTTCTATATATCTCTTCTATTTTATCAGAAATATTTTCCATGTGAATCCTTAATTTTTCATAAAATGTTTTTACTTCCTTCTTCAATAGAAGAACATGCTTAAGAAAAAAAAAAAAGAAAAACCAAATGGGCATACACTAAAGAGAGAGAGAGAGAGAGAGAGAGAGAGAGAGAGAGAGAGAGAAAGAGAGAGAGAGAGAGAATGTCAATAATCTGTTTTGCTTTTGAGCGACATTCTTCTGTAGCCCAGGCTGTCTTAATACTTGACATGTAGATGAGACTGGCTTGAACTACTAATCCTCTTGCCTCTGGCTTCCAAGTCCTGGATTGCAGGCATGTGAAAGAGTATATTTTTAATAATTTTGACCATACAGCATTAACTTGAGTTAAAGTCAGTTGTCAAATTTGCAGGGCTATTAAACATAAAATATAACATTTATTTTTACCATTCCTTGTCCTCAAAATCCCAAATGGGACTTCCTTAGTCTCAAGTGAATCAGAACACACTTCATATAGAGCATCTGTGACATGTTCTTTGTAGAACTATTTATAACTTGAAAGCAGCCTAATGCCATTGGATGACATATGATCATGTGACCCATTCCAAACTGCAATATCAAGGAAAGACTTTTCCTCTGTCTTCCTTGTTCAGTTTTCATGGGCAAGCATCAGCATTCTTCAAGGGCTCAGTATATGTTTTTGAATAAGTACTTGAAAAGTTTCTATGAGAAATTTTAAGTTTGAGAATCATTTGCTTAAAAGATGTCAGGATGCGCCTAATAATTTGCTAAGATTCACAAGTTCTTGTGTAGTTATTTGTATATATAAAATGATGTAAGAATCCATTTTTAATACCTTAGCTGTTTTCTTCAATTATGTGTGTGTGTGTGTGTGTATCTGTGTGTTTGTCTGTGTTTGTGTCTGTGTGTGTTTCTCTGTGTGTGTGTCTGTGTGTGTGTATGTGTGTGTGTGTCTGTGTGTGTGTATGTGTGTGTGTCTCTGTGTGTGTGTCTGTGTGTGTGTCTGTGTGTGTCTCTGTGTGTGTCTCTGTGTGTGTGTATGTGTGTGTGTCTGTGTGTCTGTGTGTGTGTGTGTGTGTCTCTGTGTGTGTGTCTGTGTGTGTGTATGTCTGTGTGTGTGGGGGGGGAGTTACAGGGCATAATACAAAGGCCAAGGGCAAGCAATCCCCCAGTGAGCTATATCTCCAGCCCTAACCCTGTCTTCAGATTAAAACTTACTGACAAGTTTAGCTAAGAACAATGTAATGGTTAAGGCATACTTTTAAAACTTAGCTTAATATTAAATTTGTCTCCTGTGTTCTAAACAGAATTGTAAGTGGAGCAGTTAATCTTTTCATAGCCCCCTCTTTCTGACATGGACGTCATAAGTCCTACAACCTATGCTGTGGATTGTCAAAATGATGGATTCCATGTCCGTTAATCATGGTGATTGGCATGTTAGAACTTTTCCCACACTGGAACTCATGCTACTTGTTTTAGTGAGTTCTGAGGAAATGGCAGGGTGAAGGGAGACATGAGTTGAACCCAGGACTAGAGACAAAGTGTGGTCCGTGTGTGGAAATGATGCTCTGTCCAAAACAAGGGGCATTCATGCCCAGTTCTCACTGAATATCCTGCTCAACTCTGCTGTGGCTTAGGTGCTACAAATCGTAATGTACTCCACTTAAAACCGATGTGAGAGGATATGTGTGTCATGTTGTAGACTTTCCTCCAGTTTCATTGATATAGAACTGATTCAAAACTAAAATTATATTTTCTAATGTGACATTTTTATATAAGTATACATTCTGAAAGGAATACCACAGGAAAGCAAGTTAGCATTTTTATCCTTTATCCTTTCACAATTATCTGTGGTGTGTGTGTGTGTGTGTGTGTGTGTGTGTGTGCGCGTGTGTGTCTTATGTATGTGTGAGGCTGTGTATGCTTGTGAGTTTGTGTGCACATTCATGTGCATGTGGGTAGCTGTGTTCACATGTATGTATGCATGTAAGTGTACATGCATGTGTATGTATAGAGGGCATTTAAGATGTACGGTGAGTAACTTTCAAGTACACAATATATTATTTGTTGTTCACTATAGTTAACAGCAGTGTGCATAGACCTATAAGACTCATTTTTTCTTGCCTAAACAAAACTTTAGAACCTCTGAACCTCTCGCTGTTTCCTCATGTCCCTCACTTCTTGGAGATTCTATATATAAAACGAGATTGTACAGAACTTTTCTTTGTGTGCCTGTTTTTTGCCGTAAGGCCCTCTTGGTACACAGTGGTTTAGATGTTCCTCATAGGCTCATATGTTTAAATAGTTGGTCTCATTTGGTGGAACTCTCTGGGAAGAATTAGTAGATATGATTTTGTGGAGTATGTATATCACTGCAGGCATGGTTTCAGGTTTTAAAAGACCATCACCATTCCTCCTGTGCCTCTATCTTCACCTCCTGCTTCTGGACAAAAATGTAAGCTCTCAGCTGTTCCTACCTCCTTGACTTCGCTCAGCCATCATGGACATCAACCCCAATGAGTTCATAAGCCCCAATGAAATGGGTTTGTTTGTTTGTTGACTTTTTATAAGTTGCTCATGTATAGAGAGCCTTATTGGGGTGTCATGCCACCTGGAAGGAACTTGACATCGACCAAGGTGAAGTTTCTCTCCCAGCATTTGAGCAGGAACTCCTGTGTTAGCCATAATCCCCTCCACCTGGGGTGGAGGCTCAGACCAAGGTGAAGCCCATTGTTCTTCAAGGACCTGCAGTGAAACTTCCTGAAAAACACTAGTCACCTGCTTCGCAACTGAACTGGTTCAGTGGAGAGCTTCCAGCCTTTGTGGGAAGGATTTTCCCCTGCCTGTATATTTGGAGTCTTCCATTAAACCTGGAGACCTTGAACAGTCTTTGTCTCTCTCTCTTTTTGCCGCCTTCTCATACATCCCCAGCTTCCCTTCCAGGTAACCCATTCGATGTAACTGTAGGCAGTTACACTCATGGTGTTTTATCACAACAGTAGAGTAAATAAGACAGTGTGTATGTGAAGTGTGTGTGTGTGTGTGTGTGTGTACATGAATATGCACACATGCATGAATATCCATGAAAGCCCCAAGAGGGAGTCAGATCCTTTATAGCCTCTTGGTACTGTAGAAAAAAAACCTCTTAACTGCTGAGCCATTTCCCTATCTCTCTAGCCCTTGAAATCATTCAGTTTGTCTCAGATGACAGAATGTCTTGTTTTAAGATCTGCATAGCATTCCTTCGCGTAGATGGACTTTTTTTTTCACATTTTCATTAGATTTACCAGTCGACTTAAGTTCATTTTTTCCCTTAATTTATTGTGTTTCCGAAATGAACATGGGGGCTGTAGATATCACTTGACATACTGATTTGATTTCTTTTTGTAGACTTTTCTTTTGTAGACTTTTTGATTTCTTTTGTAGACTCTTTAGGAGTAAGATTGCTTATATTGCCCAGTAGCTCTATTTTTAATCTTTGACAAATATTCATACCACTTTTAAGAATAGTTTTATTCTGGCCATCAGAGTCCAAGGAAGGGATGCCTTTTTCTCCATGGCTTCACCAACATTGTTAATTGTCTTTTTGGTAGTAGGTATTTCAATAGATGAGAAGTGATAATTGATGTAACGGGGGTATTGCTCACCCTCTTCGTGTCAGGATCTAGAATCACATCTCAGGCAAGACTCCAAGCACACTCAGGAGAGATAATGTAGATTAGATAGTTGAGGCAGCAAGTCCTACCTTAGCTTGGAAGAATCACTCCATTAGACTGGGGAGGGGAGGAGGACAAAGACACCTGACCGTTAGCATTCATCTCCCTCTGCTTTCTAGTTCTGCCTCCTCATCCTGCTGGTGATACAGTTTTCCTGTCATGATGAACTGTATTCTAGATCTGTGAGGGAAAGTAAACACCTCCTTCCCGAAGTCCCTTCTGTCCAGTCTTTTGTCGTGACAAGGAGACAAACAACAACACCCCTCACTTGGGTTTTAAGTTGCATTTCTCTAATGATATGTTTGCCAGTGCTTGCTTTGTTTCGAGAAATATCTATTCTGTGAAATGTGGCATTGTGTGTGTGCAATTCCAGGACTCAGGGGGCAGATGCAGGAGCCCTTCAGGTCTGAAACCATCCTGGGATTCTTAGTAGACTCAATCTCAAGCAACACAGAACTAAATACAACAAAAACAAACAAACATAACATGACCAAAACATGCATGCAAACCCAAACAGAGATACACACAGAGAGATGAACACACACACACACACACACACACACACACACACATACACACACACACACACACACACAAAGGGGGGAGGTATGGGGAGAGGTATATGATCAAGCATTTTCAGATGAATCCTTTGCAAATGTCTCAATGGTTTTTCTCTCCCTTAGTGTATAACTGTATAACTTCATTGGAATACGGAAGTGTTTTGTTTGTTGCTTTATGTACCTAATTTTTTACTTTTGTTTCTGTTGACAATACTCCTGAAGTATTATCACCAAAGTTATCAACCAGACCAAGATCTTCAGTAGTTTATTTTTTAAATATTTTCTGTAGCCTTTTGTCTATTTTGAATTGATTTTTATATATGGCATGAGGCAAATTTCCAATTTAATTCTACTGAGCACAGACATCTGGTCTTGCCAATGTAATTTATCAAAAAGATGTTTCCCTTTTCTGTGTTCTTGGTATCACTGTCAAATAGAATCTGAACGTATTTATGCTTTCTATTTAGTTCTATAGACCCATATGTTGCTTTTTGTTAACACTACAGATTTGAGGAGTGTGACTTTGGAATATATTTCTAAATCAGGTTGTCTAATGCCTCCAACTTTGAAATTTTTTTCTTATTTTTTTGTTGTTGCTGTTATTTTGTTGTTTTGTTTACAATAGTTTTGACTATAGTTTTTTTGACAATTCATAAAATCATAAAGACCATTTTGTTATTGAAAATTTTTTATCTGATACTATTGAAGATTTAATCTATATAAAAATTTTTGATCTGTAATTATTTTTTGAAGACAGGGTTCTTTGTGTAGCCATGGTATCCTAGAACTCTCTCTGTAGATCAGGCTGTCCTCGAACTTACAATGATCCACTTGCCTCTGCCTCCCAAGTGCTGGGATTAAAGGTATGTGCCACCACCACCTAACCTGACTTGTATATTTTTTTAAAGATTTATTTATTTTATGTATGTAAGTACAGTGTTGATATCTTCTGACATACCAGAAGAGGGGCATCAGATCCCATTATAGATAGTTGTGAGCCACCATATGGTTGCTGGGAATTGAACTCAGGACCTCTGGAAGAGCAATCAGTGCTCTTAACCGCTGAGCCATCTCTCTAGCCCCTTATATTTCTTTATACACCATAAAATCACTTATCTCTGATTTTTTTAAATGAAAATAAAATTTTCTGGAAGATTTTTATGCTTGTATTAAAATGATACAAGGGGGTCACATCTTCTGTATTTGATACCCTTCCTCCACTAATAAGTGGATGGCTATAAATTCTAAATAAGATTCTATTAGATTAAAAAAAAGAAGAATCTGATTATTAAAGTGTACCTTACTGCTCACCTGAGATTTTTAACAATCTATTGTGTGTACACAAAACTTTCAAAATTAGCTTTAAGTCACCATCAGCATTATCTTGTCACATCATAGCCTCTACTTTTAAATGAGTGTTCAATTCCTATATAACAGACACTTTCTCAGACTGTGACACAGCAACTTGCAATAGCAAATCATGGAATGAAGGGTTGACTGTGGCTCACAGTCAGAGGGCACATCGCAGTGGAAAGGCGCCACACAGAAGGAACATGAGGCAGTCAGCCATACGGTGTCTTTAGTCACTAGACTCACTTTCTCCTGTTCACTTAAAGACCCAAGCCAAGAAAATGTGCTGTTTACATTTATGGCAATCTTCCTTCCTCTGATAAACCTCTCAGGAAACTCCTTCTTAGATATACCCAAAGGTTGGTTTCCATGGTGATTTTGCATCCAAGTGGACCTGGACCTTGGACATGACTATAACACAGCCACAACTCCCATTCCACACATCTCATGAGTCTGTTCCACTTGGCTCATAAAAGAAAACAAATTTGTGTTAATAAGTAAAGAAATCCAATCTAGATTCTACCTAAGTCCCATTCTTGATTAAGGACATGACCAAGACCTGGAATCATGGAGAATCCAGACCACATTAGCACCTTGATATCTTCACAAAACTTATCAAAAAAAACATCGTAAAGAAACAGAGAACAAAGTGTTCTGTTTCTGAGCCGGAACAAGTATATAGCATGTCTCCATTTCTGCCCTCTACTTCACAGCTCATTTGGATATACTTCACAACATAAAATAATCATGTCTTGTGTGTTAGTTTAGACAGTCTTAGCAAACTGAAACCATGTGACAGAGAGAAACAAACAGGGTTGTAGAACTGGAAAAAATGATTCAGCTCCCTCGAGTATGGTATAAGTAAACCAAACTGCAAACTAATGGAGCTGTGACTTATGCTCTGGAGTTCTTCAGGAGTATCTTCCTAGCCTTGTACTTTACTTGTATATTTAGAACTTCTGTGGTACTATAAAAGAAGGATGCAGAAGAGTGCGTGTCAGTAATAGTGAAAACAGAGAGGTCCTTCAGAAAGTTTCCTATGCTAAGAGAGGTTGCATTCCCAACTGTCACAACAGGGAATAATGCTATGAATTTCTTAAAGGTAGATCACTGCATATTTTGTGTCTTGTTTCTTTACCAATAATTTCTGGTAGCTACTTTACTATATTCACTTATTACAGTACTATATTACTATATTTATAATTATAATACAATATTACTATATTTGATATGTAATATACCAATAATTTCTGGTAGCACTTTACTATATTTACTACATTACTAATATTACTACATTTACTTTACTATAATACAATACTATATTACTATATTACAATAGCGCTGAACACTTTATCTTCGAATGCCTGTCCCAAGAAGCCCAGGATCTGAAGAGAGACCAATAGCTTCTTCAGGAAAATGGACAATGGAAGTACAGCATTCAGATTGTAAAGATGTCTTCTACATAAGCCCGTGAATACTACATAAAGTCAAACTCTGGTGCTGTGTTGATGTCAAAGGTTTTACTGTTATACTTGGAACACCCAAGCAAAGGCGTCCTTCATAGTTCTGAATAATGGTGTTCATTCACGTGTCCCTTTAATGTGGCCATCTTAACTTGCTTCCAGAAGATATTCAGCACAGCTCACATGGGTTATGGTAATTGGGTTAGAAGGCGGCTTGTATCCAGACAGATCACACCAGGCCAGCACAGCTCCACGAGAAGAGGTTTATTGGGGGAAGTGGGGAAGAGAAGGAGGAATGAAGGGAGTGAAGAAAAAGAAGGGGCCTGTGGTTTGGGGTCTCTCTGGCCATGATGTAATCATGTGCACCACAGAGCACACGTGAGGTACACATGTGAAGCAAGGAAGTGAGGTACATGTTGGGACCGTGTGGCGGTTGCTATGGCAACAGAAGCACGAGGGTCCTTGTTGCCTAGGGGTGATGTCATTGCTGGGGAGACTGTAAACAACTTCGATGCCAAAAGTAATCATACTATTGCAACATGCTTACACTTGTCCATGAGTATAAAACCTGACACTAAAATGACTCTAGCAGTTCAAGTACACGGAGGATACCTACAGAAGCCCCACAATGAGTGCTAATGAAGTCTCAGGATATTTCACCATGGAATACCCTCAATCAACACATATAAATTATAAAATATCTTAGGTTATAAACAGCAAACATGATACCTCTAGGACTCTGGTTCATAAGATCTTCACTATCAGATATGCTTACCCCACCTATAGAACTTCTGGACTGAAAGCAAGTCGTAGCATTTCATTCATAAATCAGTATGTGGAGTTTTCTAAGTGAAAAATTATGGTCTGTATGAAAAATGTACTTAAAGCCAAAGTTTCAAATGAACTTTGTAAATACTGTAGTCAATGGTAGAATATAATTTACCTTTAAAAAGGACACATTTAGATCTTTCTTAGAGATTCTTCATAGACAGGCAATTTATAACCAGCAATTAATACGTGATAGTCTTCCAATGCATGAGATCATCTCAACTTGTCTGGACAGAGGTAAACATGTAATTTCAGAAGATGAAAATAATAAGGAAAATGTATCTTATAAGAGTTAGTTATTAAAGATACCTCAGCCCAAATATGGATTTTAAGGCATGATCATCAAACACATCTGCACACCATGAAAGTGGGCTCCCAAACTCCTTTGTCTGATGACTGCGGTTTGGGAATTCACCATGTCGTTCCTGTGCCAGCTTGTTGGCACTGCCTCCACTAGAGTTTTACATCATCTGAGAAGCAAATCATGTAACCAGTCTAAAAACCACTTCGGCATGAATTATTGATATCACTTAGTGCTATCGATCTGAAATTAATTGTTATAAATCCACATTGAGCAGATCAATGTATTTTTATATTGCTTGCAATTAAAACTGTACTTTGGTGTGGGCACCTGTGTGTTTTTGACAGGGAAAATGAGTTTTGTGTCCATCAGCAACAACACAGCGGAGTGACCTTTCCTTCATATTTTCTCCAGTTGTGCAGATAGTTTTCATCTCTTATGTTCTATCAACAATTTTCCTGCACTTAGAATTGTTCATGATCTTCAAGTTACATGAAGTTTTTTTTTTTAATTTTCTAACAGAGAAGAATGAATTATAACTTGACTGAGCTGGAGAATTTAAACCAACTGACAGCTAAAATGAAAACACCTCTTCAATATGAAAGTGTTTGTTTCATCTTATTATATTCTATTTTGTCATGTTGCATTGTTTTCTTGTAGAGACCTTTGCTTTTCTTTTGAGAGACAGAAAGGGAGTGGATCCAGAGAGGAAGAAGTAGGTGTGGAGGAAGGAAAAACTTATAATTAGGATATATTATATGAGAAAAACATCTGTTTAAATAAATAACTAAACTTACGTGCAGATAGATATGCAAACATAAATTTTAAAAATTCATGTTTCCTTGCTTATCATATATCAAGTTCTAAAAAGTATAGTTTCCAAATCTATAATAATTATATAGTAATCTATAGTATAATAATTAAGTTATACATGTTAAGAACCTAGGTCTAGTGTAAGAATAACTAATAGATCATCATAACTGAGGTATTATTTCTTTAGAATTATAAGTCAATATATACATAAGTAAACATATCAAAACAGTTTTGTCTATTTATCTATAAATACTATGGAATGTGGGCTCACATCAGAGCAAAATTATGTCTTTACAAAGCAAAAGTCCAAAAATTAAATAAACTTCAACTCCCATTATATGTTTTAATGTGCATATTATATAGCACATTAAAATATTATATAGTCCCATTTTAATGTACAATTATATAGTTAACAACTAGTTTATTAAATATATGTATTTCTATAAATTATGCACTATAGGTGGTAGATATGCAAAAACATTGTCTTTTTTTCCTTCTAGTTACAGGGAAATTATTAGCATTTGTTTTAATATTACAGAATTGAAAATACTTTGTAAATAGTCTATACCTAGAATAAATGTAAATAAATAACTGGAAGTACTCTCTCTCTGTGAGGTGTGTGTGTGTGTGTGTGTGTATCCACATATCCACATGTGCACATGCTATGATGGACTATACACACACACACTCACACACGAATATCAGGAGATGTCTTTAGGTGTCTTTTCTTTGTCATTCTTAACCTTGCTTTTTGAGACAGGGTGCCTCATTGAACAAAGAGCTGGCATATTTGCTAGACAGCCTTGCCAACAAGCCCCCTGAATCAGCCCATATTTTCACTACCTCAGAACTGTGGTGGACATGTACTGTCAGTTCCTGGCTTTACTTTAGTACTGGGGATTCAAACCTCTATCCTCATGCTGAGCAGCAAGCCCTTTCCCCACTGTGCCATCTCCCTGGCTCCTCTCCCACATGATTAAAGCAATATTTGCTCAAGAAGCAGGCTTAGTTTTCAGTGACACAGAAAATTCCCATCCCTCTCGCTTTGTTCCAAAATTATATTAATGGAGTTCCTGTCATGGGAATAAATTAAAATGGGGCATACAGCATATGGAACGAGGTGGTATTTCTGCACTATGCAAATTACAAGAAAACAATCTCAGTTAGATCCTATCAGTGACCTCGAGGCTGACACAGGGGAGTTCCTGGAGCCCATGGAAACTTGCAGCGAGTGGGTTCATTCAGTAAAGAGCGTGTGATTGTTAAGAGAAACTTCATTTAGAATCCTTCAGTCGGAGTTTATGAAAGGACTGCTCATATTTAGGTTAGAATGGGCAATTCCTTGCAGCTATGAACATTTCATATTGTATTTAAGTCTTGAAATTTTCTGTCAGAATCGTGTTTAATGACACAGAGAAAAAGACAGAGTTTAGAACTACAGCCATCATATTGAAATAGCAAAATTTCTAATCTTTAGGATTTTCTGCCTGACCCCATTGCTCTCAGCTATCTAACCTTTTACTAATGTAAAGACAAAATACAAAATATACCACCAGGCTTCTAATAACCATGTGCTTTAACCTTCAACCCCTCTATCTATCATTTAATAAGCAAGGTAAAATTTGGTGTAAGAACACATCACAGACTTAAACAAACCATATTCAAATACTAGACCATTCATAGCAATATTAAAGCATGCAAGTTGGCATTAGTTTTTAATCAATATTTAATGAGTTACCTATTTTACGAAAGTAAAATGTATATTTGTGAAATGTATCTAGTACTTGGATACTGATGTAGTACCTAGTGTATCTTTCCCAGAACAATTCAAACAATAATGTTCATACATCTATATCAAACCAAACTTCATCCCAAACCAAAATTTGTCTTTGCGTATTTACCTATGAAGAAGAAGCTCTCCAAATATGTTGTCACTTCAGGTACACTGAAGACAAGCCTGATTTTTTAAAAAATATCAAGGTTATTCTTATTCTGCCTAGGACTTGAATATAGATCAAAATTAAATTCATCAAAAATTTGATAGCAAAAGAATTATGAAACCATGTATTTGACGTCTAAGATTCTATATCGCATAAATAATACGGCATAAAATAGAGGAGAGGAAAAACAGACAGAAAAGAGGACTTCTGCCAGCATTCCTGTGTTCAACAAGTTTCAAGGTGAAAGTCTCTCTGGTTCTGAGAAATGTGTGCTTTAGCTGCAAACGAGCGGGAAAACCCCAGTGGGTGTAACTGTCAATATTCTCTCTTCCCTCTTTCTGTCCTTGTGCCCACATTTTAAGATACTAAGTATTTATGATCCAACAGCTCAATCAAGAGATCATCAGAGCCCTGAGAAAGAAAAGAGGAGAGTCCAAAAGGAGTCAGAGGAGGGACGCTGGGAAGAGAACATTCTGGGGATAAATCTAACAGGAAATCGCTTAGCGAGGCACGGAGCCAACTGCCATATGCCCTGACAAAGATCGCAGCGCTGAGCAGCCCAGGGAGCAGTTCCATCATTAGCCCCTCACCCGGTCCTGGTTGAAACTCATTTAGCCCCATGCTGGACTTTCATTAGGCCAGTCTCGCATCAGATGCTCCTGTGTCTGGGCTCTGGAGCCTTGTGGCCCTTCGCTGGGGAGGAGGCCAGAGACTGAGCACGGCAGGGGCCCGGGTGGGAGTGCCTGGATGACAGATGCCAAAGGGACCTCATGCCATCCCTTCCTTTCTGCTGGTATTCTGTAGCCCAAAACCTTCCGGGTGAGGGGGGAAGAAAAAATCCTGAAGGATTCAAAAGGATTTTAAACTTGAATTCCTCTGAAAATAAAATGGATTTGTCGGGGACTGGGTAGGAAGCTGAAAGCAGGAAACGAATTTAGGCAAGGCATCAGGTGAAGAACTGGAACGATGGTGGCCATTTTCTTTAACCTCCAAACTGTAATGAAAAGTTAAGGAAGCAATGGCTGTCAGCAGGTTCAGATGACAGACTTGTGAAATTTTGGAAATTCCCTCATAAGAAAGACACACGAGAAACATCTACAGAAGAGAAGAAACGTTAATACCCGAAGAAGAAGCAGAAAAAAGACAGTTTCTCTGAGAGAAAACCCGAAGCAGCATTTTGCAGACTGAGTGAGCTTCAACAAAAGGAAGGTCTCACAAATCAGGGTTTTATTTTAGTTTATTATTTCAAATTTGTGATAATTCTATCAAGAAATCCAGATGAAGGGCCAACATGTAGCTGACATTGAGTTTCTTTGTGTTCTTTTGTTCAAGAGGAAAAAATAATTTTCGATATTTGAGTCAATGATTATTCTAAAAGCCACTATACTTCGTTCTTTGAAAGTTTTTCAGAAATATAGAAGAACCCCAAATGTATCTTTTGGGCTAACATTTTAAAATTCTATGAATTTCAGAACAGACAGCATATAGTTTAGGAGCAACAAACCAATTTTTATCTCTTCCTTACCACCTTGGATGATTTTATTTTCACAGTAGCTACAAACCCATACTCTCATATGTAATTGAAAATACCAATATAGTCAACTGTATCAAATAAGTGCCATGCAAATGACTTCTATTTATTTGCTTTTCTATCTAGTATCTTGAAAGTATTTATCTTAAGTTAACTTAATCCAAAACAGTATGCTGAAAGGCAAAAAATTTATCAAAAATAAAATAAAATCTCAGGAAAATTTCTTATCTATAGTATTTTCTTTTTTTATAGTATTTTCAAATAAAAAATATCTTCTTCTAAATCATATGTTTAGAAGAGATTGATAAAGCATTGTTTGTTTAAACAATTCTCAGAAATAGCAGAGAGAATTCTCTGCAGGATATGAGGAAGCTATGTCAGTGATAAAGGAGTGGCTGTCGGTCTGTCTGACATAGGACCTGGTTGGTCCTGTACCATTCTCCTGTCCCCCTGGCATCTTTTCTAGGGTGAGTTTCCCAAATATCTTTAGGGCAATGGACCGTAGGGATCTTGCCTAGCACAGTGAATCCCTTTAGTGTGTATTCCTCTCCAGGCATCTATGTCTGTTTGCCAATGACACGTAGCTTATTGTCCACTTAATCATCCAGGTTTATGTCAATTTGTAGCCATGTTCTGGAACATTCCTGGAGAGAGCTCCAATTTACCAGGTTTTCATCTTTAAGATAGGAAAATATTGGCAATTTCATGTATCTGTTTATCTAAATAGTTAAATAGCTGGAGAGAAAAAATAGTAAGGATTAACGTATTCTAGAATGACTTTTTTAAGGGGAAAATGGCACACACACACACACACACACACACACACACACACACACACAGAAATGGTATCACTGAGAAACCCAATCAAAGATAAAAATCAGAAGCTAAAATTCCCGAAACTTGACAAGTGTGCCCCCTCCTAAAATAAAGCTTATAAATCATTGATAATTTAAAATCGGCTTACTCTTGTCTTTGATCTTAAGCAGAGCCAACGCAGATATGAACACGTATGTGTGTTCACATATGTGCCCAGGTATAAAGGCGAATACCAAACATATGTTTTGTTTTATTTTGTTTCCTAAAGAGTTTTTCCCCCCCACATTTGACATCTCTTGCCTGGGATCGCAGCTTAGCTGCAGTGCTAGCAAACTGGGCCAAGCGCCTCTTTGATGCACGACAGGTATTAGCTATCAGAGCCTCCTGGAAGCCAAGGCAGGTGGGCTGTGTTGAAGCGCCACCTACCGAAACCTCCGCTTCTCCAATCCTGCGTTCTCAGAGCCTGGCGTTTTACTAACATTAACTGGTTCAGGTGGGGGGGAAAAAAATCCAGAACAGATGAAATCCTATTTTTGGCAAGCAGAACTCTAAGAAGTGTGTCAGCTTCCGACTTGACTGATTACAGCAGTTTCTCTGTGCTGATGCTTTTGTGATCTTTGCTGAAGAGGAATGTAAACCAGAGAGACTGAGCAGCCTGCGTGTTCGTAAACTGGGTCATTTGTGAGCACATGGAAAGAAGGGCGGGGGAAAGGAGAGAGGGCAGTTTCCAAAGTAATCTGTCTATTTGTGAGGTTTTATTCTGAATGGAATTGATTTGACCTCCTAGCTCTCATGATCCAATCTTAAACATCCACACACTCAAAGCTATGAATGGTTTACATTCCTCCTAACGAAGGTGATTACCTTAACACGCCAAAAGACTTCTGCGTGCAGGTTCCTTTAGCTCCTTCAATCGGCGATGTATCCTCGCATGACTAAAAGAACACATTGTTCAGGTGAGTGGGATATTCCACTTCAGTTTAAAGTGAGAAAGGCAACGTTGTCCACCCATCTTGCAAATGGAAAAGCAAGTCTGTGATTGGCTATGAAAGTCTTAAACAACTGACTGCGACTTAGATATTTTTGGGTGATGTTAAGGCAAACTGTCTTGTGTCATACTGTGGAAATAAATTCATTTTCTTTTTAAAACAATTTCTTAAATGTAGAATGTAACACTCCCCTTCCAGCTCCCCCACAAGGAGACTTGCTTGCAGTGGGGAAAACCATTTAGTATGACATAAAGGCATCTGAATTTCTGTTGGCATAATTTAGGGGCAGGGATATTTTGATTTTCTTCCTACTGATTTTTTTTTAAAGTTATGGAAGTAGCAAATTCATTCCTCATGGAAGCATAGACTATCTATTTAAGTAATATACCACAGGCTAATTCTGGCAGTGCCAATGTAATTTTCTGAACCAAGATAATTTATTTAATGTTTTTTTTAAATAAGCGAAGTTTTGAGGTCTCTTTAGTAAATATGTATTTGCATGATGTATGTAAGAGCTGTGCAGAAGTCTGCATAAGCGGGGAAGTCATTTATACCTTTAACTGCTAAGGTAACACATTTACATGGACTCCCTTGGAGACTGCGATGTTTTATTATGCTGACTTTTAGACCCATAAACTCCTAAAGGTAATACCACTTGCATTACTTCCTCTTTTTTTTTCAAAATGGCCATGACCCCTACATTACCAGGGATGTTTAATTACCAAAGTCAAAACTAAATCATTTTAAGGGATCGGTTTAAAGTCAGAGGAGAGTAAAACAGATTTTAGGAAAGAGACCGAGTCCTCTTCCTCATCCATTATTTACATGATGCATTGAGTTTTTAGTGGAAAAACAACTTATACATTTAAAAAAAAACATTAGTGGTATTCTTTCCATCATCACACTTTGTGCTTTTCAGGCTCATTTACTTTTAAGCCGTTATCGTTAATCAAAACCGGAAGTTGCACCTGGAGGAATTATAACTTTAGCAAGGACTGGGGCTTTCTTTCATGGCCTTCATGAACTCGTTTTGGTTTTTGACTTAAAAAGAACAGGGAAATTAATCCTACCTAGGAAGAAACTTTCTCTTCTTTCCAGGCAGTATATGGTTTTTCAGTCACGCTAATCCAAAAGTACACTTGTTTCGGATCACAGCAGCTAACAGTAAAGAAAGAGAAGAAAAGGCAGAGAGCAGGGCCCCGGGGAATAGTGAGCGCCCTGGTGAGGTGGATTGCTCTTCATCTCCAGAAGTCTTGTCAACACCATATCAACAAGTCACATTGTCCTCATTCCATAGGCAGCTTCTCCAGCTAGGATGCTGGCCTTGCATGCTCCAGGGTCACTGTCTTCTAGCTTGGCTTCCTGGAGGAGAGCCTGTTCTCATCCCAAAGTGGAAAGCACCAGCCAGGAAGCTATCAAGGATCCAAGGTTACAGGTCCGCATAGGGTGTATACCCCACAAAAGAAACCGTGAAACAATACAAGCACCAAGCCAGTAACAACGCAAGGAAGCAGGTGCATTAGGGCGATTCATACATCATTCAGCAATTTTTTGAAATAGTCATTTCTTCTTTACCAATCTGCGCTGGGCTTCTGGAGCCTTGATAAAGATGAATATGTAATATGAACTCCTCTGAAAGGGTTTTGGCTTAGTAGATTCTAGATTTCATTTCAAAAAGTCCTGGAAGAAGCATTGTGAAGTTTCTCTAAGTAGGTGGAAAGTACCACTTTTGTGCTATTTGTGAGTGGACTTCTTCCTAAACTACCATTGTTTGCAAGCTATGATTCCCATGCATCCAGAGCTGACTTTAGGAAGACCTTGTAAAGTTCAGTGAAGCACAATGCTGAAAGGCCACCAAGGAAAATGACATGTACATGTTAAACATGTTAAGAAATACTGAGGGCTGTGGAGATGGCTTGTCTGCCAGTTTAGACAAAATATTAAGATCCAGGTTCAATCATAGACTTTTCTTCAAGGAAATATGGCAGAGAGTGATAGAGTGGGACATTCCACATCCTTCCTGGCCTCTAAGCGTAGTGATGAACAGCAGCACATACACATGTGGATCATATACAGACAGAGGGAGAGGGAGAGAGGGAGGCAGAGAGGGAAGGGGAGGGAGAGGGGAGGGGGAAGGGGAGAGGTAGAGGGGGAGGTAGAGGGGGAGGGGGAGGGAGAGAGAGGAGAAAAAAATCACTGTAAGATGAAACAGAATAAATCTAATTCTGCATCTCTGTGGTGCACGTGATTACATGCATTTCAAGTAACAAAAAGGCTTCCAGGTGAGAACTTATCATCAGGGGCCAGGGAGATGACCCTTGGGAAAGATGCTTGACATGCAAATTTGAGGACCTGAGTTTAGATCCCCAAATCAATAGGACAGGCAAGTACTGACTCCTAAAGTTATACTCTGACCTCCACATGCTGGCTGTTTCGCAAGGATACCTATTCTGTCTGTGTGTCTGTGTTTCTGTATGTCTGTCTGTCTGTGTGACTGTCTGTCTCTCTCTCTCTCACAAACACAAGCACAACAAATAATTTTTATTGAACCTAACTTACTACTGATGACCTATCTATATAGATTAATAGTAAATACCTCTAATCAAAATACCTCTATCTCTACAGAGCTCGTCTGTTCCCGGGTGTTTCATGGGCACTAATGCATTGTTTCATACATTTCTAACAACGTATAAGTACTAAGCCATTTATAGATGAGAAGAAGACGGCCCAGAGAATTATATGTAATTAGCAACAAATAATTAGAAAGTAAAATAGATTGCGCATGTACTTAAGTCCTGGTATTTCTGAATAAAAAACAAACAAACATTATATTGTCTGGTCTTTAAACATAGGGCCTGAGCTAGACATTTACTCTTTGTTGGTTAAAGATTTTATATGAATTCTTTGATTTTTATGCTTGTTTTCAAACATGAAAAATTTTTAGGATTATAATTGTGAATAACTCTTCTCAAAGCCATTAGATAGTTTTCTATCACATTTTTCTGTATTTTGGGGTTTAGAATATTAACATTTACCCTAAGCCATAAGACTTTTTTTCTTTATGGAATAACAAAATACAGGTTATGGGAAGAGGAAACTTTTATATTTAAAATTAATTTCTACAATTGCTAACATGCCAAGACTAATATGCAAAATAAGGATACACTAAAAAAAAAGTCAATAATTAGCTCAAACAATAAGCAACTTGGCATTTGTATCTAGTTAATCATATTTTTTTCTCACCTTCAAAGAGGCAGCATCTAGATATTTGTCCACATTTCCCAGCTTTTGTCTTATTGTTGGCCATTCATCTTGTTAAGCACCTGGCCTAATTGTTAAGCTTAAGACCTTATTTGTGGACAAAAGTCTCGATTTAGAGGTTTCTATTAACTCTTCCTTCTTCATGTACCAAATTTCGAGTTCAAAACCCCTGATTGACATTCATAAGTACAAATTGTAAGCAGCCAGCTATTTCTTGTAATCGGGTTAAGCTGTTTATAATGGATCATGAAGCAGATAAGCCATGCCTGTACTGTTTATATAAAAGCGAAGACCTCTAAGTCGGCGGAGTTTCATTCAAGTTACTGCAATAATCCTACAAAAACCTTAGTGTTATCATTGGTAATTGCCTAGGTTTGTAAATTAATTTACTAAATTAAGCGGATCAAAAATGATACTAGTGATTTTTCCCCCCTTGGATTAAGATAATTGTACTTAGACTAATCCTAGCAGATGTGCAGTGCAAAGCATTGGTACCCACCCAAAGTTATCTGATATGTAAATATTTTACTTACACAGAAGTGGAGCAGAAGCTGAGCTTAGGAACCATCAAGTTTTTCCTACCATCTGATCCTTGAGCTGGTGCAACTCAAGGTCACCCAGAGAAGCCAGGATTCCCCTCTGATCAGGAGGAGCTGTGCTACCTTGCTGTGTTTAATTATTTAAAGGGGACACATAATCATCTTCTATGCAGAGATACAGTCAGTAGTCATTTCTCTGCATCAAATCTCTTGCTGAATCTGCAGTTAGATAATTTCTATGTGCACACAGATTTAGCATCCATGCTTAGGAGATATAAGAATAGTTCACGAGTCAAGCGAATCTGTATGCTACAAGGTCATACCCATCATAATTTAACCTAAGGTTGTCTATATGGTTTACCTGTACTGGAAACCAGTGTGCTGGACAGATTAAAAATGCATGTCCAATAGGACTTTATTATTATTATTATTACTATTACTATTACTATTATTATTACTGTTGTTGTTGTTGTTGTTATTTTGCCCAAGAAGATCATCATTAGGGTTTTCTTGAGTGGAACTAGTGCAGTGAGGTCGTTGAAGAAAATGCATCAGTATATCTGACCCATGCTGATGCAGACTTGGGATCCACACCATGTCTAGATCAAACTGGAAGGTTTTCTTTCCTCTATCTTCACATGCTCTTCAATTCTAAAAAATATAAATGCAGCTGTGCTCAGGACCACATCTACTGACTCTCTTAGGTGCTTCTGTCAACCCCTATCCTGTTCTTGTCTTGACACAGCTTACTCCCTGATTGTCAACATTCAGATTAGAGTAGGATAGAAAAGATCTGTGCTAATCAAAAGACACACAGATATATCTTAAGCAGAATGAAAACGTGGCTCTCCTTTGCCTAAAGCATAGGTATTTTCCAACATCAGAGAATTCAGTGGGAAACAAAGAGTAAAGGGTTCCCAGAATTTATTCATAGCACTATGTAGAAGAGAAACATGGCAGGATTGCATTACAGGCAATGGCTTCCTCAGAGTCAATGTCTACTTTAGCCTAAAAGAATCTTCAGCCACTCAGTGGTGTATAATATTCTGGGTGAAGATTTCTTTGGTATCCTCAAGGAATGGACAATTTCTTTTTTATCCTGGTCTTCCTTTGCCAAACTGCCAATGCCCCCAGGCACTCAGGTATAGAGTTCAGAAACCTGCCTTTGTGCGAACATCATTTCTCCATCACCATCCAAGCTGTGTTTGGTCCTGCAGTCCTATGGATCTATTCCTGAGGAACTGGACCATCATCCACGAACCTTCCCTTCATTCTTCCTTCTATCCCTATTGCTGCAACTTCACAGAACAGCATCTCTACTGCTCCAAAGCTTTCTGAGAGGCAGAGGCATGGTCCTCCAGTAGCCTGTAGGGTTCTGTGTGCTGTCATTCAGACCCAGTCTACCCTGATGAAGGTGAGAATAATCATCACATGAAGAACAAGACGCACACATTCCCTTCCATGCTCAGTTCTAGGTCCTGCTTCTTCATATAGTGCATATGCTTAAACGGCTGAGGCAAAATCTCTTAGAGAGAATTTAGTATTATGACCATAGTTTAAATCAAGGAACTTAAAAAAGATTGAATCTGGGGGGAGGCGTAGTGATGGTGGTGGTGGTGGGGAGTGTTTATTTTTATCTGAGTCCCTACTAGTTTTACTAGAGGGCTTTATCTGAAACAAACAAATGACAAATAAGGTCAGACAGATAGCTCATCAGTTGAGAGTGTGCACAAAAGACCCAGATTTGGTTCTGAGCAACCATATCAGGCTGCATACAACCACCTGTAACTCCCGCTTCAGTGGGTTCAACAACCACTTCTGTCCTTTGCCAGTGCTTGTGTGTGTGTGTGTGTGTGTGTGTGTGTGTGTGTGTGTGTGTGCGTGCGTGCGTGCGTGCATTCAAAAGAAATATATTTTGAAGGAATCCCTTAAAAATGTCTTCCAGACAGCTAAGAAGACCATACACATTCATACTTGAATAGCGTAGCGTTTCTCAACAATTGTTCTTACTGTAACCCATATCTACACAAGGGTTTAAGACTGGCCTCCAACATTCTACATTCAGTATTGTTGGCACTGTCACTATGCCTGGTCTGGAGCTTATTTATGGTCCAAGTACGGTATCTTTTGATGAGTATGTGTTTTTTTTTTTAATTTAATTTTATTTTATTTTTTATTTACATTCCAAATCACTTCCCCTTTCCCGTTTCCTCCCTCCCCGAAAGTCCCATAAGCCCCCTTCCTTCCCTCTTTTCTCCGTTCAACCCCCTCTCATTACTCTGTCCTGGCGTTCCCCTACATCCAGTCTTTCCAGGACCAGGGGTCTCTCCTTCCATCTTCTTAGAAATCTATTGATATGCGGATTGTGTCTAGGGTATTCTGAGATTCTGGGTCAATATCCCCTTATCAGTGACTGCATACCATGTGTGATCTTTTGTGATTGGGTTACCTCACTAAGGATGATATTTTCAAGTTCTGACCATTTGCCTAGGAATTTCGTGAATTGAGTATGTGTTTTTACATTTAATTTTTACATAGACTGAGTGTGAGATTGGGCTGTTTGCCCATTATGTAACTCACAGTGTAGTCCTCCAGTTTAAATGAACCAAAGAATTTAACACATTCTGGGTAAGAGTTTACTGGGCCCTTAGTAATTTAAGAAATTAAATACAAACAGAACAGACCCAAAGTATGTAAAGGCTTTCTAATTTAATATAATACTTGTAATGGTAACAGAGGCATATTTTGAAGTTTTTTTGAGGTGTTTATCTAGGGATACTTTTGAAATATTAATTTGCATGAGTCCTCAAAAAAAAATCTTATCTACATCTCTTGTTCCCAAAGAGGAAACTGGAATGCAATGTAGAGTTGTATATACGCTTTTAATATAAAGAGAATGTGGTTGACATTGCAGAGGAATTTGGTGCTTTAGATAAAAGGGCATCTAACTCCCTCCCCCAAAATCTTCATGCTTTAATCTCTGCTACTCATTTTGATTGGTTTCTTTGTTATCTCCTTCTCATCCAGCAGAGTTACTCTGATATCAAGAGAAAAATATTTATTCCTTTGTATTATCATCTAATATTAATGGCTCTTCTACATGAGTTAGTAACTTGCAAAACCAGGATCAATTTTCAGATATTACATTGTCAACATGAATTCAGAGCAATAAATTTCCATACTAATAAATCATGAAGAATACTTAGGATTTCTTGATGGTGAGTAAATATTACCTTACCTTTCATTACTTATGAAGCCCTTCCAAGTTTGACTTCTGGAGCATCCAAAATGATGAATGTAGCAGTGACATTCAATGGTTAGTCTCCTCAAATGTAGGCAATGAGTGGCTAAAATACTACCCACCAAGAGATCCAGATGTATTCAACCTTTTAACGTTGAGAGGCAACACTGTCTAGAAGGTTCACATTTGAGAATCATACAATCAAGCTTCAAAACATTGCCAAAATATCTTCATTATATTTTAAGTAAATTTGTGCTTTTGTGCTGTGCTGCATTCACAGGCACCATGGGATGAATGTGGCCTGTGGGTCACAGATTGAAATGTTTTATCCCAAGCCAGAGGACTGAGTGCAATATTTTGGTTTCCAAGTGGGTCAGATGCTCATTTTATGATACTCTGCAAGCTTTGGAAGGGGCTTCAGTAGAAAGGCTGTAAGACGTGAATTAACCCCTGTATTCAAAATCATCAAAATTCAAAAAAATTCAGCAGAGATAAACCATATAATAGGAATGAAAGCAGCAGGAGAAACAAATGTTTCTTTGGGTCTTCAGGGGACTCCCCAGGCAATGATAAAGAAAATCATGGACCTTTAGGGATTGTGGATCTAAAGTTGATTTATTAAACAGTCAGAAGATTTTTTTTTTTTTTTTGCAGGAAATACTAGCCGTAAATGCATAAAAAAACCTGCAGGACTTCTCTGGAAATGTTTCTGTATTGATTTCATTGTTGCTTGAGTCAAATATGGATGTTTTCTTTTTATGCAAAATGCTGATGTGTAGCGATTTGTGACTGGGTTCATGCCTTCTGGAATTCTCTGTAGGGCGTGTGAGAAACCATATTGAAACAGTTTGAAATTGGAAGAACCTCATTTTCTTTCTTTCTTTTTTTTTTCACTTACTCAGCAGAAAAAAAAAAAAAACAAACTAAAGACCAATGACAAACCTTCTTTCTTCTCCCTTCATCTCATCTAGGGAAGGGGAAATTAAAAAAAAAAAAAAAACTCTTTGTACTTTTAAAATACTTTGACACATTGTAATTTTGCCCCTGTGAACCCCATGCTAATTCCTCTATTTTTAATCTCTCTATAATTGGCTGCTGTCTAGAAATTATTTTTCTTTACTATGAGATATTGTCTTGTCGGGAAGATATTGCCAGGTGCTGGCCCTAACACATTCCTAGTGCCATTAATTTGAAGTTCCACTGCTCATCAGAAGTCAGGCAGCAGGTCACTCTTTACCTCTGGATGGGCTTTACCATGGATAGACGATTGACCTCCTTTCCAAGGAAGTCTTTCCACATTCTTCTTCCAGTTGTGTTCTTACTATGTCTAGGACTTTGTCAATATTTGTGGTACATCTAGAGGAACACGGGGTGCATTGGGGAATGTCACCTGCACAGTAAGACGTGACTGATAGCAATGTTCTAGAACTCAAGCGAGTTGAGTGCACCTGGGCTCAAGGTGCTTGGTATAGCTGTTGTCTGTTACGGGACAGTTTTGTCTTCTTGAAGGACAATAGAATTCAGTTGAGAGACACAGACAGTTTTGACAAGATGTTTATTTAGCGAAGCAATGCCAGGACTAGAAAAAGAGATCAGACTAGTCTCTCCCAAACAGGAGGAGCAGCAGCATAATAGATACTGCATTATTGAATTGAAATTTTTGCGAATATTTATAAAGTGGGTGGTATATTTTTGCTGACTCTTTTCTTCTCCCAACTCATGGTATATTGGATCTCCATTTCAGAGTATTTCCTTTTCCCTTCTTTGATAGCTTTATTCATGTGTGAAATATATTGTGATTATATCGACCTATTTTCCCTGTGGTATCCTCCTTCCTTTTCCTCTGAACATCTCCTCTTCTAGTCAATGAATGAGTGAACATATTATTAGAGAAAAATAACACACATACCACCAAAGCTGGAAACAGTCATTAGGTCTTTAGAAAGGAATGGGGCCTCATGTACAGCTCCTCTATCCACAATTGAGCATTGGAGGGTAGCAACTTATGCAGGTCTCCATAGCTGCTGTGTGTTAGTGGGTGTAACTGCAGTATGTATCTGGTTGGTTTCAGGCCACTCTTCCCATCCTCCATCACTTCCATCCTTTTCACCCTGTCTTCTGTGATGTTCTCAGAGCTGGAGAGGTTAGGAGTGATACAGACATCCCACTTAAGGCAAACACTCATCAGTGCTTCACACACTCTCGGCACTTTAACCACATAGGAGTCTGTGCATTAGCACGCACCCACTGCAAGGAGTAGTTTCTTTGATGCTGGCTGAGAACCACAGTGAGTCTATGAGTTTCAAGTCAAATTTATTTAGAAGGCAGTTTGGCAACATGTTCATTTAGGGATGCTCCCTCCTTGGGGACACCTCCACCACCACCCCAGGTTTTGACTAGGTCTGTAACATCATTCTGCATTCCTTTTCATGGCGTGAGCCTCTTGATCCCTTAGAAAAGCCCACATGGATGATGGGATTGAATCACTGTGTAAATGATATAATGCAGCTGAGGTCTTCTAAGTACGCAAAGCCTTTATCAGTACACATTTAAGAAAGTGCCCTGGCACCTTAGTTTCTAATATAGAGGGAAACTCAGTTCATTTAGCTCTGACCTTGAGCATGTCATCCCATCTTACATGAGCTTTACTACATACCACAAAATGGTGCAAATCACTATAGTGCTTACAGACAATCTTAGTTAGAAGTAAGTTTTATAATGCACCTGAACCCCAAAGCCCAAGGCATATGGTCAAAACTAGATGAATCTCAACACTTCATGTCGCAACAAGCAGCTGATTCCCATTCTTGAAACTAGATGACTACTTCAAGATGTTATTAAATATCAGCATTTAGAGAGAGCAGCACTCTTAAAAATAATATCCAGGACTGGCCTCATAGCTCACCAGTTGTATTAGTAGACTATAGAGTGGAAAAAAAACAGTATAAGTAAACAAATGGGAAGTTAATGTGTATCTGAGACTTAGGCTGTAACCTACCGTGTCTTCCTTGGAATCAGAGAGCATGTCAGGCACCCACAGAAAATTCAATGTGAAGAACTGAGAGCTGTGTAGAAGTGGTTAGTCTGGCAACTAAAACCACAAATACTAAAGTTCCCACAGAGACAAAACTTCTGGAAGCAGCCACCCTAAGAATGAGGGTTAAAAACAGGAGACATAGGGATCTTTCAGAATTGCAGCCTACGACGAAGGCTCAGAGGCAGAGGTGATAACCATGGCAGCTGCAAACTAGATCCAGCTGGCCTTACAGGAAGGCACTGCTGGGGCTGCCAGGAAGAAGCCTGCTAGGGTAAAGGTTGTCGCTAGGGTAACTGTCTCATGTTGATGTGGGAAGAACAGACCAACCTGAGCCTACGGGAAGGTTCTTTCCCTCTGTCAGCCTGGTCATTTCCCTCCAGTGTCTCTGCTGTTGAAGAATCTGAAAACAAAACAACAACAAAAACCCCAAACAGCTGACTATGCAGAATGTGAAATAGGTTCGAACCTCATAGTACCAAGTAGCATGGGCGAAGTAGATATGGGGCAACAAGACAACTTAATACTGGGGAACAAAGTCCAATATGATGTCTTTATCCGAGTTCCTAACTTGAGATGAGACTTTCCATCTATGAAAAAATAAAGCAAGGAGACTCACAAATGAGCATCCACATCATTCTCAGGTGATAAACCCCAGTATTATCCCCTTTTCCTAAAAAGAGCCTGAAGTATGGATGTCAGCGTTCAAGTAAGCACAGTCAGATACTCACGACAAAGACAACATAGCCAAGATGAAGCAAAAAGAAAATAAAACAAGAATAAACAAACAAACAAGTTAAAATCAGGTTATTGAAACCATCTCCGCTAACGAATGCAAGCTATATCACATTCAGAAAATGTAACAACATATTTGAGTTAGGTTAATCCCCACAAATGGCATAGTAACACTGTGCTTGGTCTTGGGTCCTACTTTAGAATCCACAAACTACTTCCAAATCGTAACTCCAGCTGAGGTTTGGATGCTGAAACTGCACTGTGTTTTGCGGTAAACCCAGGTGACATGTTCTCTGCAAGTCAGGAGTCACTCTTCTGCTCACCCAAACTTTGTTGCAGTCCTCACGTTATATGGGCTACACACAATAAATACGTATGATCGTGACCACCAATTCTAAAAGGAATAAATAAGTGAATGTATAAATGTATAAGATTCCGCCCAAGAATAAAACACTATTATTTATTTTTAAAAATGAAATAAATTTTAAAATGAAAGAGTTGCAGTACTATGATAATACACTTTGTTAATATTTACATGGTCCTATGTGTTGTTGGTATGTGTTAGTTAAATTTTATTATTTTATTAATAATAAAACTAAAATACGATTAATTTAAAAAAATGTTCAAAACTTGTGACTGACAATGTCAAATATGATCTTGGCTTTTATGATTCCTAAGTTGAAGGTGTGTGTGTGTGTGTGTGTGTGTGTGTGTGTGTGTGTGAGAGAGAGAGAGAGAGAGAGAGAGAGAGAGAGAGAGAGAGAGAGAGAGAAACAGAACCCATAGTCATGCATTCAATCTAGCATGTTGCCCTGATCTGTCTCATAGACATTTAGTGCATATATATATATATGCGCTAAATATGTATATATATATATAAGTTTGAAGTTTATTTCTCCTCTATTTCTCAATTTATATGTCACCTCCTCTAGGGAGTCTATATTAATACACTCTGATTAGGACAAAATTCGCTTTTAGAAGTTCAATAGAACGTGCTAATTCCACAGTTATGTATTTGATTCTCATTTAACATTATGCTTCAAGAGTGCAAAGTTGTTTGTAGCTTACTGTCTAGTTTTCCCTCTGAGGGAACTGACAGCTTCTCAAATACAATAACATTGCCACCGCAGACCACCAGTACATGCGTGTTGAACATGTTGCTGATGGACTCCTCTGCTGAGAAGGATGGTGTTGGGTCCTGTGCACCAGCTGTCCCTACTGTCAGTCAGCTCCTTGTCTCAATTATGAAAGAGCACAGGAGGAAGACAGAGAAGTAACTTACAGCTCCTCTCTCTTGTCTTGGCATGCCCCAACACTTGCCTTTCTCACAGGCTGCCACGCCTTACTCATTCTCAGTGAGGATGGGAATAGGTATTCTTGCAGCCCATGCAGCCAATGCTTTCTCTGTATTCATAAAGAGAATAGGATTCAGTGTGTGGAATTGCTGGCTTTGCTCCTAGACAGAAGCTGGAAGAACCAGAAAGTCTATGACATGTTTCTTGTCTACTGTCTGAGAGTTTTCACACCCTGACATCCACCAGTGGTCAGTGAAGAAGTACAGACTGGGTGGGATGGGCTGGGGATTGGAAACGGAATGCTACCAGTTCAGCCAAAACATATTTCTCAATCCTTTGATGGCTGTTGAGCAATAAGACAAGATGCAGTTAATTTGGGATTTTTTTTTTTCTCGCTTGTGTCCTGATGTTTTTAGGAGGCACGATGGGAGTCTGGAATGATAATGGAGGCACTGTTGTCTTTTCTTCTTTAAAGTCATGTGACCTGGAGACCATGTAACAGAAAACACTGTGATGTGAAACTCCTTGATTACTTTTAGATATCTTTATCAGAAAAATTTGAAACACAGTTCCAGAAGATTGATGTTAAACAGTTAATCCAATGTGAAAAGCTTCTATACAGTTTTTATTTTTAAAGGTTTTACCATTTTTCTACCAGTGTTTGGGAGGCAGAAATAGGAGGATCTTGAGTTCAAGTCTATCCTGAACCCTACAGAAGAGCCTAACTTAGGCTACACAGGGGAGTTCCAGGTCACTCTCAACTTCGAGGTCAGATCCTGTTTCAAATTAACAAACAAACAAAATTTCAAAATTTTCAAGACTACACATTATTTCTTAATATTTTCACACCAAGTTTCCAGGTATGATATTGAAAATTTAAAACTACAGAATATACTCGTACAGATAATCCTGGGGGTGATCACGGTCCTCTTCAACAGAACTTTTGACATGTTTTTGTTGACAGGTAACCAGAGTGATTTCCAAAGACTGTCATGGAGAAGAAACCCATAAATAACAGATCAACAGGGAAGGACTGGGAGGAATTTCAACAGGGAAAAGATTTCTCACTTTTTAAAAATGGAACACTTAGCCCACTGTGGCTTCATACATCCTGGGAGAAGATATGGGACTCCTGGTTTAAAGACACAGGATTTTGTGTATACAAAGCAAATGCCACAAACCTCACACTGGTATTGAAGGCTTTGGTTTAAGTACTTCAGAAAAGTCCCTGGGGGAGTATTCCAAACAGCAGATTTGTGTCACAGTTGAAAAAGAAAATGATAAACTCTGGCAATTAGATGCTGAAGAATCTCTAGATGCATCTCCCATTTGTTCTTGAGGTAGGGACAACCTCTAACACCCAGACCTGGCTGTTCTGTGCTACACTTGAGAAGACAGTATACTGAGTTCACAATCATGAGACACACAGGAAAGTCTGAGAGCCTTTCATAGAGAAATTAATACCGCTTTCTTTTTCCTTTTATACATCTTCATTTGTGTCTAGAAAGCAGGAAGAGAATTCTTCAGATAAAGCCTATTTCTTGTGTTATTAGAGTTATCATCAATGACTGGTATGCACTTGTGTCTCTTCTTTCTGCTGTCTCCCATAAGCATGGCTCAGAGTGATGTTTTCTTTGGGTATGAGAGCTCATGAGTGTTTATTAGTGTAAATTCCCAGAGGGATAAAAATAAGCTTTGCTAAGCTTCATCACCAGAGAAGAGGGAGAAGTGGGTGAGGTAACACTTCAAGCACAGGGTCATCCTTGGTCTTACTTTGACAGCACTGGTCTTAATTCCAAAGAGCATCCAGGCAGGGTTCAGCAAATAACTATTACAACTGAGTCACAGTGATCAGAAGAAATGATGCTCTACACCATCACCATATATGTAGGAAAGAAAATAAGACCACTGGAAATGTCCACGCTGTTGAATATGCGGGCACACACTCAAGAAAACATTTCCTTTACCTGTCAGCATCTGATAGCACAAAAACAAATGTGACATTTTCCTTATAGAATAAAGATAGGTCACGAAATGGTTCTGCGGCCACAAAAATAAAAGTGCTGTCCATGGGAGATTGATGAGTCCTTTGGGTATACCAGGATTCTATTTCAAGTGCTAGAATAGTTCTTAACCAGGCACAAATAGATCATTTAGTCCTACTAGGAGATCATGCTAATTAGACAGATGTTTACCCACCTATGTCCCAAATGTTCTATGAGTGTGTGAATATGATATGTCTCATTCACCATGTCTGTGTTGAAGAAAGAGATAACAGATTCACACTTTCAGAGTTTAATCTCTGTGGTGGGTCTCTGGATTCCTCAGCTTCTGCTACAGTGTTTTAAGTCTACTAGTATAGCTGTGCTTTAGGAGATCAGCTAAAACAGAAGTATATTGTTTTTGAAATTTTTCAATATGCTTCTTGAAAGTGGTATAATTTTTTTTCCATCTGTTTTGTTCACTCTCCAAAATTACAAGTTTTTCATAAGCCTAGTGTGGTGGATGAGTCAGGTAACTTTGACTTGACTATATGTCCAATATAAAAAATGATGGATAATATTATATCTATACATAACTGAGTGTGAAGATGTCTATTGCCTATCTAGGAATGCATGTTACAGTTATCTCATTTTCTTCTTACTAAATTCAAGAAGGTCATTTTTCCTACCAGACAAAAACTCACAGCTTGGTCAACTTGAATATTTGTGTACTTTCACTCATGAACTTCAGTTCTAGCAATAATCTTGCTAAATATGTAGTGCTTATCCCTCCCTCTGGATAACTAATCACTAACCTCTGATAACTAATACAGATGCCATTGTACAGCAGGTAATGTATGGTCAGTCACTCTAACCCTTCCTTCCTTAGCTTGAATTTGTTATGTTGGATTAGACAGAATCTCCTTCACCTTAGAGTTTACTCTTTTCAATATCTGATCCTCTAATGCCACCATGAATATTCACACTTGGACAGCTGCATCTAGGGATGAGCCCTCCTCTCTTCAAGACCTCATAGGAATGTTTCTATACCTCTGATAATCACACCTTGCCTACAGGATTTCAATATTATCAAATTTTATTTTCTTTAATGACCCTAAGACTGGTTCTAGATCTCTTCTGTGGATTCCATCCCCAGGGACCTCAGAATTACCAGCAAGCCTTCTCTCTTGCCCAGTCTCACATTGTCTAGCTACCTTTGTTTACAGGGTTACATCTTTTTCTCGGTCAAGTGGAACTTCCTCCTTGGCTTTTAAACGTGCTAATGTAAAATCCGCAATACTCCCCAGACAGCTCATCCAGTTAATTTTTCTTCTTCCCTTAGCTTCCCTAGTTTCTCTTCTTCATAGCCAAACTTCACGAGGGAGTAAATTCAGTCTTGTCTACCTTCCCCTATGTCTATCTATATCACACACTGAAATGGCTTTTATTAAAGCTCCACAATGACTTCTAGGTCATAAAATATAAAATAGATTTCCATTACTTTTATACAAGTCTTTGCAGTTGCATTCAAATATTTATTTATTAAAATTCCCATCCAATGCTATTTAACCTTTATCCTAAGCTTCACCTATTTTTCTGCTGCCCACTCTTGTACTTTCAGGTTAACCTAATCTACATTAAACCCCAAATGTTGACTTTAAGGCTTCCCCTATTCTGACTCCAAGTACTTCTGTATTTGTAATTGTCTTGTGCTTACAGATTATTTTCAGACCTACCCAGTCATCTCAGATCTCTTTTGAATTCCAGACCCATATATTTAATTATTTACTTAACATTGGTGGTGGTGGGGGGGAACATTGCAAAGACATCTAAAACTAACATCATCCCAATAGAACTCATGTATGCGCCCTTGACCTGCCCCTAGCGTGCCTCTAAAGCTGTCATCTTACCTTTCATTATCAGAAGCATTGAATAATTCTTGACAGTCTCCCTTTTAAGTCTCAACTGATTTCCCTTATGCAGTCTCTCTATTTTCCACCATCCTAGACCACACTCATGACGTCTTTCTCAATGATGGCTTCAGTAGGTTTCCAGGGGTCTATCTACTTTCACTCTAACTCCCTTCTAAAGACTTTCTAATAGGCACCATGTTTGAAAAAAATTTACCCATAGCAATCTTCTGTTTTCAAGTGGTGCTTTACAATAACACAGTAGGCAGCCACGTCATCAGCAGACAGTTTCTCTCTACTCTTTGCTGACCTTTGCTTTCTGGGATACTAGCTCATCTCTTGGGAGCTCAAATTTCTGTGTTCTTTGCTGTCATGATGTTGGATAAGCTCTGTCCATTCTTAAGATGTGGTTTTCTCTCATACAGTCATGTAGGTAATGATAATTGATGCTTGAACATGCAGATCCAGTGCCCTTTACTTAAGGAAGCCCCCTTTTGTCATTTTGTCAGATCATTTTTCTCTATTCCATGTTCTCAGGGCATGTGCCTCCCTCTGCTGTAATGCTCATTGCAGGAGCAACTGTTCATTCTTTACCAAATTATTAGATGAATATCTTTCTTTTCTACTAAAATGTAATCTATACAGAAGTACAGATGAGTCTGTTTTTGGTTTCTGGGGATTATCACAATGAAAGCCATGTGTGAGGCAGGCAACACATAATTGATGGCCTAAGAAATGGAAAAAAAAATAAAAACCAAAACAATAGTTAAGAAATTTGCACATAGAAGACAAAAAAGAATAATGGAACCATGAAAGACTGTGAAGGAAGAGAGAAAGAAAAAAATGAACAAGAGAATGAAAATTAAATAAACTTTTTTGTTAGGAATAACAACCAAAATCCATTTATTAAGTGTTTGATAAGTGCTAAGCACTGTGTTAAGATCTTTGAAAGAATTATAAAGAATGAACTCTTTTAATATCTGTCCTCTTTAAGGGGCATAGGGAAAGAATGGGACCACAGTGTGTTTAGATCTTGGGATTCAAATCTTTGTCTGCCTGGGTTACTTTAGAGTCTTTAATCTTGAACTAAATATTTAGGATGGTACAGAATGCCTGAGACTTTGACAGGCAGCTCATGTGTTTTCAAACAATACATAAGCAACAACAACAACAAAAAACAAATAACAAAAAACAAAAAACCCAGAACCTTCATCTAGATCAAACATATGAATCTGTTTAAAATAAACAAGGCTAAGCAATAAAGGCCCATTTTTCTATTATAATAAAATACTTTGATTTTTTTTTAAAAAAAGACATATGTTGGGCATCATATTTATTTCATTTCTGAAGAGAGATAAATGTATACTAATCTTAGCATCTAAATTTGACAATAATTCATGTTCTCAACCTCATCTTCAGTCAAAAGACTCAGTGTCCTGTATTTTAAACACAATAAACAAGAGAGCAACAGCAAGAGAGGCCAAAGGCAGAGGGACATGGAAATAATTTGAATTTGTTGCCTGGTTACACCCAGGGAAGGCAGCTGAATGTACCCTCTGCTCGAGGTATGGCTGCTCTACAGGGAACAGGGCATATAGGCTTCACACTTTCCTGTAACATAGACCCAGGATTATTCTTTTCTGTTATGATAAGGGAGATGGTCTCTAATAGCTTAGCATTCTATACAAGGCAAAAAGCTCATCCAGGAGGAGTACCTGGTTTGTCTCAGAACAAGCCGTGTTTTTCTGGGTCCTTTTATTCTATGGGACTTAGAATGGACAATGGAACAAGACTACCACTGTAACCACCAATGCTATAATAGCTTGAAGTAACCTGAGATGACTCTTTTAAAAGGCATTTTATTAAACATGACTATTAACTAGCTAGTGTTTACTAAACTGTATGGCATGGTGTTTTGTGTATATTAATTTATTGCCATAATTAGTTATTAGAATGGATAATAGCATTGTCAGTTTTCAGATGGGAAAACGGAAATAGAGACAGGTGTGAGCTCACTAACAGCTCTGTGAAAGAGACAGAGCAGGCACATTTGCAAATGTTCCCTCAAAACCCAACAGCCTGTTGAAGTTTAGTTGGAGATTATCTTTAAGAGACTAAAAGTCTGAATTTTCCTAAAAGTTTAATAAAGAAATCTTTTATGTGAAATAAGGGGGGAGCGCATTTAAAATTCAAGAAGACCCTATTTTCAAGGACTATAAATTCTGATATGATTAGACTTAAAACACACAAACAAACCTGTTTCCATTGTAGTCTGAGTTTCCTATTGTTGACTTATATTCTTAATATTGGTGTTTTCAAGTAGATATCCCCAATATGAACATACCTAGGAGAAAATCCATGTCAATCTTTCCTGAAAACACACCTGTTAGTAAGAGACCATTAATGTCTTCCATATTTTTTCTAAAAACCAGGGTCTCATAGTGAATGAAGTCATAATTTAAATTTTCCAATCAAAATGAATAACCAAGTTATTTTTGTTTATATTGATATGAAGGACGTATCCTTGACTTTGTATAAGTAATGATTTTCTTGCCTAAATCAGTTTCTAAAACTGTTTTATTAAGTTTAGAGAAGGTTGCTGACTGCCTTGCTAGTTTAAAGGAGTGTCTGATTTCTCAGTGTTTGGAAATGGTTTGGAAATTTTAGTGGCTAAAGTGCTAACAGTTTGTCTATTTCCATGCCTATCCAATGGAAAATGTTTCTAAATAGGGCAAAAATCTGGAAACAATTTCTCAACTCAGGAAATTAATTGGCACACAGACTTGAGATTAAGAAAAGAGAAGAACAGAAAATAGAGAATTTCACAGCATGGACTCTGATAAAACACTTAACAGCATTGAAAAATACAAGTATGGAGTTTGGCTACCCAAGACACAGTCATCTGAAAAACATAAGGATGCAGAGAGGCTGGCTATACAAGACATGCTCACCACAGAGGAATAATTGTGCCTTAGAATTATTTTTTTAAAGGTTTATTTCTTTTCATTTTATGTGCATGAGTGTTTTCAAGTACATATATGTGCCATACACACATGGTGCCCTCAGAGGCAAGAAAATGCTGTTGGGCCCCTGGAACTGGAGCTACCAAAGGTGAACTGCCATATGGGTGCTGGAATCAAACCTGGGTCCTCGGCAAGAGCTGCAAGTGCTCTTTACTGTGGCGCCATCTCCAGCCTATAGAAGTTATTATTGTCTTAAAACCCACTGCATAAATCTATGGGGCAAACAAAATCTTCAACATTTGCAGTTTAGCATGAACCTCATATCATATTCTTAAAAGATATAGTTTGCCTCAGTGAAGTTTCTCAGGAGATGATATAACTAGCCTGTGAGGTTCTCTAATTACAAAGCATGAGGATCTACTAGAGCTTTAGTCTTTAGCTGTAGGAAACTCCAGAAAGGCCATTCTGCTGGCTGACACAGGTTGGGTGTTCTTCTAACTCAAGCACTGTCTCAATGGCAAGTCTCAGGATCACCACATCTGAAAAACTCACCTTTCATTCCATCTCTTTATTGTATAAAGTTAAGTATACTGCTATTATTATTATTATTATTATTATTATTATTATTATTATTATTATTATTGCTTTAGCAAATAAGCTAAAGTTTAGAAGGTGACACTATGTGAGAGGAAAGTGAAAGGTTTGTATAAAATAGACACATGAGCGGCCGCATCTGCAGCAGGGAACCAGGCAGCTCCAAAGCCTTCTGTGCTTAACCCGCCAGGAGAGAGTGATCTCCCAACAGCAACTGATTTCACTTCTGAGTGCGGAGGTGAGATCTCCACCTTCTCTCTGGAGGGGTGCAGCTAGGAGCACACAGGGCATAAGATCAGTGGAGCTGCTGGGACAGGAGTCTTCCCTTCCGGCCGCCATTTGCAGCAGGGAACCAGACAACTCCACAGCCTTCTGTGCACAGACCCTGCCAGAGAGGGTTGATCTCCCAGGAGTACAGACACAGGTTTACAGGCCCATAGGAGGGACAAGCTCCAGCCAGAGACAGCAAGACCAACTAACACCAGAGATAACCATATGGTGAAAGGTAAGCGCAAGAACCCTACCAGCAGAAACCAAAGCTATTTGGCATCATAGAGCCCAGTTCTCCCACCACAGCAAGTCCCAGATACCCCAACACACCAGAAAAGCAAGAGCTGGATTTAAAGTCTCATCTCAAGATGCTGTTAGAGGACATCAAGAAGGACATAAATAACACCCTTAAAGAAATACAGGAGAACATGGGTGAACAGGTAGAGGCCCTTAAAGAGGAAACACAAAAATCCCTTAAAGAATTGTGGAAAAACACAAACAAACAAGTGAAGGAACTGAACAAAACCATCTAGGATCTAAAAGTGGAAGTAGAAACAATAAAGAAATCACAAAGTGAGACATCTCTGGAGATAGAAAATCTTGGAAAGAATTGAGGAGTCACAGATGCAAGCATCAACAACAGAATACAAGAGATATAAGAAAGAATCTCAGGGGCTGAAGATACCATAGAAAACATTGACTCAACAGTTAAAGAAAATGCAAAATGCAAAAGCTCCTGAGCCAAAACATCCAGGAAATCCAGGGCACAATGAAAAGACCAAACCTAAGGATTATAGGTATAGAAGAGAGAGAAGATTTCCAACTTAAAGGGCTAGTAAATATCTTCAACAAAATTATAGAAGAAAACTTCCTTAAAGAAAGAGATGTCCATGAACATACAAGAAGCCTACAGAACTCCAAACAGACTGAACCAGACCAGAAAGTCCTCCCAGCACATAATAATCAAAACACCAAATGTACTAAACAAAGAAAGAATATTAAAGGCAGTAAGGGATAAGGTCAAGTAACCTATAAAGGCAAGCCTATCAGAATTACACCAGACTTCTCACCTGAGACGATGGAAGCTTGAAGATAGTGGGCAGACCTCATACCCTAAGAGAACACAAATGCCAGCCCAAACTACTATACCCAGCAAAACTCTCAATTACCATAGATGGAGAAAACAAGATATTCCATGATGAAACCAAATTTACACAATATCTTTCCACAAATCCAGCCCTACAAAGGATAATAGATGGAAAACACCAACATGAGGAGGGAAACTACACCCTAGAAAAAGCAAGAAAGTAATCTTTTTCCAACAAACACAAAAGAAAGTAACCACACAAACATAAAATAACATCAAAATTAACGGGAAGCAACAATCACTATTCCTTAATATCTTATAACATCAATGGACTCAATTCCCCAACAAAAAACATTGTCTAACAGAAATATTTTTCATGTAAATCTTGAATTTTATCAGAAAATGTTTGTGATTCCTCTTTCAATTTAGTAATGTTTTTTATGTCTACCATTTTAACTATTATTTTCTATGATAATCTTCAATTTTAACATTTTTTCTATATATTTCTTCAATTTTATCAGAAACATTTTCCATGTAAATCTTAAATTTTGTCAGAAAATATTTATAATTCCACTTTCATTCAACTTAGGAATATTTTTATGCCTACTATTTTATCGGTATAATTTTTCCATGAAATAGTCAATCTTAATGTGTTTTTCTATATATTTCTTCAATTTTATCAGAGATATTTTCCATATAAGTCTTCAATTTTAATAGAAAATGTTTATAATTCCACTTTCAATCAACTTAGAAATATTTTTATGCCTAGCATTTTATCTGTATAATTTTCCATGATAATCCTCAATTTTAATGTTTTTCTATATATTTTTCATATTATCAGAAAAACTTTCCATGTAAATCTTCAATTTTATCAGAAAATGTTTATAATTTCTCTTTCAATCAACTTAGAAATATTTTTATGCCTACCATTTTATCTGTATAATTTTCCATGAAATAGTCAATTTTAACTTGTTTTTCTATATATTTCTTAAATTTTATCAGAAAATTTTATCAAAAAAATCTTCAATTTTAATGTTATTTTATATTTTTCTGCAATTTTATTAGAAATATTTCCCATGTAAATCTGCAATTCTATCATAAAATGTTTCTAACTCCTTTTTCAATTAATTTAGCAATGTTTTTATGTCTACCATTTTACTCTTTAATTTTCCATGAAAATTGTCAATCTTAATGTGTTTTTCTATATGCTTCTTCAATTTTGTCAGAAACATTTTCCATGTAAATCTTTAATTTTATCATAAAAAGTTTTTACTTCCCTTTTCAATTAAAAAAAATAGACACATGAAATAGTCATTAAAGGAGCATTCAATGATCTAGAGTAAATGGAAGTTAGATGGACAGCTGGCTTCCTGCAGACTAGACATTAAAAAGTACAATGTTGTCATCTTTTTGAGCTTTCGTTTTCTCATTGTTTTGTTTTGTTTTGATTTTGTTTGTCTTGGTTTTTTGTTGTTGTTTTTGTTTTTTTGACTGTTTATTCTTCAGCTGGAACTGCCTTCTCTATGATGACTACTGTTGGCTCTCTAGAAGCTGCTTGTTTTTCGAAGTGGTGCATAAGTCACTGACAGTTCAGGTCTTTCCAAAACAGGTATCAGGATTTGTACCTAAGCTCTAACCTAGGCAAATGCTCTCAACTATATTGACTTACCCAACTGCTTTTGGCAACTCATTGTGATTCCCACCCTCAGAGAGGACTAATGGATATTTCACACACACACACACACACACACACACACACACACACACACACACAAATCACTGTGTACTAAAATAGATAAAACGTAGGAAACTTTCAAACCTTAATTGGTAGCCCTGTGAAGTTTTTAAAGAATGCTAACTATGGATGATAGCAATAACAATGGTGAGAAGAAATGTGGGTGAAATAAATTAAACAAGCTGAGAAAAAAGCAACCAAGGTTACGTTGGCAGCTGTGTCTTGGGACGTGTTTGAGGGGTTCTGCTGCTTTCACCACAGAATGCAATTCCACGATGGACTTAGAGCCAGAGATGGCTGCACTCTTAATGTTGTCTTCACCATTCCACCAAACATTGTGTGCAGGGCTTCTACATGTCCAGCTCTCCTTTACTTCATGGGATGGCAGTTATCCCATAATTCTCAGTCCATCATACCATGACATTCTTAGAGGATGGCTACATTACATTGTTCCTTCATCTTTTCATCACTTTCCTCATAGCTCTGTATCTAGCAGCAACATCTGACAGGGGTGGTGTACCAGTGGTAATGTCTAATAAACTTTAGTATTTTCCCAATTAAAAAGCACCTGCCTTTTAAATCAATATGAGTTCTCCCTGAACAACAGAACCAATAAAAAGAGACTATCAGCCCTTGTTGTCGATGGAGTTCTGGTTTCAGGTTCCCTGAGAAACCAGAAATGAAAAGGTGCAAATCTTTTATATATAATTGCACAGTGTTTGAATAGTCTATTCATATCTTATATACTATAAATCATTTCTTAAGAACTTAAGACATTGGATACAATGCACACAGTTGCTATACAGCACTAATATTTAGGATATAATGATAAAATAGGTATGAGCATCCTTAGCACTGACAAATTTTTTTCTAATATTTTAAATAATAAAAATGCTAAATTTTCAATATATAACTGTTTTGTGGCAGACTTCCTGGACAGACACAATATTCACCCCAGAAAGGGAACCCAGGACAGACTAAAGTAAAAACTATAACAAAGTCCAATGGTGAAACTATATATTGAGGGTTTCCTTAGAAGGATCCAGGATGACTGAGAAGCAGCTGCATCACAGAGAAGCCCAGCCCAGCATGGGGGTGGGGGAAGAGTAAGAGAAGTTGAGACCCTTGATGGAGCTCTCTGTACAGCTCTGAGCAGCTCAACACTAGGGGTATCTCATCTCTCTGCAGTTCGGCTGGTCAGTCACCTTCTTCAGCAGTGACTTACTTCTTTTTATGCTCCTGTGTAGGAATCCCAGATCCACTAATCAGTCTTTGTTGTATCAGACAGGTGACCTTTTAGACTTTTGTTTACTTCCTGAAGCTCGGGGGGGGGGGTGTGGGGGTTCCTCCTTCCTGGAAGCAAGGCTTCAATTCTCAGGAAGCTTCCCTGTAAGAAACAATGGATATATAGGTCCAATTGCACATCTTTATATTGATCTCTCTAGATGATAAGAATAGATAGATAGATAGATAGATAGATAGATAGATAGATAGATAGATAGATAGATAGATAGATAGATAGATAGATGATAGAATAGATAGACAGACAGACAGACAGACAGACACACACACACACACACACACACACACACACACACACACATCCCATCACAAAGTAAGTCTGGACTCTGCAGAGTAGCTGTTTAAACCCTCCACCGAGCTAGTCTTGAGGCTCATAAGGCTGTCAGTGTCTGTGGTTTCTGTATGCAGTGCTGTGAGTTCCTGAAGCAGAAGCAGTACTCTGTGAAACACAGTCTCATTGGATACGGCATTTTGTATGTCTACCAATGACAGATACACTGTATCCAGGGCAGAAAAATCCAATTCCAGGATAACTTTCTAAGCAAGTGAGAACATGCTATTGTTCTCTCCATGAAGAAAATCACTCAACTGAATTGTCTCAGGACTGAGAACTTAGTCTCACATGTTGGCCAGTTGGGTACTCAATAGTATCCCTAAGAGTCTGGCTTTAGCTTGGTGAGTTCACCTCTAGGCTCCATAGTCAGGTACACTGCAAAACTGATGTCCATTTATGTAGGGTGTCCTTTACCACAGACTTTTAAGGGCAGCCCAGGCAAAACTTTGATGCGGTAGCTGTCCCAGTCTGGACAGTGTTTAAATACCATGGAGAACCATCTGCCCCCAGGTCTGACATTTGTCTCCTTAGTAAATTTGTTGCAGAAAATTGTCATGTCTGACAGGGAATATGGAAGAGATCAACACATGTAGAACTTATCCTTTAGAAAAGGTGTCTAGGTGCCACAGGTCTCTGGTGCAACATCAGTTCTATTAGGAAAACCTAGTAAAACAGGTCAGTCAGCGATAAGCCTTGGTACCATGTAACAACACATAGTATTGGCGGGATGGAGGTAGATTTCAAGTGAACAAATGAGACCCTTTTCCCTAGATGTGTTTTTTCCTCCACAGTGTCCTCATATATGAATGTCAGATGACAGTATTACAGACCCATGCCCCAGGACAAACAGAAGCGTTTTATAGCACCCTAGGAAATTTTGGGATTGTTTTGGTTTAGAGTTGAAAATATCTATTCAAGCATCAGTTGAAAATTCTTTTCAACACATGCCAAGACAATGCAGTGGTTTGGAAATGGACCCCACACTTTATTAATGTCAGGCAGTAGAAGGAAGTGTGAGCATAATGAGAAACTCTCATGCATGACTTGGCTAATCACTGTCTCTTCCATTCCCTAATGTAAAGCAAAGATCCTTCCTTTTTCCTTTTTTTATGGAGCAAAATAGGTGCAACGCACCAAGGAACTATAAATTCCAACTTTCCTAAAGGATAGGTCTGTATCTCTCACGTTATAGTTTTAAATTTATTTTGAACTAAGGTCTGGTTAAAGAAAAAAAAATACTTGTTTGGAGCTGGAGAGATGGGTCTGCAGTGGAAAGCATTTGGTGCTCTTGCAGAGAACTCGGGGTGTAGTTCTCAGCACCCACATCAGTTAGCTCCAAACAACCCTCCTCCACATTTTGGTATATCTTACCCACTTTCCTACCAATAATCAGGTTGACTGTGGAACTTTGTCTTTTTTTACTACAAAGTCTTTAATATTATCACACATGTAAGAAAAGAAAAATGGCCAAAATACAATTCACCTTACATTAAACAATGTGCTTAATTCAGTTCAAAATATTTTGAAATTAAGTATTCTAACACTTATTAACCAACCAAAGTTATTTAAATATCCTGTGGGTGGTTGAAGCCTTTAGTTTAACTATTAGCATACCAACCGTGACTAGAATGGTCAGCTCTCTAGTTACAGTTTAGTTTAGTTTTAGACAAATCTTCAGTGTCCAGCTAAAATTTACTTCATTCAAGTTATATTTAAATCTCTAGTTATTGATTTACAATTATTTTCATGTTTATAAAACTTAAATACCATAAATTGATCTTGACTTACCCTTTATAATAAATCAAATTATTTTGGGTTATTTATAAATTAAATGTATAGAGCATTCGGGTAACTTGTTAAGATCTTTATGGCTATAAGTTTAAATGGTTATTTTCACCTCATCTTAATAAACTGTGCTACAGTCCATTTATTAAAACACTAGGAGCTTGGAGATCCAAAATTCCCATTATATGATTTTTTAAAAAGCTTTATTGAAGTTTCATTTTCAAACCATAGGGTTTGTCTACTTTAAATATAAATATATAATCAACCCATGCTTGAATGATTGTACATTTCTGTTATGTAAATATCTCTGGTACTCATTTCCTCTGACAACCTGGTACCATTGGCATCCTCAGAAAGCACTGAGAGGCTCAGACACTTATTCTTATAGTATGTTTACTTTTACAGCATCTTCTACAAGGAATTTTTGAGGTCCAACCATACTCTAGTATGTATTTACAACTTAATTGTCTCATTATCATACAACACTTCAGTGTTTAAATATGGTACATTTGGTTTGTCCATTCACTAAAGTATCTTTGTATTGTGGCAGATTTTATCCAATTGTGAATACAGATGGATTAAATATGTATATTTTTGTGTGTGTTTGAATACAGCTTGGAGTGGAAGCAGGTAAATAGAAACTTCTTGACCATCTAATAGCTCAGCCTTTAGAAGCCTTTGAAGAAGTTGCCCCCTCATGATTTGCCCTGGGACGATGGGAGGATGCCAACTCTGTTTCTTCATTGCCAGCATTTAATGCTCTATGTGTGCTTTGATAAAATAACTTTGGTGTCTGAAAGGGTCTTGTATTTCACCTGTGACTTACCTTGACAAAACACCTTTCCATTTATTAAATACTTGCAGTAAATATTTATTTAAACCTTTTGCTCATTTTAAAGTTGACTTCTTTCCTAATGAAATACTATTTTTATAAATGTTGACTACAAAGAGTTTATTAATTTGTATTGTTTGCAAATGTCTTCTCTAAGTCTGTTGTTAATGTTGTCATTTTGCTAACAATGACTTTTGAAGTATAAACACTTGTGTTTTAATGAACACCACTATATAATCATGACTTTTTCTTTTATCACATATGCCTAATGTGAAAATTATGAAATCTTGATCTTACTGGAGCAACGAAGATTACTCACTCCTATATTTTCTTCCAAACTTCTTATAATTTGTGCTTTTATATATAGACACAAATATACTTAAGTTCATTTTTGTATATGATGTGATATAATAAGATAAACTTATCTTTTGTTAAATAGATACCCAATTTTCCCAGTACCATCTGTTGAAAAGATTATCTAAAACCATCTTAAATTGCTTTGCTGCTCTTTTGAAATTAATTGACCATAAATATAATGGCATTGGGGGATTTTCAATACTGTTCCATTTTGTCTGTGTCTGTCCTTATGCTAATGTCATATTGCTTTGATGACTGTACCCTGTATTTGTATGTTTTGCAAAACAACGGTATAAATCCTCAATTTGAGCAAATTCTTAAAACTTGTTTTGTGCCATTTTGCATATGTATATTTTACATATATGTTTTACATATATTTCAGTTTGTCGGTTTTTACAAAAGTGTTTTAGGATAAAGAATTTCAGATGCTACTGATTATCTTCAAGAGAACCATGGTAACAACAGAGAGTCTGCTAATTAATAAGACAGAAGTGCCTCTTCATTTACACTTGCTTCAGCATCTTTGGTCGATTCTTTATATTCTGCTCGTTTCCTTATATTTACACCAATGCATCTTAATCTTATTACAAATCTGGGATTGATTTTTTGATGATTGTTTTATATCCCTCTTCATTCACTGAAATCATGGTACACATACATGTGAATTATTTTGAAAGCAAACTAATATGTTTATTTTAATTAACTATAACTGTATCACTAGTATTGAAAACATACTTTTCATTAATGAAATCATCTTCTTTCGATTATTTACAGCTTAATCTTTTGATTTTTACATATTAATTACATACTAATCTTTTGATCTAGAAGCTTGCTGTGTCTGGTGTTAGTCATGGCAATTTCTTCTGCCTGCTTGTTTTTTATGTTTTTTTTTTCTTTTGAATTTCCGATGTACCGGATTATACAACCTATATGGGAAACAAATTTCCTTTTTCCTTTGGGTTGAACACCCTTTAATTTCTCTTTATTGTCTGATTACTCTGGCCACCCATTTCAGAATGTAATCAAATGGAAGTGATGGGAAGGACCCAATGTGAGTGAATGGAAGAGGAGGGACACTCTATATTGTTTCCTAGTGGAAATCTACTTAATGCTTCACAGTTATGTATATGCAGTGTTAGCTAGATGGTATCTTATATTTTTTATCGGGTTGAAAAATCCCTTTTATAGCTTATATGTTAAGAATTTTTATCGTAATTAAATGAGTATCATTTTTTCTGTGCCTACTGAGATTTTTCAAACCATCTTTCTTCTTTAACCTATTAACAATGTATAAGTGACATCAATCAATGTTTTCATTTCAGTCAAACTTTGTCTTTCTGGTATGAAATTTATTTGGTTGCTATTCATAAACCTGTTTCTACATTGTTGGGTCTTACTTGTTGAGTTTTATTCAGAAACTACATGTCTATATTTCTAATTTGTAATGCATTTGTTTGGCTTCTTTCAAGGCTTAATCTACTAAATTCATAGAATGGGTTAAAGGTGATCTATACTATATTTTTGTGAAAGTACTTGAGACACATTGTTATTTCTTCATTCACTGTTGGTAAAATTTATGAGGAAAACTAGGGTTAACATTTTCCTTGTAGAAAGAAGTTTTCACTAATATTATCTTTAAGTTATAAAACATCTAAGCAGTTTGTTGTTTTTTGTTTTTTTTTTTTTTTTTTTTTTAGAATTTAGTGTGGTAGTTTCCAGATTTTTTTTCTAGGAATTTTTCATGTTTTGCTAAGTGGTCAAGTTATTACTATAATGTGGTTCTTAGTAATCCCATTAACATTAACAATTGCTGTAAATTTGTGGAAATATTCTTATTTGATTTGTGATTTTAATAATTTGCACAGTTCCATTTACTGTTTGATGACTCCACCTAAAGTCTTGTCAATTTGACAGGAAATAACATTTAGTTTAATTATATTTTTCTATCTTTTTCAAATTGTAGTTTATTATGTTTTGGGCTATCTTGTCTTATTTCTAGCTTTAAGACTGCAAATTTCCAAATGGACACATCTGCCACATTCTTTGATCCTTCATATTTTGTATCACCTTTCATTTAAAATTTCCATTTATTTATTTATTTTTTTAGCCAATACTTGATGCCCCATGAGTTATTGAGAGGTACGATGCTTAATTAAATTTTTTTGTAAATTTCTCAAGTCCCATTATCCTGTTGACTTCTAACTTGACTTTATTGTAGTTGGAGAATGTATCATTTATGGTCCCAAGGCCATTGAATGTGTTGATCCTGCTTTTGTAGATGGGCACATAGTCCACAGTCTTCACGGCTTATACTGACACAGCTGGATCAACAGAGGTGGAGGACCAGTAGACAAACTCCGGTCTACCCAGACTTAGAGCATCTCTGGCACATCTGTTCCTGTCTGGAATGTGGGAAGAGAATTCTGCAGAGGAGTCTGAAGAACCCAAACATCAATCCGCGTAATGCTGCAGTCCAGCGAATCTCAGTACAGAGAAAAGTTCTTGGTAGAATGAGTTGTCAGCAGACATTTAGGAGAAACAACATTGATGTGGCCACAAAAATATCTTCATAACTACCAGGTCAAGCGCTCTCTTTGATTTTTACTGAGGGAAAAAAAAATATGTCTATATCTGCTGTCAGAAGAAAAGCTTGGAGTGAATAAATCAGTTCAAACAGGATGTACTGGGTGTCTACCAGCATCAGACTCAATGCCAGATACTGCATCTCACTATGAGGACGTCAGGGGAGACTCAGGGATGTCTACTCAAGTAATAGTATGACAGAAAAATACCATAGATCACACTTTAATTTACAACATAAAATGTATGTGTTTTGCCTACTTTTGTTATATAGCAAGACTATGCAGTAACAAAGAAGTAACAAAGGCAAACACATCAAATTTCTTTGGATGCTTTATTATTTTTATTTCCTAAAACAAAGAAATAAAAAACATTGTCACTCCTCCCTCCAATTGCTGACACTAAAAATCAGATCAAATAAAAATAATATTTTTATGATAAATGAACCTAAACCAAGACCTTTTGCTCAGTTGAAGGAGTGTAGTCATGCCTCTCCTTTTCTGGTGTTCTTTCTAATACCACTGTTCTCTCTTCCTTTGTTCTCCTCCATCCACCCCTCTCTTTTCTCTTTCACTTTATCTTATTTCTCCCTTTTCAACTTCCTCTTCCTCATCTTCATCTTCCTCCTCATCTGCTTCTTCCTCTTCTCAGTTCTCTCTCTCTCTCTCTCTCTCTCTGCATCTTTCTTTGTCTGTCTGTCTGTCTGCCTGTCTGTCTGTCTGTCTTTCTGTCTGCCTGTGTCTCTCTCTCTCTTTCCTCATTTCTTCTGCAGAAAAACAGAAAATAAATATGTAGAGATAAAATATATTGGAGCTTCAATATTAGATAAGATGTAAAATAAGATATTATGGATATAAAACAACTCATATGCAAAAGAAACATTAATAAACCAGAAATTTAAATACACTCATGATTTCACAGGTCTGGCCTGCCATGGATCAAAAGTATTTGTGATGCAAAAGGCATGTTTACATGGGTCATGTACAAACTCATTTCCTGTCATCATTCTTTAACTAATACAATAGAACTACTATGTGCAAATATGTATATCATGTATACATGTATTTTATATATATATATATACAACCATATATAGATAGATAGATACATACACATATATATATATATGCAACCACTACTTTATTTATTTATATTTAAAGGTATGTATTTTATTTTTGCACATTTGTACGTGTGTGTGTGTGTGTTTGCACGTGTGTGTGTGTGTGTGTGTGTGTGTGTGTTGGAGGAGGCCAGAGAGGCTGCCTGATTCCCTTGGAACTTGAATTACAGGTGTTATGAACTTCTCAACGTGGGTACAAAAGAACCCCACTCTGCTGCAAGAAGATCAAGCACTCTCAATGGCTGATCTGAGTCTCCTCCTCCCTAACTCATTTTATACAAGGGACCTGAGCAAGTTCAGACTTGTATATCTGTGGAAAGTTTTGGAACCCATACTTTCAGATGCTGCAAGACAACTACATTCCTTTATTATTTCTATTTACTTATGATTAAAATCTCCCACAACTTACCTAAGAAGTTTTAGAAATCTTGGTATTGTAAGTGTGCTGCGAGTGTCACTCCAAACCATGTCCAATGATCAGTGATGATAAGACCGGAACAGAACTAGATCCCTGCTTTCTAGGAGCTTGCATTGTGATGGTGAGACATTACTGCAAGTATCAACAGTTCTGGGTAACAGGTTGTGAGTGGCAAAGTACTGGGAAAATTGAAGAATAAGATGGATTTCATTTGGAATGATTGGAAAACATTAAAACTTGGAATAAAATTAATGTTGTTTGCATGTAATAGAAACAGTACTATTTTAAGCTACTGTCCTCTCCACAAGATGGAAATGGCTCTTCTCCTGTTTGGTTTATTGATGTCGCTACTCAATATTTGAAAGTTATTGCAATTAATATTTATTTTGAGATTCATCATTTTCGAGTTCTTGAGTATCTCGCACTATTAATTAAACTTTACTAGCCTTGTAAAACCAAAATTTGATTAGTGAATTTTCCTTAAACTTATTTTTCTTATAGTTTTACGATTGGGTGTTGTTTTAAGAAAACAATTATCCATCTGCTTTTATTCATCAACTGTTATAATTGCTAAAGTGCATTATTATTTCATGTTCTGAAGGAGACTTCCGAGTTATTTTAATAAATCTTTTATTCTCATCATAAAACACAATGATTATAGAGATGATAATAAAATAACCTGAAAGAAAACGTTCCCCTTGATCTTGTTCTTCTAAACACACTTCTTGGGTGTGTTCTACCAAAGGCAAAGGCTGGAGACAGCCACTGTCTGAGGTGGTAAAGAGAATAGTTGGACACAGACAAACAAGGGTGTTGTGGAAGACTTGATATTTCCAATAAGAACAAAGAGTCAATTCAGGCCAATAACTATAATCCAGCAAGATTGGGCACAGTTGTTGGGTTCACTCTATACCACTTGTATAGTAATTCAAACAAATAATATATGATGCATTTAGTAATGAAATCCTGCTAAGTCCGATTATTACTAAGGAAAGAAACCATTCCACATAGTAAATTTGAAAGAGCAATTGACAGAGATGAGGCCATAGATAATTATCTTTTGAGCTGGAGAAGCCAGCCATAACAGAGCCCAGTGGTGACACCCTGGTTTTCAGAGTAAGTCCATGGGGCTGAGAAGCAGTACTGCGATAGAGTGCTTGCTAAGCATTCAGGAGGCCCTGGACTCCAGTGCCACCACCAAGCAAAACAGAATGGATGAATGGGAATGAACACCAGTCACTTGCCTATTCAGTCATTGCTTGATCCTAAAGACCATGCATAGAAATGTGAAAGGAAGAGCAGTCAGAAGGCCTGCATCACAGGCTCCAGTCAAAGGCCTGGCTCATGGCTTCAAGGTGTAGTTCATTGTAACATTTCCCCATTACACAGCCCATCAGTAGAGCCTCACATGTTTTATGCCTTTTTACTTTGGCCATCAGTTTTATTCTCTGTGGCAATCTAAATAATCCAACAAAAAAGACATCCAGTAAAAGCCTGTAATAGAAGAATGATATTTAGCGCCTATTTGTTTATTTGTTTTCCTAGACTTGATATCTTGATATATTTGCCTTTTAAAATGTGCCTTTTATGTCTGGGATCTATGCGAAGGTTAAAAAGAAGATACAATAAACCAAACTGTCTTCTATTCTTGAGTCAATTACAAAAGCAATCTGCCAAGAGGATGATGCAGTCAAGTTATTTATATCCCACTTCATCAATTATAAAGAAATATAATAATATATCCTGGTGTAGTATGTCAGTGTGAATTTCCAGGATTTTAAAGCCACCGTTGAAAGGCAATCTGCTCAGGGTGCAACATTTGATCTTTAAAAGTTCCTTAGTATATTTGTCAATAAACTTGAAGTGACAAAAAAATAAATGTGTGCATTTAGATAGGAGAATGTGATATTTGGATGTGTGTCTACATCCCAGGAGGAACTCCCTAATATTCCAGGAGAATTAGATGTTCTCCTGACCTAGGTAGTTTACAACAGTGTAAGTTTGGTGCCAAAGATATTGGTGTCATATCCAAACACCAGGACCCAAATTCTCACTTAGAGGAAGTGTGTTCCTCTTTCTCTCCAAATCTGCCTTAGGATGGATGTCTTGCAGTATTTTAATGTCTGACTATCAGAAATGGTTGAATCTTGTAAACCATTTTAGCCATACCTCTTTGTTTTGTCATTT